>BLKM01000898.1:1623473-1795531 GCA_013340265.1 Coptotermes formosanus
CCCCCCCCCCCCCCCCCCCGGTTTCAGTAAGGTCAGGTTCTAAAATTTTGTTTCGTTTTGTTAACCCACGTAGACTATTATCTTTACGTGGAGAACCCCGTTGTGCTGAAGCAGCATTAACGGAAAGAAGAGGGCAGCCAATCACAGTTGCAGCCTGTTTGTAAACGTTACTGAACGCTGCAGTGCGACATGTTTCGGCCTTTTTAGACAGTCGTCATCAAGCGTTGCAAAATACTCAAAGAATTTAATATTGTACATCCTCCGTGCAGTTGATGCAGGTTGAATGTAGGTGGTAGTAAGTGGAAAGTTGGCCGACTGATGAATGAAGCGCCGCGCTTGTAAGGCGTGTGCCTGTGATTAAACGCATGGTGAAGTGAAGGCATATTGTTAAATGGAGCTAGTTTAGAAACACGTGTTCCTAGAAACACGTGTTTCTAAACTAGGCACTGGATTGAGGTGGTCAGCTTCACGCTTCGGCCGCCTTACCCCCGCTACCAAATGGATACGATGCAGTACGCGCCCCACAGCTGTTGTGACACTGAGTTAGGATAATGTTACAATGTATTACAAAGTAATTATTAATTACCGTCAACACAAATAAATTTATTGTACTGTATAGTTAATGCGGCTACATGTTTCAGCCACTAAGTGGTCAACGTCAGGCCGTTTAAACATATGAAGACCAAAATTAAAATTACAACGTCAGTTATGGGGTCAGAATGAGATCGCAATCCTTGGTGTTACAAAGTGCATGTCAGTAAAAATTGTAAAAACTAGTTATTGCTTGTGTAAAATAAGTGAAGTTGCTTGTGCACGTACTGCTGCCACCCAAAGTTGATTTTGGTCCTGGTACACGAAATAGCCATATACCGATACAGCATTTTTGGAGTTCGTGTCTTCGGGTAGAGTCATTAGGTGGTGCCACCCACTGTGACGGACTGTGGCAGTAAGTCTGAAGATACCGCAAATAGCGCCAAGTAACGTGCTGGTCGATAAGGCCAGATGGTCGCTGTGACTTTAACATCTATAGATTGCAGCTGTCACCGATGAAATGTGAAATGTGTGCGCTGCCCCGAGATGGTGACCGTGCTTGTTTAATGGCTAACACCGCATTACTCAGGCCTGTAGTTTTCTGTCCTGTGCTTTTGGGCGCGTTCGCAGAGTCGCGAAGAGCGCCTGTTACCCCTCCATCATGTCCGTCGGTCTGTCGCACGCTCCCACGACACGGATTTCCGTGAAACTGATATTGAGGAATTTTTATGAAAATCTGTTGAGAAAATGCAGATTTGGTTAGAATCTGACTGAAATGTCGGGCACCTTACATGAAGTACGTTTTGTTTCCTGTGACATTCAATGGCCATAAATGCTTTCCGTTCATCTGAAATTGTCGGTCCGTCTGTCCGCATGTATCAGCGCATCTTCCAGTAGACGGATTTACGTGAAATTTGGTGTTGGAGACTTTCATGAATATCTGTTGAGGAATTCCAGATTTGGTTAAAATCGGCAAAAATGTCGGGTAATTTTAGGTGAATACCTAAGTGTGTCTTCTTCTTGTCGGCGAAATAAAATCGACATAAAAGCCCTCTCTTCGAGTGAAATGGTATGAGGCTGTTGGGATAGCCGAGGAGGTATAAACATTACGCGACCGCGCCGCAGTGTTACATTATACCTACAGTGCTTTTTTTTTTTGTGAAAAAAAAGGGACGGTGCTGGTACGTGCTCCTTGACCGCAGGTGACGTTGACAATGCCCGCTACTTTGTGTAACATATAAAAAAAGTATTTTGTTATTTTGTTCCCCGTTGTGATAGTGTTTTTGAAATACAAACGACAAATAAGATGTATTTTCCCCCAGTTCTTAATGTGTGAAATTCACGTACTTTGGCACGGTAGACAAAGGTGCCGGTTCGCTGTACCGTTGCGTACCGGCACAAAAAAGCACTGGTTTTGTCTGTCTTACGCATGAGCAAATGGTCGATATGATGAGTTGGATGTGTACTGTAGGGCAAGTACTGTGGTTATTTAGCGTTGCTGTATCTGCTACGGGGCTCATGTAGCGTTGATTGTGATGGAAGAGTAGGCCCTAGTTGTGGACTGCGTAGTGGTATTTTTTTTTTTATTTTACTGATACTGTTTAACGTGTCAGTTGTGGGAGGAGCCAGTTGTTTCCAGTTAACCGCTTTCTTTACCATCTGATATTCTGCATCGTAGGGAATTATCGTGGGAAGGTGTGAAGTGACTGAGGACCGTTGGCCGACTTTGTTACTGAGGTGAATCAGGTCGTCTGCCTCAGTGCCGCGCCGTGCCATAAAGCCATATGAAGGAATGAAAGCAGAGCTGATGTGTGCTGGATTTCCGGGTTGTTTTATTTGAGGTTTCGTACAGTTAATTACGCATGAAAGAAACTCGTGTCGTACATGAGATCTTGGTGAATAGAACTTGTTACAGGCCTGTCAGTTTCCAGTGTGCTTGTCATTGTTAAGACTGAAACATTGGTGACCGAAGGGGAATTGGTAATGTCTACGTGAGGGGTGTCCAGCCTTTTCTGTCAAAGGGCCACGGCTGTTATTGCCTGTCCTGCCACATAATTGAAATTACTGTACGGATTTCGATTAGAGTTAATTGTGTGTACCATTAATAGTGAATATTCCAGTGGCATCGTGTTGATTGGTGTATATGTACCATGTCTGCGAGACGACCCTAACATGGAGACACGAAGCTTCTCCGAAACACTGGTAGCTGTATACCAGTCTGCACTGCGTCATGTTCTAAAACACATTAATCTTCGTTAGCGTCGCTGTATGACATCACTAACGTTTAAGCGAATTTTTTGTTAGTCCGTTTCGGTCCGTGATGACCCATTCCATGGCGCAACAGTCCGTAGTGGGCCAGAGCCACCTCATTATCGATGCTTCACGATCACACACACATACATCACACTCGGTAGGACTCCTCTGGACGAGTGATCAGCCCGACGCAGGGGCCTCTACCTGACAACACACAACGGTTACAAAAGACAGACATCCATGCACCCGGCAGGATTCGAACCCGCAGTCCCGGCAAGCGAGCGGCCGCAGACCGACGCCTTAGACCGCGCGACCACTGGGTTCGGCTGATGACCAGTATTGATAATCTAAATCTAATTTTTCGTTTTTTCCGAAACCTGGCTTGTCACACAGGAATGCCGGGCGTAAGGGTTTTGCCCTGAGACGCACGAAGTGGTTTAGTCCAGGAAGGTATTAAAGGAACGAACCGTGCTGTGCTGTTAGTCCTGTAAACGAAACATAGAGACGTCGGTGTTTCTCGTGGTTGTGTCCTGTACAAGCCCGGCGAGTTAATGCTGTCGGACCCCGTATTTATCTTTTCATCGGTTCAAATTTACATGTTTGTGCCTTAACTGTGAGCCACTGAACATTTTTATCGATATTACAGGTCGTTTAATGTTGCCTTTTGATGCAAGAATCGCGTGTAGTTCGTATGTAGGCAGTGTTGTAATACAAAGGCGTAGCCACTTGCGTGGAGGATTGAGGCTAGTAATTGTAGTCTTTCCATGCTATTCAGAAAGTTTCTCATCTGGAAGTTGTTACAAAACAGAGAACCTGTGAAACGATATCTTTACTTTCATCGTACGATTTCGTTTTAACTCGTGATTTGTGTCCATTCATCTTTACTTGTCGGGTTTACGGTGTGAAGTGTGGCGATTTCAAGGGCGCTAGATACTCCGTCTGTGTGTATCATGTGACGGACAGATTAAAGGCTAGGGTTCACTTTTCTCCAAACTAAGATCGGTACACGACACGCAAAAAAGGCGGTATCGTAGTGTACTTTATGGTCGTGTGTGGCCTCTGTGCAGTACACGTGAGAACCAAGGAAATGCGGGTTGGGGGGGGGGACGCAACCCAATAAAGTGTGACATTTGTAGCGGAAGAAGTGCATAGCAGTACTAGGGAAACGCAAACGTTGAATTACCGTTTGTTGATTTTTTTATGACGGCCGGACCTACAGACAGATGATTGTGTAATGGTGTGCTGCCTGGAGATGACGCTGTAGCGCCGAAACATGTCGTCGTAGTGCATAGGTTTGGGATGTGTGGTGAATGTGCGTTTAGTTGGTCAAACACTGTGATCTAATGACTGAGTTCGTTGTCATGGTCACAAGAGGCGGCCCCTAGGCCCTACCTGACCGATATTAACCCTTTAAATACGAAGCGTATCTGTTTTATTTAAGGACTTGGTGCGTACCGCGCTGTAAACACTCTCCACTTCGGTTATAAAAACTAGTCTCTTAATGTTTTATAAGGCAAAAGTTGCTGTTTGTTCTGAGATCCGTACAAAACACATAAACGCAATGTGGGCACCACGTAGAATTTTTTAATGTTAAACCTGGTGGTGTGTAAAGTTACCGCTAGGCTTTAAAAGGTTAACCATTCCGTATCCTTAAACCGAATTTCGTCGAGATCCATTTGAATATTAACTTACTTTCTACGGCTGTATTCTTTGATGTGTTGGGAACCAAATGTTGTATACCCGTGCGTGCGGTACGTTTCGCTCATCGTATTCTTCTTTGCTTCATCATCCTAATAGTCTAATGCATGAGAAGTGCAAATTATACGAGGTAGAACTATTACGAGTTATGTAACTCTTTCTGTGCTCCTGTTATTTCTTTTTCCTTCGGCCTAAATGCATTCGGCATACCGAGTGTGGACCCTCCTCATTGTAAGAGACCATTTTCACGCACATGCAAAACCAGTACAAATACAGCTCTGTATGTTTTAATCTTAACATTTGTAGATATGAGACGGGGAGACAAGAACATTCCGAACTCTGTTGACATTGAACGGCATCAATTTGTGGAAATTGACCCTTACTGCGCCGTAATAGCTCCAACAGCTCATGCGGGTGACGCATCTGTAAGGTCCAGTCCCATAACCAGCACTAGCGTTGAGCATTGGGAATTTTTTTAAACCAGACGTTAGTCTCACGGCGTGATGTTAGTGTCCCCTTTGATTTGGACACCAGGTTAGATCGCGGGGGTTACGTGTGTCTTCAGGAAGTCCTCCACTTGGGCTGCAAGCCTGCTGATGGCGAGGCTTACGTCACCTGTCTCTGTTCCATTGATTATTAACCTTTTAAAGCCTAGCGGTAACTTTACGTACCACCAGGTTTAACATTAAAAAATTCTACGTGGTGCCCACATTGCGTTTATGTGTTTTGTACGGATCTCAGAACAAACAGCAACTTTTGCCTTATAAAACATTAAGAGACTGGTTTTTATAACCGAAGTGGAGAGTGTTTACAGCGCGGTACGCAATGAGTCCTTATATAAAACAGATACGCTTCGTCTTTCAAGGCTCAATATCCTTTCCCGGATACTCGAACTTTGCCGCACTTTGAAAGGTTTTAGTGGTTATTAAGATGTACCTGTTAATTAAACTTTATTGAAAACAAACTCCCGGGTAGGTCTACGTTGTTTAACGTTAATGTGTCAACTGCAGAAGCTGTTTAGCATCGAATGAGGGAATAATTGTACTGTGATCAGGAAACTGTGGACGAAAAAGCTGTCGTGGACTAATCGGACATTCGCACGGCAGGGCGGGGCAGAATCACAAGAGGCAGCAACTTTGTCGGACCACCGGAGGACTTCCAATTCCTGTGCCTCGTAACTGCATGTCCGCTCCATAAATAGCCGCGGTTTGTATTAAGAATCCCGCGTTGCTTTCATTTTGAACGCGTGAGGAACGAATGTGCTCCTGGCTAGAACAGTTTCATTTTAGTTAAATTAAATAATTCTCTCCAGATGTCGCCCTTGTATGGACTAGAGCCCATCACTGTTGTACAGAGTTTCTATTTTTTGCTTCAAGGTTTTCGCTCATTTTTAGACCGATGTGCGTTGCTCTGAGTTATGTGGGGTAGGGGCGTTGACGTGCCGGTCAGTGGATGTGTCAGATTAGTTCCACCTAGCAGCGGATTGAGTCTGGGACGCGCATCCTTACAGTCCGTGCAATAGGAACTGCTTGCTTCCTAATTTCGAACAGCTGTGCCAGATTTGAAGTTCTCTCGGCTGTGTTGATAAGGGTCCCACTTTTCTTGCAGTTGACGACTGTATACCAGGTACATGGCGCTGTGTCCCAGAACCCTGTAATCTTCGAACACATGCTTTTAACGAGATTGGAAAGGTGTATAACTTTTGTGTACGTTCGTGGAAGGTTTTTAAACCGTATTAGCTTTGATGCCCATTTACTGCTGCAGAACTGACCACGCTACCCACTGCCTGAAATTGGGTTTCTTTGTTGAGCCTGTCCCTAAATTCTCGTGTTAGATTTGTGGACCGTAGGCCTGTTTTCTGTTACGTGCGAATGTTTTGTGCGGCGAGACGTTTTCTCCAGAATACTTCATTATGTTTATGTATATTTTAAAGCTTTCGCAGCGGGTCTTAGTCTTCTGGGTTTTGACACAGTGTAGGTTCATACATTGACAGATATTTCGGAGGAATGTGCTGCCTCCGTCTTCAGGGTGAAGGGATTACATCGAAATGAGTATCATCTAGTCGATTACGTTTGGGCTGCCTGCGAAGTAGGGCTGATATGAATCAAAATTAATCTCCCTTACACAACATTTAGAGCAATTCCACAAGCATGTCTCATCGAAATCTGCTAGTAATATCGGATATTATAAGATGCTGACAGACGGACGCCACCTTACCATTACGCGTCCATTTCTTTATATTTCACGTATGGCATTCGTTTTAATTTCACTTGCTTTTTGATTACTCCTCTCGGTGGACTTAGTTTAGTTAGTTAATAAGTGGACACGAGACTGACTGACTAGTTACTCGCAAGAGCGAAGAATGCGTTGGAAAATTACATTACTGTTGTATAATATAATATGTTGAGCCTCCACGAAGTTTTCCAGTTTTTTTTTTAGATTGATAAAGAACATTAACCCCAATTGTATTCGAAGATTCACTGCATACGGATCACCCTCCGTTTGGGTGTTACCAATTGATACCTCAGTTGAATGGCTAAAAAATGAAATTTACGGCTGACTGAAAGGTTTGTCATGTTGTTCATATATATTTATTTATTTAACTAACTTAAACCCCTAGAATAATATTGCCTCAATCTATCTCTCAAACTGGAAAGGCTTTCTTTAATTTGTTTACCGTCCCTTTAATTTGCTGTGGGGAAATTTGTCGCTGTGACATAATGTCGGTGTGATCAAATGTCGCTATGATAAAATGTCGGTGTGATAATTTGTCGGCGTGATGAAATGTCCGTGGTAAATTGTCACGTGATAATATGTCGCGGCCCCCTGTCTCAAAACCTCAGTATGATTCCACCCTCCTCCATCTTGAGGGTTGCACTAGTGCAAATGTATCAGTTTCCCTGTTTGTTTTAGAAGTATTTTTCTTGTGTTCAACATGCCACGTGCTTGCCAAAATGACTGTTGCTATATTTGCGGCCAAGTGGTATTAAAATCGCAAAGGAAGCCACTGTCACAACTCGTGAGAAAAGCCTGTGAACTGTATTTTGGATGTGAGGTCAGAGGTCAAGATAACATTTGGGCGCCGAAGATTACTGCAGCTCATGTTCAAGGACTTCAGCACGCTGGGTGAAAGGTACCCACCAATCAACGCCTTTTGCAATTCCGATGGTGTGGCGTGAGCCAGAAGGCTGCTTAAAAAGACTGCCATTTTTGCATGACCAAGATCTCTGGTTTCTCCCGATTTTCCGTGCATAAAATAAAGTATCCTAATATACCCTGTGTGTTAAGACCTGTTCCTCAGGATGATTCAGTGCCACTGCACAAGCTACCTAGATCTTGACTCAGATTCAGAAACGGAAGATTATAAAAAGTGGCCACTCCTTTCAGAAACAAGTCAGAAGGATGTGGCACATCCGGCTTTAGTAAGAAGTTCATTTACCTCCACTACGTACCAAGCTCGCTTTTATAAATATATTCTTGAAATCGACGGATAAAGAACGCAAAGATTTTGCCTATTTAATGAAAAAATTGCCAAAATACGTGAGTCAAAGATGAAAGAAGGAATTTTCGTTGGTCCTCCAATTAAAGAACTATTCGAAGACCGAGGCATTAGTACGAAATTAAAGGCTGCAGATGGAAGAGCCTAGGAGGCGTTTGAAAACGTCTGAAGGACCCTTCTAGGCAGTGAAAAGACAGCAAATTACAGTGACATTGTGCAGGAGCCAGTTTCATCAGACAGTGCTGTGGGGTGTATCATGTCATTGAAAACTTCATTTTCTGCATTCCCATTTGGATTTTTTTCCTCCTGTAAACATGGGAGCCGTCTCCGATGAACATGGAGAAATGTCATTAGGACATTTCTGAAATGTAAAAGAGGTTCAACGGAAAATGGAGTTCAGAAATGTTGGTTGACTGCCCCTGGAGTCTTATAAGGGAGACACCAACTGGCGAATATAAGAGGCAAAAGGAGACGAAGTGAGTGTTTAATGACGGCTTTGTTTGTAGTTAGAATACCGTAGAGAGGCAGTGTTCATTATTTGACGTTGTATATTGTAATTAAAAGCCAACATATTACTTTTTTTTATTAAAAGCGTGCTTTTTTAATATAATTCCTCCTCCCTTAAAATTGGTGGGTGATGGAGCAATTTGGTTGTCATATTCGGATTCAGCAGTGTCCAAACTATAAGAATCACCCTGAATTTTAACAGGGAGCGAAAAATAATGATTTTTTCGCCGACCAGTTTATTCGCTGTTTGTTCTGAGAACCTTATAAAACACAGAAATTAACTCTGTGGACAGATAGTAGAACGTCTGAATGTTAAACCTGGTGTGATGTACTGTGTCGTATGCAGGAGGCTTTAAGGGGTACTGGAGTTAGTGTGCGGGCTGTAAGCCTGTAGCACGTTTAAACAGCGCACTGATGCCGTCATGGCCGTTCCAGGAAACCTAGCGTTACTGAGAAATGTCGTCTTCTAATTAATTTAATTGGTGCTGCTTGTGTTTGGGATGCAGTACGAAATTAGACAAGAACTGTTCTTGGGAGTATCTACATACATATAATAACGCAGGGAACTTAAACCAGAGCTGCCACCGAAAGTTAGGACTATGTTGCCGCAAAGCGCAAGCGCTGCAAAGTAACATGCAGGCCTATGCATATCTTGCATTTCGCCGCTGAGTTTCGTTTGTGTTCAAAGCTTACTGTTATAACTAAGCTACATGTAATCTCTAAACAACAGCAGTACGTTTAGTGTAACAATTGAGACTTTCTGTTAAATTTTCAGCGAGCATTACGCTAGCAACGATTAAAATTAATTAGTCGCAGACAAGACAACCGCGCGAAGTCTGAGATTCTTGCAGCAGTGTTGCTGAAGGTTCCTAGAGGGGTTTGCCGAAGGTTCCTACGGCGGTGTTGCTGAAGGTTCCTAGAGGGGTGTGATGAAAGTTACTGGAGGGGTTTGATAAAGGTTGCTGCGGCGGTGTTGCTAAAGGTTCTTAGAGGGGTTTTCAGAAGGTTCGTATGGCGGTGTTGGTGAAGGTTCTTAGAGGGGTTTGCTGAAGGTTCCTATGGCGGTGTTGCTGAGGGTTCCTAGAGGGGTTTGCTGAAGGTTCCTACGGCGGTGTTGCTGAAGGTTCCTAGAGGGGTTTGCTGAAGGTTCCTACGGCGGTGTTGCTGAGGGTTCCTACGGCGGTGTTGCTGAAGGTTCCTAGAGGGGTTTGCTGAAGGTTCTTACGGCGGTGTTGCTGAGGGTTCCTACGGCGGTGTTGCTGAGGGTTCCTACGGCGGTGTTGCTGAAGGTTCCTAGAGGGGTTTGCTGAAGGTTCTTAGAGGGGTTTGATGAAGGTTCCTGCGACGGTGTTGCTAAAGGTTCTTAGAGGAGTTTTCAGAAAGTTCCTATGGCGGTGTTGGTAAAGGTTCCTAGAGGGGTTTGCTGAAGGTTCGAGTCTCCTGGGATACTCCGTTGTGTTATTGAGTAAACTCCCCGACACTTTCAAGTATCTTCTAAGGCCCTTGACCTGAAGTTGAAGGTGTGACGAGCCTTCGAAATATCTGGAAGTATTAACCCAACGACAGCGGAACATCTCGGAAGATCTGAATCTTCAGTAAAATCTGCTGTATCAAGTCCGTCCACGCCTGGTGCGAGATGCCGCGGTCGACATCCTTATCGATAGGCCCAATGTTTTATGTGCATTGGTGTTTAATATGAGTTGTAATCAGGCGACCGTCATCATCATCAACCATAATAACCATGATCATCATCAACACGCAATAAGCTTTTTCACTTTCTGATTGCGACGATTAAACCCGTTTGTTCCTTTTTGTCGGACGTGCTTGTCTACTTGCATACACATGGGTTTGCGCCGATAGAACTTCAGGAAGTGAAGTTAATCCGTGTTATTAAAGTTGCCGTTTTTTGCTGCTGTTGCAGAACCTGGAGGACCGAGAGCGGAAACACTCAGTGCACAAAGAGCAGCTGCATCGAGAACACCGCTACTTGCGACGGCGACTCGAACAGCTGAACGCGCACAATGCGCTCTCCAAGCGACGCTCCGTCTCAGAGTGTAGCACCTCTACTGTCTCCAGTACAAACTCCTCCTCGGGATCTCCCTCGTCGATCTCCGAGTCAGGTAACGGTTCTGCGGTACTGCATGTGCTCTGTGTATATAGACACGGATTGTTGAAAAGCGTGGCGCGTTTTAGGCGACCGCTCTAAGAAAGGTTTGTGACTGACTGTACCACAATATTTTGTGCATGGTTGATTGTATGGGTGTACCAGACGGTTTTGGAAGTTGGCAGTGCTCCCGGCTGTAATTACGCTGACAGAAATGGTAATGCAAGTGTAATGTTCGTATGGTTCTATAACCACTGCCAGTGTTTTCAGTCCTGTGAAGCCAGACGTTCGTCTGAAGTATGTGAGGTAAAGGTAAAGCCAAAGCAATCCCATTACAGGCCTGGACGGGCCCTTAGGGTCCAGGAGGTTGAGGCTCCCAGAATTTCTAGACAGTCGGCATATGAAAGTGGTAGGGTTGTCAGCCTAACGCATCGGCCTCCGGGGGGGGGGGCGCCCCCCCAGGGAAATATTCGTGGTATTCATTTCTGTTAGAGGCTGAGTCGACCCCAGGGCCATAGTGCGACCGGAAGGATTATGGCAACGCAAAATTCCAGTGGCACCATTGCGGATCGAACCCGCGACCTTCGGCTTGTGGCGCAGTGCCTCAACCACCTGCGCCAGCGTGCCCCATCGGAAGTATGTATAAAACTTTAAGTTCGTACCTCTCAGAGAACAGTTTACAACCGTTACGAAAGCGCGACCATATGCTGTGGAGGGAGAGAATCGCGTTTATTCTGAGATTCCTGTCAAACACAAACTTCTGGGACAAAGTCAGTTTCATATGCTGGAGCAGGCTGTACGGAGACTGTTGTCGACTCACGAAAACAGCTTGGACTTCGGCAGTGATGGCGCAAGGGGAGGGTGTATCTGATCGTTAAAATATGTTTACGACCAGTAACCGATGAAACTCAGTTAAGAATACAGTGGGATGAAATACAATTGTATGTTTGCGTGCGCGGTAATACTGTTGTTTTCCGTTTTGTTCTATCTGGTTGGAGCTGCGCATAAATCGGACTTCTTAGGCGTGTTCTAAACTGAACTGAAAAACAGTGATGGTAATGGATTCAATGATAGAGACATGTTTTTGACAGGACCTCTTATGTGTCGTCAGTCGAGGGCGGTAGGTACCACTGGGCCCTTGAAACGGTTAAAACGAAACCGGCAGCTTAAGAGATTTGAAGTTCTCACAGCGGTGTTGTTGAAGATACCGTTCTCCTGGGATGTGGTGCTGCGTCATTCGGTGTGTAGTTCGCGAAGTTTCGAACGATCAATGTCCTCATCTTCAGGCCCTAGGTCAAAATATTGCTTTACTCTGAATGTGAAGACACCACCAGCCTCCGAAACTGATGTGCTCGGAGAAGACCTGTCTTGTGGGCACTTTGTCCACAATCCCAAGAACTAGCCTGGGATTGAACCATGGCCTCCGCCGTGCGATTCAGCTACTCTAGACTTTCCCCACTCGTGAAACTCTTTTATGTTCGTTACCGTATTCACAAGAGCCCTCCGCTGAACCTTTTCCTGAATTCACGATTTTCGTGCATGCTTGTTGTAAGTGTGGCACATAGTCTTGTAGAGCCGCCTGGAAGACGCCCTTTGACGCAGCCGTCACTTGTTTGACCAGTGCAGTGATGGGCACGTACAAATCCGAGACTGCCCAAGTCTGCACGTTACAGAAGGTGACTTGGCAAGGCGAGCCGTTACGGAAGCGTGGTCTGTCACGTGATGTGTATGAAGCCGCGCACCGCGACGCCGTTCCAGTGTGAGACCACCTTTAAGGATGAAGATTCTATTTGCGAGTTGGCACGTTTAAATTTCCCTGACATTGCCTGTTATGCAATTCCAACACTGGCTGCACGCCAGATAGTTTCGAAGGCCACAGAGGGCGTGTTTTTGCACAACGTCTTCGCTTGGTTCACCCGTTTGTCTTGTTTCATAGGCCCATATTGGTTCATACTTTTACGAGGAACGACAGTCGCCGCACACCCATATCAAGACGGAACAAAGCAAGGCTTTGGCTAGTGTTTTCCAGCTAGACTCTTGACCATTAATAAACCTGCGCAGATGTGTGTGGAACATGAATCAGCTACGCAGTTGTGGTTTTCGTGTTCAAGGTCTTCCGCGTTTCGGTTGAATTGAGACTGTAGGAGCACCACATTTGGCTCACATGTGCGTTATGTTTGTAAACTGATGCTGAAGAGGTCTGTGGCAGCTATATTGTAATAACCATCACCTTATTACTGTTTTTATTTTTAATATTAGTTTCAGCGGTTGAGGTCGAAACTGAAACTTTCTGAGTGCAGACCTTCACCGACTTACTCAAGTTACTTTCCGAAATGTCAGGCGCAAGTCGGAATTGAGTGCGCATGTGGTCACTTACATGTATGTGTACACGTGAGATCCCGTTTGAAATTGATACACCAACACGCTGGAACCTGGTCGGCCGCAGCATGACCGTCCTGCTGCGTGTCGTATCGCCCAGCAGTATTCTTCCGCGACCTTCGTATCGCTTTTATTGCCGAAAGGAAAGATTCGTCACGTTTCAAAGATATTATTTGAATTGTTTGCTTTTTTAAGAATTGCGCAAGTCTGCAATTTGCTTACCTTGAAATTGTGTAAGTCGCGGGGAGTGTGTGTACTGGGTTAGTACGCCAACCGCTAGGCGCCCACCCTGTGTGCATAGACAGACAGTGAACTGCTGCGTCTGTGGAATATTGTGTAGGGTGGGAACGACGTCTTAAGACCGACGGTATCCACTTTGTCTCCTCCTTCCTTGCCATTGTATAACGATGTGTTAGCAGATGTCGTGGTGACGCGCCACGTTATTTGTTTTGTCACGATGAAGTGGTCAGATGACATTCAGTGGAGGGTAGGGGCAGGGGGCTGTGACATTTCGCTGGATAGATTGTTGCATCACGCCTTTGTCTGCCCTCGCCCTGTTGTCTGCCAGATCGGTGCCGTTCCCTTCTGCATGACGCTATAGGTAGCCGTCCGTCCGTTCGTTCGTTCGTTTTTTCGTTCAGTCCGTTACCTGTCTTACGACAGGTCCATAGCCTCTTCCAAAGCGAGTTCCATGCAGAGTGCGATCTAGTGCTTCCTGTTTCAATTTCCAGGACCCTGTCGTTTACGTAAGGTCATCCAGTATCTGCTTACGTCTTCTTCCTCGCCTTTCTGACCATACGTCGAAATCAGAATAATATTCTCAATATCAGAGTATTTATTACCTTATATTATGAAACTGTTCCCAGCTAGAGTACTCATTTCCACTTTTGTTTGCAATATCATTGGGAGCGTGTACCTCTACACAGAACAGGGTGTGCTGTTTACTTCCCTGATTGCGTGAGAATTTCAGGGAACGTGAATGCATTTATGAGAGGATTTGATATGTGACGTTTGGATGCCAGTGATTAAATAAGTGAGAGCAGATGCCGAAGTTGATTGCCTAAAAGCCTGCGCAGAGGGTGTTTGGGGAGCCCCGCAGGCATCGGAAGGCGCCTGTGTTTCGCGAATTACGTGGGTTACAAGTATTGGTGTGGTGGATGTTTGATGTCAGCAAGGGGGAGAAATATTGATTTGTTATGCATGCCACCGTACGCAGGGCAGTGCTGGCAACAACTGTTTTCACTTTTCAATACTGCATGTTTCTTGAAAATGTTGGGAGACTTCAGGGGCGTTATTTCCATGCTGCTTTAGTTTATATTGTTCCCCACTTCCGATTCTGCGGGGGCCCATGACAATGGTTGATTCATTACAGCATTATTATGATATATCCTACATTTCCCATTGTCTGGGGGTGTTATTTTGATATACATGGTGTTCCAAGATTTGGCTCAGTTCCCGCCTTCAAGTGACTGTATTTACACAGACATTCGTTTGTTACTTTTGTGTTAGGGGTAATAAGCCTTAAAGTTAAATTTATATCAAAATTAATAGAAATCTGCTTGTAGAATGTAAACTAGTCGCCATAATGGGAATTGAAACGAAATTGGGTGGTCGCATTATGGTAAAGAATGCAAGGAAACGTGCCGCTGGCTGATATAACGCAGTTCTTTTCCTTTTAAAAGGTGCAGCTCGGCTACTAACGCGAGTGACTGGGGGCTGGACAGCCGGGGTTCTGCTCTAGGCGTTGGTAGGAATTCTGCAGTTCGCCACCTGCGCCTCACTGACTTTGTAACCCGGAGCTTTTCATATCCAGTGAGCACCGGGTATGGAGAGGAAAGCTGGGTATCTTATTTAGTGCCGACGCTTAATTATGTGAAGCAGGGCCTATGTTGAGAAGCTGATAGTCGTTAAGTTAATCAGCAGTTTCTCCTGCGTTTGGTAACTCGTAGGTGTAGTAGCGACTTCACAAAAGCCCGCCGGTGGGTCTGATCCAGGAGCGCGTAAATCCAGCGTATATCCACACATCCTGTTTCTTTAAGTTGCATTCTGATATTGTGTGACATCTGTGCTCATATCTTCACAGTGGTCGCCTTCTTTCCAGTTTCCCACGAACTTCAGAAGCTGGTACTCAAGTTTAACCTTTTAAAGCCTAGCGGTAACTTTACATACCACCAGGTTTAACATTAAAAAATTCTGCGTGGTGCCCACATTGCGTTTATGTGTTTTGTACGGATCTCAGAACAAACAGCAACTTTTGCCTTATAAAACATTAAGAGATTGGTTTTTATAACCGAAGTGGAGAGTGTTTACAGCGCGGTACGCACTGAGTTCTTATATAAAACAGATACGCTTCGCCTTTAAAGGGTGAAAGATATTCGAGGGTTTGTTGCCGTATTTACAACGGCCCTACTACACGACTGCGTGTACAGAAGAATTCATTCCACACAGTCGCACCTTATTTCCTTATGACCCATTTAACATAATTCTCCGATACAGTTCGCGGTCTGTGTCCATAGCATCGTAAGAGTTTTTAAATTTCACCTTTTGACAGTCTTAGAGTTGCATTAAAATTCACAACAGAATTTTGTCTGTCGTTGTTTGATGATACAAAACTGTACTGCTACTTACACCGGGATTAATAAATTGTAATATTTGACTGTTCTGTTATCGTTGGTGACACGGCGCTTACGTGGAACAAGCGTTATTTGGTACAATTTTTGGTGGGTTTGCTTTCGGTATTTTTCTGGCTTTAATGCCTTTTTAACAAATAGAATTTTAGGTTTCTGAAGCGCTTGTTCTTTGTCCGGCTGGATGAAATGTTGGCACATACTTAGGGATGCTTGTCCGAAAAACAAAACCGTGATCTCTGTACTTGATACTGGAGGGGAAATTGTCTTTCAGCCTGCGAGGTATGAAATGTTCACCAGATTATTCGCTGCAGGTAGAGGAGGTAGACACAGACCTTGCTTGGTATGTGGATGGCTTATGTGGACAGGAACGAAAGACGAGAATGCTGAAACGTATTGTGTGATGTTAGTGGCTACAGGTCTGCCCCAGGAAGAAGACAAGCGAGTAAATAGAGTATGTTTTGAATTTCAGAGACCCGTGTTTGGTAAAAGTGCCTTACTTGCCAGGGAATGTTCCACTCTGTGTGGACCTCAGTTGGTTGCTTTTTTCTTATTCTGACGCGATGTGGGAAAATTGCGGCCTGCCCACCAGCACCGTTAAGATCAGAGCCTGGTGTGTCAGTTCAGCTGCAAAGACAACCCACCCCTTAGATCAGGGCTGTCGAACCCGCGGCCCACGACCTCATTTGTAAATTAACCCTTTAAAGACGAAGCGTATCTGTTTTATATAAGGACTCAGTGCGTACCGCGCTGTAAACACTCCACTTCGGTTATAAAAACCAGTCTGTTAATGTTTTATAAGGCAAAAGTTGCTGTTTGTTCTGAGATCCGTACAAAACACATAAACGCAATGTGGGCACCACGTAGAAATTTTCTCATGTTAAACCTGGTCGTATGTAAAGTTACCGCTAGGCTTTAAAAGGTTAAGTACAGTCGAACCCGATTGTAACGACATCGGTTAATACGTCATCTCGTTTATAGCGTCAGATACTCTGTGGTACCAATTAATTCCTCACTGTTAACTGTTACTCGGTTATAACAACACTCGTTTATAACGACACAAAATATGCATTCCCTTTCACGACATTATAATCGAGTTCCACTGTGTATACCATTAAAAATTACAGTTATATTGGCGGTAAGGTATACCACTTACTGTGAGTTCTACACGTGTGGCTTTCGAACCAGCCCACAGTAACGGCTGTGGCCCTCTTCCAAAGAAGTTTGGACGCCATACCCTTGGATTATAGTTTCTTTAAGCATTCATTTCGAGCTTATCAGCTGTATACTTTTTTGCGTCGAGTGATAAGGTGACTGTAAATGTTGAATAGGACGGCGTGTGTAATGAAACATTCGTACCCAGTTTTAAGATGATCGCAGTGTACGTGAGGAGAGGTTTCGGGGTAGCGGGTAATCGGTCGTGAGGCGGCCGAGTACATACCAGTACAGTAACCTGCTTGGTTACAGCATTGGGATAACGAACTGTAGACTGACTGCCCCTGCCCATATGCTGCACACTGAACTTCGAAGTACTATAATTTCAGAGCATGAGAATGCTGATAATGTGAGCGTGCGCTGTACTTATTATCCGTTCTTCTTTGTGCTAGAAGACAGCAGTAATTTAGCATCGGTGCCACCGGATGAGAAGTCAAGGTTCTCTTTGGGTAACTCGGGCTTCTTGTACGTGCGACCGCCTGGTCCCAGCAAGGACCTGAGTGGCTGTAGTGGAGCTAGATACAGCGTTATAAATCGTACTGGCTTCTTTGTGCAGTCACACGATTCTTCTCCGACTGAACAGCACGCCACCAAGACGTATGCTGGAGTGGAGGTGAACCTCCAAGCATTCGTAACTACAGCATTAAATTGCATGTTGACATACGATGATTGTGTCATGTCCAGGGTCTTCCCACATAAGTGTCGAACCACTGAAACCAATTTTCATGAAACTTCGTTTGAACATCTTGACACCCTCCCCACTCTTGTGCGTTTCAGTTTTATAATATCAAGTGTCAAGGTTATGATTACGTGGAACTATAGCTGCACTCCCTGATACACGTCCAAGGCCTAGTGCGTAATTAATTAACCCTATAAAGACGAAGCGTATCTGTTTTATATAAGAACTCAGTGCGTACCGCGCTGTAAACACTCTCCACTTCGGTTATAAAAACCAATTAGTTAATGCTGTATAAGGCAAAAGTTGCTGTTTGTTCTGAGATCCGTACAAAACACATAAACGCAATGTGGGCACCACGTAGAATTGTTTAATGTTAAACCTGGTGGTATGTAAAGTTACCGCTAGGCTTTAAAAGGTTAAGCACGGCGACAAGTTTACCGCCAGTCTTGTGTGTAACATTTGCTGTCATCGTACTGGCACCCAGTGTCCGTATTTTGTATCAGTGCAGTTACGTGACCATCTGAGTGGGACGCTTTACTAACACAGTAATCAGAAATGTGTTGCTGTGTTTGAAAAACATGGAGCTGCTGTTAATACCGGGGCTTTTTCTTTTCGTGGAATGTAAACTAATAGCATGGATGTCGCGTGAAATTTTCGTTTACCCTTTGGATGTGGTATTATTCATTGGCGTATATCTTTCCGTTGTTTTGTGATTGCTAGAAAGCACCAGTTGTATAGTATAGTAACGTGTAATGTAATAATGGATAATGGACATAACGCATAGAGAAAGCACACATTTGTTACTCTGTCGAGGCGTGCTGGTTGCAGCAGCTCCTGAAATGGCCATGTCAGCGTGCATCCGTTACTCAGTAATAAATTTGGGTCCATTGGCACAACAAGATCGGGTTGATTTCGGCAGTATATCTGCGTATTGTCCTGTTGGTGGTGAAACCCCACAGTGACACGGTCACGTGAGTTGAGATAATGGCAGACTGTGTCTTCAGCAGGCAGGGCATTTGTTTCCAAAGAGTGGCGTTCCCCTATACCCACAGTGATCATCACTGTAGGAAGGTTTTTGTGAGTGAGTGTGGTAGAGGAAGATGTGAAATTCATTACACAGTGAAAGTGACAAAAACAGGAAGCTCTTTGAAGGCTAATGAATCCCGTTGGCCTCGGGGTGTCTCCATCAGAACATGCACGAATTAAGTGAAGCAGAGTCCTTCAGCAGTAGCTTATAGTTGGTCGGATAGTCAAGGGATTTCCCGCCTTTCGTGAAGCCCGAAGGTGCATTACCGAATTCAAAAGGCCATTTAAAAGATCTGGTGTAATATTATCTCCATCTGCGCCGAGTTCTGCGAAGTGTGTTTTACAATTAATTGTGGCGAAAATATATTGAGGATACCGGAAGGGAAAGATGAGGTCACAGGTTTGCAGCAAGTGGCTGTAGCGATAGCGTTTGTTTCTTCATTAAACATTGTATTAAGCTGCTTGTTGTCCGACTCCATCCTTTCACTGTGTGTAATGTTCTGACGGATGTCAGTACTGTCAGTGACAGTCAGTATGCAGTCATTTATAGGCGCGTTCGCAAAATGGGAAAAACAACTATTAGATCGTAACGTCTGTCCGTCCGCATGAAACAGCTCGGCTCCCACTGGACGGATTTACATGAAATTTGGTATTTGAGTATTTTTCGAAAATCTGTCGAGAAAATCCAAGTTTCATTAAAATCTGACAATAACGAGTACATTACATGAAGACCTACGTACATTTATGATAATATCTCGCTGAATTCTTCTTAGGTGAGAAATTTTTGAGACAGAAGTGGTAGTGAAAATCAAATCACGCATTTTATGTTCAATAATTTTTTTTCGAAAATCGTGCCGTTTATGAGATAATGTGGAAAAATATGGTAGAGCAGGATGTGAAGCTGATCACTGACCCCCATCAAGAGCCAGGATTGGGCAGGCGTGGAGTTGTAACTCCACTCTCCCTGGCGTGGTACTTAATTATGCACAAGAAGAACTTTTTAACAATACCATTTATAAGCATTTATCTACGCCGTGCGTACTACATGCCTGACCCTTCTCATCCGCCTTAACTCGTTCGCCATGATGGAGCATGCGGGACAGTGATAGTTACAGAGCTCATCGCCGCAGGTTCCCCCATCCTCCCTTCACTTATTACCCCCCCCCCCCCCAATATTTCCAGATACGCTCATCAGCAGCGTGCTGTCAAACGCCCTTAGTCTGTATTGCTCCTGCCAGGTAAGGGATCAAGTTTTATGTCCATATCCTACACAAGAGCAATACAGTGGTAACGCCATGTTAGGTGGAATACGTCTCAGTATAGAAGCGAATACAAGTTTCCACCAAATCCAGTAAAGTGACTGACTACGGGTCGTCGACCGGGGGTTTGCACCCAGTAGTGTAGAGGTCTTGACCACTACCTCAAGACCGACTCGGAGGCTGGCCCATCCTTCTAGCTAAAGTGTACAGTGTTAGTTTCCTGCAGGTAAACCGGCCGTAGGGTGTATCTGACATTCATTTCCGTCGAATGCCGGGGTTAAGAAAGCTTGAAAGCTTACCTAAATCCAGTCCCCCATCTGTGCTTGTTCATACTGTGCTGCTTGCTGAGAAGTACATCTTTGAATTAACCCTAAATCGAATTTCAAGTGCCCATTCTCAAAGCGTTTTTCGTACAAAATGTTGAGGCACGACGTGAAATGCGTATGCTATTAAAGCTACAACGTTTATTTAATACGTTTTGATTCTGTAGTGTGTGATGTCTGTTGCACCATTAGCTTTGCACCAGCCTGTCTGTATTTGTAAGAAACGAATATGAAGTCCGGTGAGGTATGCAGAATGGCAGAGAGCTAATTTGGAGAACGTGCATTGCATTGGAGTACTTTCTTCAGTACGTAGTGTTGTTGTGCCTAGTCTCATAGACAGTAAAAAAAATGACAACTGTGTAGCACAAAAGACGTTAGAATGGATTCCTTCAGTTTCGGTCGTGGAATTTAGGTGTCTCGTAAGCGTTTTATCTAGCCGGAAGTCCGGAATCCATTAAACGCGCATGCGCGCTGTTTACCAGCTCTGAGCATTGTCGTCCGTCCGCCCTACACGTAAAATTCGAAATATCCGTGTTGATTAAATTGTCGTGGCATGGAGCGGCTTAGTTTGAGTCTTAAGACCAGTACAGTTGTTGGTATCGTACTTGTAATTTATTTCGTTTGATTTGGACGCATTTCCTTTTCGGTTAGAGTTGCGAATGAGTGACGGAACAATTTTAACAGTTCAGGGGAAGCATGTGACCACAGTCACAGTTTTTGTTACCATAATTTGGACGTTCATATAAATATTCGAGAGCAAATTAAGGGTAACTAACGGAAGTTGTCGTGGGTGTGGTGTGCACGATTTGATGACGAAAGTGAACAGTGTGGCACGGACAGCTTGCAGAATGTTTGTACTTCACAGTAAGGCGGTAATCAAGCCTCGGTAATGAAGCAAAAACTAGACGACAAATTACAACTGCACGCGCACATCTCCGGCGGAGCTGTCAGCGAAAGAAGTTTGTGCTTATCAGATGATGGTTAAGCACTCAAAGAACATGTGTCCAGCAGTCTGCTGTCTTGCATTCGAAACTGCTTCCCTTTGCTGTATTTCCAGGTCTCACAGATTTTCCCAGGCTGTTACATATGTCTTGAACGTGAGTGACAGTGTGGCATCTAAACCAAGCTGGAAACAACAATAGACATGGTGCTGAATGTTACGGGATGTTTAATTACACTCACAGTAGAAGGTCCACACCAAATTGTAGACTGCGGTAATACGGTGCCGCAGCTGTTGTCTCTTTTAGTGCTGTGATCGCTAGAAATAGTCGCATTTGTAGGTCTCTGGCGTCACAGGCACTAATAACAACGCATGCTTCCGTTTTGCAATGTCTTTTGTCTCGTTGCCCCGTCTAAGGTGCAAATATACCTAAACAGACCAGGCCAGACAAGTCTTGAGGGTTGGAACTCTGTAACAGACACCAGTGCCGGCGCGCCAACAGCGTAAGTCATGGCCAGACACGACAGGTCATGTCTAGTTTTGGAGCGTGACGTGTCATGCGACATTCTTTGGCTGTCGTGAGGACAGCGGTTGGGCAGGAAACAGCTAACTCCACGAAGTAGAGTCCTTGTTGAAGAGCTAGTAGTTTTTCAGCTAGTCAAAGTCCCCACATTTTATGGAACCCAAAGGTTCGTTACCGCATTCGCAAGAACCCTCAGCAGCAAGAAACAATACAAAATGAATATTACAGTCAAGAAAAAAAGTATGACATTAAATTAAGCAATGCATATTACCGTACACGGTTCAGTTCAAAGTCATTAGTCTTCCCGGCTTACCTGTCTAGAAACATAAATACTGAGGTATACAGAACGTAAAGTTTGTCTGTGGGCTTGTACGGATGTGCATTTGTCTGTGGGCTTGTACGGATGTGCATTTGTTTGTGGGCTTGTACGGATGTGCATTTGTCTGTGGGCGTGTACGGATGTGCATTTGTCTGTGGGCGTGTACGGATGTGCATTGATCTTTTACATTAAGGGACGGACGTAGCTGTGGATGTCAAAGAACAAGATGCTGAGGAAGGTATTTGGTCTGAAAGAGGGAGAAAGCAAGAAGAGGCTAGAGAGAACTGCATAATGAGGAGGTCGATGGTCAGCACGCCTCCTCAAATACTATGAGGTGTCGAATCAAGGGGCACGAGATGGGTAGGACGTATGGCATGAATGGGGGAGAAAGTAAAATTCATGCAGGGTTCGATGGGGAAAGATGGAGGAATGAGTACTGGGAAGAATTTGGCCTAGGTGGTAGGGTAATATCAAAATGGGTCTTACAGAAATAGGCTGGAAGGGCGTGGACTGGATTTATCTGGCTTCAGGATAGGGACATGTTGCAAGTTTTTGTGAACACAGAAGTAAAACGAGGAGTTTTATAAACTTGGGGAATTTCTTGACTCTGTGGGCAACTATGAGCTTTTCAAAAGGTATCGTGCTGCATGGAGTTAATTAGTTAGTCTATTAAAATATCCACATCAAGTTGAATTTAAACCAAACTGAGGCAGTATCGGTCACTGTGTGCGGAATACGTAAGCGTACGCATGTAGGCCTGTACTGAACAAATCAAGAGCATTTAAAATTTGTGTCTGTGGAAGTGGTAATTTATATTATGCACATTTTATGTAACGTGTAATTTTGGAGGTAATGGTAGAACAGCAAGCAGACCTAGTGAACGAATATGCATGCATAGCTCGCTGCCATTTATATTGCCTGCTTTTATGTTCGTCTTTCTTGGTCACATAAGCTTAACACGTAGGCTTTAATACTCCTATTTAAATATTTAAAATCATTCGAAATTACATAGACTTATTAATATATAGAATTCGTCGTTGGTAATTAGTAGAGTTTGCATTGTTCGACATTCATTGATTTGCGCTTACAGCGATGGTCGCTGCCGTATTCAGTCTTCGCCATCAATCATTTCGCACTGATGCAGTAGAAATTCCTATTTGTTCGAAAGAGAATAGACCTAAACCCCGGCGTGAAATTATATTCAACAATTTCTGGCTAATCAGGGCGCGCCCGTTACATTTCGATTACATATCTCTATATTTGCAAGTCTTTTCCGGTCATATATTGGCAGATTTTAATCACTGTTTGAATAATGCTCAGAATGACAAGTGTCTTGGCTAGTGAAGCAGTAGAAGTCGTGGGTGTTAGCATACCCGAGCACTGTGCCAGTTCTTTCTACTTTGAGATATTTTTGTTCGATTCTCGTCCTCTTTTTGTTATATTCAGCCCTTTTGGGTTTTGTGGCAGTGCCCTTGATAAGCCGCCACCACATCATGCCCAGTTACAATCATCATTCTCAGTCTACGCGAAGTGACTTATGCGGTTGGTATATCGTTATGCAACCTTTTGTATAAATATGCTACATCGTGTTTATGGAGTACGGTTGAATCGAGGAGGGTGAGACGGATTAAACATATGGCAGGTATGGGAAAATGAAAAACCTGTACAAACTTTTTTTTTTTTTGAGAATGTGGAGGGAAGATGCCCAGGAACTTGGTGAAGTGGTGTTGTGGGGTGAAACCAGGATGTTCGGTGTACAATTCGTTGGATGAATTCTGTGAATACGGTGAGGATTCTTCGGGTTCCGTAAACGTAAGGAATTTCTCGACCAGGTCAGATAAAGCTGTGCAGTGTACCAAGCGAAACGGTGTTTCCAGGCATGTGGATGTTTGGTGCATGCCCTAAAGGGACAATGTACCCGCCCGATAGAGTCCACGGTTTCGGTTGATGATTGCTCTATCGTTTCTTTTTAAAAAAGAAACTTTCCAAACATGTAACCTACCCAAGATTCGAATGTCATCGCCATTCGCTCTGTGGATCAGTCAAACTGCGGGCACCTCATTTCAACGATACACGATGTGGTTGGTTGGGAAGCAGCAACGCCAAGAAGTGGTCATGCGAATAGGAAGGAACTATGGAAGTGTCTTTGGGATGTTATCAGTAGACGCAGTTTTGCTGAGGCCGCTTAAGATGTATACTCGTAGGTGGGAGGATAATATTAAAACGAATCAAATGTGGGGTAAGGTTCGGCCTTTGGGTTCCACAAAATGCTGAAAATGTATCGACTGTGTGATTAGTGCCTCCTCAAGGAAGACAGTGTTCTGTGGAATGATATGGGTATCCAAACCATTATCTTCTGCCCTATCCAAGTCCAGAAACCTTGCCGGAAACACCGTGGTGTGTTTGAGAGGGTTGTTTGGATGAGGCAGCCAGCCATGACCCCCTCGTTCCAGCTAAATAAATTGCGCGCCCCAACCAGCCGTACTGCAACACACCAGTGGCAAATATTTGTCTTCCTGCTTGCCTGGCTGGCTGCCTGGCTGATGGTGGTGGGGCTAAATTACATCGCTTCCGACCGACGGAACACGGAGCGTCGTGGAAACCAAAAACGAACACTGAGTCCAATTATGATGCATGCATGGAAGACAGGTAGTGTGAATAGAACGCGATGAGCTCGTATGGAAGCCGTGACGTCGGACGCCATTTCATCAGGACTTCGAGGCGGGAGGAGCAAAGAAAGCATCAAAACTGCGCTTGACTACTTGTCGCATATCCTGCTAGGTGTGTTGTTGGCGGAGTTTGTTGTCCATTCATTGCCAGATTATTTTGTATGAACATTTTTTGTTTGTTTTATGCCCACGCGCTAGACTTTATGATTAATCATTTTAAGTCTTTGGAATTGTCACTGTAACCGGCTGTAGGCTGTCTGGATTGATCACGTCTTGAGTAGAAACTGTCTTCTAAAACGCGTGATTGAACAAAGTCTAGAATTAACTGGAAGACGAGGAAGAAGGTGTAAGCAGCTACTGGATGACCTTAAGGAAAAGCGAAGATACTGTAAATTGAATGAGGAAGCACTAGATCGCACTGTGTGGAGAACTCGCTGTGGAAGAGGCTATGGACCTGTCGTAAGACAAACTACAGAATGAATAAATGAATGATGGTGTCCTAATTCCCTCTTTGCTCTGAAAAGGAACTGGGTTGCTGATTTGAGGGGGTGCATCTCAGCAGCTTCGTTTTGTCTATAATTTTCCTCTTCCCCCCTTTTTTTGTCCAAATTTCTTACACGTACGAAAAAAACATCTCTTCACAGTGCCCAGAACATAGTTTCCTGCGTCCACTTCCCGACGCTTACGTGGTTTCACAGAATCCCGCCAAGTCCGAGACTGTTTGTAACATTTCCTGACGTGTTAATTTCGATATTGAATCGTTGTTAGTCTCCTGTCCAACACTCAGACTGCAGGATCGGACCGCGACTGTTTGTTTAACGTGTTCGCAACAGTTCTGCATACCTGGAAGTCTTCTTCCGCGTACGTAACCTGTAGACCAGCCATGTCTGTTGGTCTGCTTTTCATTAGATGTTATTAGATCTAGGAGCATGTGGTGGGCAGGGAATGTAGTACGCCTTGGATCAATGATAAATGCATACGAAATATTAGACGGAAAACCGAAAGGGTGAAGTCATCTTGGGATACCTAGGCGTAGATGGTAGAATATAGTTGAAATGTGCCTTCAAGAAATAGGAGTGTAAGAATGCGAAATGGACTAGCAAGGATTAGGACCCGGTAGGGGTGGACTGTTGTGAACACGGTGATGAACATTCGGGGTCCATACCTTGACCAGCCGAACTACTGTTAAGGTCTGAAGAGGGACTCAGCTGCGTGTGTTTCATTTTTACTTACGGTGTAACCTACCACACTTTTTTGTGCATTTATTAACATTTGGTACGTGTATACAAATGTAATGGCCGTAGATCGGAACATGTCATACAGAGGATGCCGTTCCTCTGGGACGTGACGTTGCCTCACTGGGTGATCGGCTTCGGACGTTTCGAGGCAACGTAATATCTTCTTCTTCAAGGGTCGAAATGTTAGGACCACCCACATGTCTGTAGAGTAGGGTGTGTGTTGCTACTGTACGTAACTTTGCAGCATTTTATCCAGAAGCGCTGATGTTTAATGGGGCGTTGAATGCCGAAGGTGGGAGCAACCTGCTGAATAAGGTGCAAACATGTATGGACGGCGAATTCCCGCACCAAAGTCTTGTCACGTAATGGAGTTGCATGTGCGGCGCCTGTGTGACGTGAGTGCCAAACAGGTTTATCACGAGAGAAGCAAGTTTCAGGAGGCGACAATACGAACTTAGTCAAAATAATGGTCCAGCGCTGCTTTACCAGAACTACTAAGAGTTACAGAAATTTTTGTCTGTGGAACAAACTTAGTTATTTTGAAAATTTGGATGATATTTGTAAAGTCGGCGTTATTAGTACTTGGTTGAAAAGAAATTGGCGCGACTGTATCACGGATGGATGGGCTTGCTCTTTAAAGCATAGTGCTGAGTGTATTATGTACCGTCTGTTGTAATATTAAGAACTTCGCACGTTTCACACACAATTTGTGTGTTTTGTATGATTCTGACAGCAAACAGTGATTATTTTTCTAAACATCAGTAACTGATTGGACCCTGTAATGTAGACGGTTGCAAATTGCAGGCGGTCTGTGAGATTTGCGTATGAATTTCTGTTTCCCTAGTCCAACCCCCTCCCCAAAACGCGCACATAGATTTGCTGTGCCCCCCCCCCCCTTCCCGATATTCGAACCAAGATCGGCCATTTGTTAAGAATTATTCACATTTTAAAGCTTCTGTTTTTCATTTTAGTCCTCATAGTCGTTATTGAATAACGATGTGGGATGTTGTGGTTTAATTCATCATACTGTGTAAGTAAAGAATTTATAATTAATCCTTCTTGTGTATAAACCCCTCATGGCCGTGTTTATACCGTCACTTGTTGAATGTGGAATCTGTATTGGACGTTGTTCCGTGGCTGGCTGACAGAAGTCCGCATAAACGGGGAACTTAGTACTGCTTTGCAAAACTCCGTCTTCTCGTCTCATCAGTTTGAAACCAAAATGTCGCTTTGCCCCTTGAAACGGTGCGGTTGGCTGAATAGGAACTGGGCAAGTTTCCTTCTGGCGGCTATTCTGTAATCCGTATTACAGCAGACCTTTGAAGTGGCTGGCACACAGCACATGCCCGGCCCTTTGGGACAGCAGAAAACTCTTGCTGAAGTTCCACCGTACGAACTAACTCCATTATGGCAGACTTCTTGAGAATCTAGTGGTCGTTCAGCTAGTCGAGAAGTTCCGCACGTTGTATGGAACCGGATGTTTGACTGCCTTTTTAACGTTAAGGTCATACCGTTGTATTAAGTTAATCAAAAAGATACTTAGCCGGAAATGTTGAGATTTGGCGTCGAAGTGATACACTTGCGTGGGTGTGAAACTTGGTCTTACACTGTGAGGGAGGAACATAGGCTGAGTGTGTTTGAGAATAGGGGGCTGAGGAAGATATTTGAGTGTAGGAGGGACGGTGTGCCAGGGGAGTGAAGAAGACTACATAGCGAGGAGCTTTATGATCTGTACTCCCCTTCAGTGGACGGGGCATGTGGGACATGTGGGTGTGAGGAGGTGCATGAAGGGTTTTTGGTGGGGAGACCTGAGGGGAAAACGGCACTTGGCAGACCTAGGCATAGATGGAAAGATAATATTAAAATGGATCTTCAAGGGGTGGGCTGGGGGCGTGGGGTGGATTTATCTGGTTCAGGATTAGGGGCAGGTGGCGGGCTGTTGTGAATGCGGTAATGAACCTCCGGGTTCCTTAAAATGCCGGGAATTTCTGGGCTAGCTGAGACCTGTTGGCGTCTCAAGAAGGACTCAGTTTCATGTAGTCAGTCAGTCAGTCAGTCAGTCATATTTATACAGTAAAAACTATCACGATGTTGAAGTCACCCAGGCTTAAGATTTTAGTCCAGTAATGTGCCTGTTATTAAATATCCTTTCAGAAGCATGCTTCCCAACGCGTGGCACAGACGGCGCATGGTCACAGCATACGACACACGCCATAGCTTTTGACTTCCATAATTTTTTGACTTCGTGTTCATTTTGTTGATTTTCGTAATTCCATCATCTGGGACCAAGTTTTGCTGTTGTCGTCATCTGGTGTGCATGTTACATTTGTTGACTGTGGATGTGTTGTCACCGTTACCGGAGTTAAATGTGAAATCATTCTTGCGGTAATGTGTTACCGGTGGTGTCAGTCTCGTATCTGAAGTCTCATTGTTATGCACATTTTATTAGGGCAAGTTTGATTTGTTGGTTATTTTAGTTTGTGAAATATTTGTCATACGGACGTACACACCTTTTTGTGAACATTTGCTGGGCAAGCGGATGGGGTTTGATTTCAAACTTAACTCTCCTCGTACTGTAGCTGCTGAACGGCTTTGATGGGAAAAGAATTTAGTTTAAAATGTTATTCTATCCTTCCTGCTATATATCCTTCACTGCGTGTTTTAGAAGGCAGTTACTGCACAAGATGTGAACAATCCAGTTAGCCTTCGTTCTTTTTATTGTATGTAGGATATTCCTTTCCTCCTTGACTCTATAGTCCTATTGTATCGCATCGTAGTCTTTCCCTCGTGTACCTACTCACAGTAGGTGTCGAGGTTGTTTATTTTCACTTGATCACACTCACACACACACCACAGTCGGTAGGACTCCTCTGGACAATGGATCGGCCCGTCGCAGAGAGCTGTACCCGACAACACAAACACTCACATGAGACAAACATCCATGCCCCCCCCCCCCCCAGTGAGATTCGAACCCATGATCCCAGCAAGTGATTGGACGCAGACCTGCGCCTTAGACCGCGCGGACACTGGGATTGGCAGTTCTGTTTTATGTCTAATTAAGTAGTCCTTGCGCCTCTGTAGCAGACAGCCTAATCACGGAGTGTGGCAGTCTGGACCGACCTAACCCGTGATCACCTGGGGAACAACGCAATGGCGTCGCTGCATTGCATCCTGCCACTCAAAGGGCTTGAGCGTGTACGGGCAGTCGGTTACACAGATCAGTTTCAATTTCTGCCGTGCTGTATTGAGTCGTTTATCAGGTCTAACAAGGCCCGACAGAACTCCGAGTTGGGTGACGCGCGAATGCAGGGAGAAACTGTCAATATTTGGTCCCGATTTTTTAAACGTAATTAAAAAAAATAATGAAACCAACAAAATGCGCTGTGCGTTGTTTGAGGAAATCGGCTTCGCTTCCAGGGATTTATTTTGCCCGACTATCAAGTTTCGTGGCATATACAGTGTGTTTAATACATTCATTAAAGCTCTTGCAGTGAGCGGTGAGGGACGAGAAATGGTATGAAAATGGCGTGTTGTTAATGTGAGGACAGTACAGTATCTGGGTCTGTCAGTATAACGACATCGTGAATAAAGAAGGCAACTGTCGAAACGTCCTGTATGTTGGAACATGTCTCAGGTTACGTAAAGTGCACGGCATAATATTAGCCTGTCGTCGCTGACTGTAGAGAATCATTAGAAGTGTGTGTGATTACAACGTGTGACTCGTAACCATTGCGACTGCCGATTCTCTGACGTTAAATAAAACAGAACTTACAAGGAACGCAGTTGCTTGGGATTGCTGATGTATTTGCTGTACAATTACTGCTGTCTGTCTTAATTGTCTGCAGTAAACCTACTGACCTTGAGAAACTGATCCAAGGTTAAGTTTCTCTTTCGGTTTCCCCTGCAGTTAACGTTCAGCTGTGTTATTTTATAGGTAGTATCAGTGGCTGCTAGGCACGTAGCGTTCAATTACTGGTACGGGGAGTGTATGGCCTTGAAACTGTACGGCTGTTTATCTTATTGCTGCGTTAGAAAGACCATTGTTAAGCTTGCTTTTTGCTTGTCTGACTGAGTGACCACGACTGTTGCTCCGTGAATCAATCTTTTTTTTTTTGAAATAAAGGAATGTATTTCTATTGCAGAATGTGCATAAATACCGAACCGCAGAAATGTGACGCCGAGTCGTGTTTGAGAACACGAAGTACAGTGTAACTCCAATTATCCGGATTAATTGGGACCAGGGAAAATTTAAGTAATAAAAAAGAGGTAGCACAATTACAGTAAGAAAATGTTTGAGTTGCAGGTTTACTTGATGAAGTCAAGGATACATGGATCTGATAACCTGTAATTTCAAGTCAAATTGGTTTTGTAGAACTCTCGCCAAAGTTACCTGAAGGGCCAAGTCGGTCCGGATAACCAGAGTCCGGATAATTGGAGTTATACTGTATGTTAATCCGTCCATTTGTCTGTTTCCAGTTTCTGCCACCACAGAATGGAACGTACGTAGCTGTGGTCTCGGGTTATCTGACACCCAATCAACTAAACTAAACCGAACCAGATATTCAACGCTGACATCTCTGTATCTGACCATTGAATTTCGAAAGATCCTTTTGAAAGTCTGTTAGGTTAGTTGGTATTTGAGAAGCTCGTAGTCGTTCTGCTGGCCGAGATATTCCTCCCCTGGTTTGGACCACGAACTTGCATGACCGTGTCCGTACGGGTCCGCCATGGGCCTGCATTGTTACCAGATGAATCCAGTCTACGCCATCTGCGCATTTGTGTAAGACGCATTGTAGTGTCATCCTTCCATCAACGCCGAGATATCCAAAATGGTCTCTTCGCTTTCAGATTTCCGACGAAAATTTTGTATCCATCTCAGAGCTGTCCTGCGCTGCCGTATACCCATGCCATCTCATTATATTGATAGTGTTTTATTCTATTGTAAGATCATTGCCGATATTTGGGATTGAACGTGGGATCTTTGAATACCAAGAAAGTGGGCTAGGGACCCACGGCCTGGCCGAGTAATCAGAAGGCCCTGTTTCGCTCCAGTACGTCGACACATATTGGCATAAAACGAGATGATAGTGTGCCGACTGGTCTGTTGGAAGACGGAAGTAATACTCCGCTCTGGAACGCCGTGTAAACTCAGACGCTAGACTACTGGAGCTGCTGGAATATTTGTCAGTCCAAGTAAAAAAGGGACGTTGATATTGCATCCGCAGAAGTGCGTGGAAATCCATGTGCGTATCCAGAGATATCTCCATCAGTGATATTGACTGCATTGCGAGATTGCTTCCTGTGCGCGGCGAGTGCCAAAAACAATATCGTAAATTCTGAAACCAGTGAAATGAAACTCGCTTCCGAAGTTCTTAAGTTTGGGAGACACTATGTATGAACCCGCACTCTTTTTTTCTCTTTCTCCCTCTCTCTCTCCCTCTCCCCCTCCCTCTCCCCCCCTCTCCCCCCTCCCACTCCCCCTCTCCCCCTCCCTCCCACTCCCCATCCTTCACAAGTTTGTGATATTTACAGGAACGAACGGTCATGTCTGTCCTCGAACAGTGTTTGCCCGTGCAGCAAAGTTCCATCTCGTCTCATCCGGTTTGCTGCTCGGTTTTCCAAATAAAAGAGAACGTATTGCACATTGACAATGACACAGATTTCGTATCGTATCGTATCGTATATGGATGCTATCGTTTGCTAGCTTTCGTCGTGACTGTCTTAATCGACCCGGAAATAGTGAGACTGCATGTGCGGATTATTCGCAGTGCAACTTATCGTGAGTTTGCGAGAATATGAAGAATAAAAAATTTTGCCGCTGCTTTTATAATAGACCCAAGTTTTGTTTAATTTAAGTACATTATGGAACTCCTTGCGGCCCTGTTCGGTCATTGCTTTTAGCGTGACTTTGTGTCAGTCGTCGGTAGAACAGAGGGTGAAGCTTAGGTCCGCGCTCTTCCGGGGTATTACGCAGCCTTGTGTGGTAGTTCTGTACCGACGTCTCGGTACAGAACTACCACTCAATGCTGCGTAATACCCCAAAAGAGTGCAAATCTCATCTACATCGCAGCGTATGCCAGGAATCATGCAGAGGGTGAAACTCTTTTAATATGGGGGTTACGTCATCATCTTGCATTGCTGGATAATTAACCCTTTAAAGACGAAGCTTCTCTGTTTTATATAAGGACTCAGCGCGTACCGCGCTGTAAACACTCTCCACTTCGGTTATAAAAACCAACCTCTTAATGTTTTGTAAGGCAAAAGTTGCTGTTTGTTCTGAGATCCGTACAAAACACATAAACGCAATGTGAGCATCACGTAGAATTTTTTAATGTTAAACCTGGTCATATGTAAAGTTACCGCTAGGCTTTAAAAGGTTAATAGTCAAGTTATTTGTGGGGCCATTGAAAAATGCAGTTTAACGTAAGGAATGTCCTTTTCAGTAAACTTCCACCTGTTTTGAACTGTGCGATAAAGTTCGCTCCAGTTCGCTGTGTTATGTGTTAAATTATATTCCGCCGGTGAGACGTATAATAAAGACTTCCGAGAACAGCCATTGTCCGCACAGTAGCTGTGTTGCACGTTTTATCACACTGCGTTGTACGCTGGTCTGGTTTGAACAGCGCATTTGCTTTGTTCAGCATTGCACGCAGATCTTGTTCGAATTTGATTCTTAGTGCAGTAGAAGTTCCTGGTCCATGCGATAAGACAGTTAACAGATCATCTATATACGTTCAGGGAAGAATCAAAATTTTAAATGTGCGATGGAATGTATTATTTTTAATTTTATCGGTAGACCTATTTGTAAATTCAGTGTGTCTCGCCTGTGTGTGCAAGGAAAACTCACCTGCACCAGAACTACGAGTTGACGGGCACCACGTGTTGTCCGTGTATGCATTTGTGCTTCTGTATATTGCTGCTGCACCGTGCTGTGCCTGTTTGTTAATGATGTAAGCTTAATTTCACACAAAATTGTGCTGAAACTGTAGACGGTAACAGGATGTCTAGTGTTAAAATGGCGAGACTTCTCCGTCGAATTTTAAACGGGTTATACACAAATTAATTGGTAGTTGTAGGCCTAGAACTAATTAAATTTCGCAGGTAGCCATCTTGTGGGAGGTTCCTTCAGAAGTTGGTAAATTTATACTAGACTATACGGCGTTATATCTGGAAATACTGCAATCTTCATGGTAATTACCGTGGAAGTCCAAAATATACTTAATCGTGTTTGTTCTGCTTACGTTTTTGGTTGGCTTTGTTTTTAGATAAGTTTTTTATGCATGTTCTGGCTACTGTACGGGGCTTTCAGATTACAACGCTGCGAACGTGCTTGTAAAAGCAAGCAGGTCTAGGCTAGGTAAGCGATTACGCCTTGCGTACGCAGCGTCATATAGTGAAGACCCTGTGGTATACATACAGGTTGGGGGGCCTGTTGATGGAGAAGAGTATTCGTATGTTCCTAGTGGGTGTTGAACCCAGGTTATCTGCTCTGTATCTCGTTCTCTCGAGCTTAAGCGGTTGCCTTCGAGTCACCTCAGTACAAATGATAACATCAGACATACAGGCGCGTGACTGTGGTGCAGATTGAGCGCCACAAGTATGAGCATGCACTGTGCTGATGGAAAATATGATGAAGTGCAGACCGATATTGGAAAGCAATTTCACCGGAGTTCACAGACGTAAATCGCCATCTCTCGCCTGAAGGGAAGAACATAGGTGAGGGTGTTCGAAAGCACCGTATTGAGGAGAATGTTTCGGCCAGAGACAGAGCAAATAACATGAACGTGGAGAAGACTTTATAATTTGCGCTCTTCTGCGAATATTTTTAGGACAAGATGGCTGGATCGTGTAGAACACATGAAAAATGCGGTAAATGAATATTTCAGTTGCAGAACGTGGGGGGAAGAGTACAATTTGAAGAAATCGGTGTAGATGGGAGGATAATACTAAAATGTATCTTCAGGATGAGAACTGTGAGGATGAGAACTGCTGTTATGTGGTAGAGGATCTGAATCTTTCCTGGATGTTGTGCACACGGTAATGAACGTCCAGATTCCATAAAGGGCCGCGGCATGACCAGTGGCGATTACTGTTAGCTTCTGAAAGAGGTCTCTGCACCGTGGAATAAACTGTTCGGTGACTGTACCACCAGTAGTAGCGGTGTACAAACATTCCAGGGTTCTTGCTGTTGTAATTAGCTCACCGACAGATACAGTATCGTTTAATCGATGCTTGGTGTTGCCTGCGTGACAGCCTAGAGAACCTCGTATCGACCGTCTGGATTTCCTCGATTGGAAGGGATGATTGCACTGGCGGGAAGACAGATCCCACCCCCACCCCCCCCCCCGGCCCTTTTTGTTAATCTGAATAGGTCTTGCTTATTCATAATCATGAAACAGCGACTTGTAGATGCAACCTTGGACAGAGAAAATCGGCGCACACCTGGACTACTGTCTCCAGAGGCCAGTACATGCATGATAATCTTCCGCTGGTTTCCGTTAACCTTTCAGATACCTGCGTTGCCAAACGCGAACGCACGTAGGAAGTTCGCCGCATTTTAAGACATGCGACATAAATTCCGTTTTATTTCCCACAAAATGCCGTTCATTTCATAAATTTAACTTTTTCTGTTCACATAAGGCGTTTTTCATAAACTGTTCGCTAAAATTTAAATACCAAGCCCGGTAGGATAAAGATAGTAACTACGTAGACAGATTTTGACTGTCGTATTGTGCTGCGAGATTCGGCGTTTATGAACAAGAAGTAACGTTCATTGATAAGAAGTGCTCTAGTTGACTCCGTGCTGAGGCGTTTGTTTGCGGGGGCGCTTCTACGAGGCAGCGGCGCGGACATGCGCCGCTGCGACCTTGTGGCTCACCTGTTACGGCTGTTTAAAACGGCTTCTAGTGTGGAGCACCTGGTGTAAATACAAACAGCTGATAATTTACTGTGTTTAAGCTGTACTGTTAATTCGTACGGTGTGTTCTGTATTTGATAAGAAAAACTGTTCCTTTATTCGTTCGTAATTATCCTTTAAGCGGTTGATGAATTTTCATTAAACTTAGAATGACGGCGTCAAAGGCTACAGCAGGTCCCATTTTTTTTGTACTGTTCGGTTTCATACCATCGTAGCATACTTCTGAAGTGGAAGTAACATCAGCGTCGCATCCTGTAGGTTACAGAAAATGGATCTTGTAAAATATATGCAGGTTTTGTTGCGGCACTTCCGCGAATACGTGGGTGCCGTACGCGTTGTGACCGTTCCCGGCGTTTTTTTTAACAGTTTAAAACAAGGTGACGCGTCTCGTTGAATCTGTACTAGCTTTTCCCTTAGTATGTGTAATGTAAGCGGAGGATAATGTTAAAATGAATCTCGGACGCAGGAAATCAGGATGTGGTTTGGATTAATTGCGATGAGGATATGGTTAGTGCCGGGGTGTTGCGAACACGGTAATGAAACTTCGGGTTTCATAAAAGGTAGGCAATTCATTGACTAGCTGAGAAAGTGGTGCCTTCTCCAGGACTACCCTGCCCGGGGTATTACGTTAAGACTGTTGGGATTCAGCCAGTGGAACTTCCATATCCGAAATGGGGACACGCTGTCGTGGAGAGGCAGTGACGGATCACATGTGATGTGTGATCTCAAATTCCGCTGCATGAATGAACCGTATCGATTTAGCGGGTTACCCTAGTAACGATGCAGCCGTCAGCTGTTTTCTGGGCCAATATTGCTGCCGCTGCCGAACTGCGGGGCCCTTGATGTGTCTCACACGCATGCGTCATCGCGCCATCTTTGTTCTTTGTTTCCATTTACCCAGAAGCGACGAAATGAAATCCCAGCGAAAGGCCGTACCAATAATACGCTGAACATTGTCCATTGGCTCCGATCTAAGGTATTTTCGATGTACGCGACGTTTCGGACGTTTGTTGTGGATCTGCTCCCTTTTTCGGGTGATTGGTTGCCGCTATGCAAGCGTTGTGTGCTCTCGCAACCGTAGCGGCTAATCTTCACGACCCAAATCAGTCATAATTATGCAACTTGCATCGACTGTGTTTAGCGTAAATTTAGACCGTTTAATTCAGGCCTCAGATGATAATATATACGGCGCTTGCGCTTTGCGTGCTGGATAACTAAGGCTACAGGCACATATTCAGCATATGAAATATTTACTGCTTTTCCACGGCAGTGATGGTTACACTAACGCGCCTTAATGCTACGTTTATACGTACGTTGCCTGTCTTGTTAAGAGTATGCTAATGCAGTGGTTTTCAACCTTCTCTTCCTGGCATACCACTATCACGAGCAAAAACTTCACCCTTGCCGACAGGTACTGAAAATATTAATAACGTACAGTTTCTTCTTTTCTAATTTAACTTCGTAAATACTTCATATTTGTCATTTAAGTAAATTTAAAACAATTGTGGTGGGCTATGAACGTCTTTAAAACTGAATTATGAAAAAAAAATGTTAATTCCCGGGTAATTTTGCGTAACACCGGACAACCTTCCGGATACCACCGGTTGAAATGCACTGTCCTAAAGCAGGCTTCGATTGCAACACTCATATCACTGCGTTATTTCTCATCTGACTTCATATAACGAATGCAGTTACATAAAACACAACTGCTTGTGTAAGGTTGGTACACAGGCCAGTCCACGCGGTGCTGGAACCCAGCTGGAACCACACGGGGCTGCATGCAGCAGAAACAAACAACTCGCCCGTCCGTCCTGCACATCAATAAGTCACACAGCACAGCAACTACAATGCGACAGCGAGGGAGGTTTTTTTACGCATCATTGGTTGCTTGACGAGAAAAATGCTTTTGCCAGTGCGGCGATTTCGGTCTCCTAGAGATCAAAATGTAAAATCATCCCCGTATCTTGATTTCTCATCCGTAAATTTCCACTGTTAAGTATGAAGCCGAAGTATGCGACAGCTGAAGATTTTAGTCATTTGGGATTTGTGGCCATGCAGTGTGACGGAGGGAAACACACACACACACACACACACACACACAGCGCGAGCAGTTCCGTATATTCCGACATGTTTCGGCACGCACTAGTTCAGGTTCCTACATGGCATTACGTTAGCGTTGCTCTGTAACCCGCAAGTTCGCATGACCGACACAGCGGTAATTACGCTACGGAACAGAAGATTACAGCATGGGCTGTCTCCGTGACGCCCATACAACGTTAAGCGGATCTCCATCAATTGATTTAGGTCTGGCGTGAACAGAAACACGAATGAAGAAGTGCGCTAAAACTGAGACAGTTTACTTCACTTGCAGGGATTGGAAACGGTCGAGGCTTGACGTCCCAAACAGGCTGCTTCAACATTTCGGTTGCTCATCTGAAAGTCGTACCCTGTACAGGCCTGGACAGGCCCCTGTGGCTCCAGGAGGTTAAGGACCCTAGAGTTTCTAGCCAGTCGACACACGCAGGTGGCAAGGCTGTCAGCACTACGCATCGGCCACCCTTAGCCGTCAGCAGATATTCCTTGTACTCATTTCTGTTAGAGGCTGAGTCGACCCCAGGACCATAGTGCGGCCGGAAGGATTAAGTCAATGAAGAATCCGAATGACACCATCGCGAATCGAACCCGCAACCTTCCGGTTTGTAGCGCACTGGGTACTTGCAACGGTACATACATGAAACTTAAACATACCTATACGTGTGATACAAGATACCGTTTCTACGTCAACAACTAAACGTGGCTCATTTCGATACTTCAGTGAAGTTTGTTTATTCCCTCAAGCTGACTGAAACATATATAAACACATTAACAAACGGTGCATAAAATTAGTATATGAATGCAGAGTGCGCAGTCTGTGATATAAAATGCTCGTTATCCAACTGTATCGTTACGAAACCTGATGTGATGAACCAGAGGCCTGTAGTGTACTGTGACCTGTGCCTTCAGATTACACCCTCTGGTCTGTACCAGTACCAGTATTGGGAGCACAGTGGTAACGCTGGAGTCATTCACAGTCCAGATCTGTTGTAATGTTGGTTTTGTTTGCAGATGAAGTTGATGTGATTGGTTACACCAGCAACCAGTCTGACACTGATGACCACAGCAGTGTCCAGTCAACCTCAAGTGACAGTGGAGTGGCCATGAGCACCAGCCGCCTCACACTGTCTGAGATGGAGATTATCTAGGTGAGTCATCATAGAAATGTCTTTTTGTCAGCCCTATTGTTACTCAAAGCATTGAATATAAAACTTTATTTGAATTGTTCTTACTTTCTAAAGTAGGAGTTTTACCTTCTGTGCAGCAAGAAGTTGCTGCCTATGAGAATAGGGCAGCTTGTATGTAGATCTAGGAGGACTGTTTTTGTTCCTCCAGTTGTATGGATCAGAAACAGTTAAAATGGTACTGAAGGTAGTGGAAGGTTCCTGTGTTCTGCTTCTACTGCACAGGTTACTGCCTTCTAGGATATGACGCGGTGTAGTCTGGTAGGTTTTTTCTGATATTTAGAAAAGCCTGCTGTCTCCATGATCATGGTGGCAGGGAGTTCCACTACAGCAGTGGTCCATATCTACCAGACTGCATGGCATCACGTCTCAGAAGAATTATTGCTGCGAGAACAGCAACATGTCACCTGCTGCTGCTGCTGCTGCTGCCGCAACTACAATGACAACAGCAGCAGTAACAGCAGCAACGACAATGGCACCACCACCACCACCACCACCACCACCACCACCACCACCACCACCACCAACGCCGCCGCCGCCGCCGCCGCCGCCATCACCACCACCACCACCACCACCACCACCACCACCACCACCACCACCACCACCACAGTTGTTAGACTGAAACAGTTTGTATTGACCTTGAAAATGCTTTTATCCCCTAATACACGACTCGGATACACAAAAGTACCACAGATGGCGGATTCCAGTGTACTGTAAAGTGCAAGTAAAGTTGTTCTCATAAATGCCATAAAGACAAGCAGGCAGAGCAGAAGGAGAGTTGCACTTGTTTTTAATCTCCGAGTGGGATGGAGGTGAGGCAGGGCTGCACAAAGCCAGGGTGGCAGGTTGCCTGGATGACTACGTTTTCTATGGTGGCACGTGATATTTGTGGGTCCTCAGTGTGGAGCTTCATGTCACACTTTTGAGGCCTAGAATTTTGAGCTGTCTCTCGGGTTTTCGGCGAAATTGTTGACGACAGGAGTGGAGTTGTTAATCTCATGCGTAGGCCACTTTATCTCCAGGGAAAGAATCCACAGTTCCAGTTGAATGGGGGCTTGGTGGGCCCCAGAGCTGGCCTGGGCATTTTGGAGAAAAGAGAAATCCCTTGCCCTGGCTGGGATTACAGTGTGCTGTGACTATAAGTCACTGCCTTGGAATCTCGAGTGGCTTGCATATGAGTCTTGAAAAGTGGAAATTGTATAAATAAGAAATAGTTACAAAATCTGCTGCAAATGACAGCGAAGTCTGGTGTGTTACATCTGCTACATGTGATGGCTGAGCAGCTTGTGTATGGGTGTTTAAATATGTTGTTTGCTAATGCTGTGAGTGTATTTGCAACAGAAGCAGTTGGACAAAGGACGTTGAAATTAACCCTTTCAAGACGAATCGTATCTGTTTTACATAAGGACTCGGTGTGTACCGCGCTGTAAACACTCTCCACTTCGGTTATAAAAACCAGTCTCTTAATGTGTTATAAGGCAAAAGTTGCTGTTTGTTCTGAGATCTGTACAAAACACACAAACGCAATGTGGGCACCACGTAGAATTTTTTAATGTTAAACCTGGTGGTATGTAAAGTTACCACTAGGCTTTAAAAGGTTAAGGGGGTTTGTGTGTGTTGTGACTAGAAATTGCTGCCTGTGATTGTTGCAGCTTGTACAGATCTTGGCAAATATTATTCCCAAATCTGCCTTACTGTTAACACATCAAACAACCAATCATGATCAGAACCAAAATATAATAATGAAATTTAATGGAGGCCTAACCTAGTTTTTGGTAGTAGAATTTTCTTCATACTAGGTGATATGGTTATGTCATCAGAACTCAGTTCTGAGAGCTTTGTTTGTTGCTATGCTCAATACAATATGAAGACAAAGTTGGCCTTAAAAGTGGGAGGGAGACAGACATACACTTGCAGATCTCTTCCGGATAAAGTTATGCCTTCCAGTTGATTATTTTACTTTATGTGGGATGTTTAGTGTGAAGAAGTTCCTCTTTAATTGTGGTTGTCATTTGATCAAGAAATATATATGTCAAAAGCTGCAGTCACGTAAGTTTGGTTCATGGTGAATTTTATGTTGTCCATACCATGCATATAATGTCGCCAAAATTATATATAATCACACCAACTCATGCACAAGTTACAAATAACATAATCTCAGTAGAAGGTATCAGATACAACCCGACATGTTTCGGTGCTCTGAGAATACCATCATCAGGGGAAGAACGTAAAAACACTCAGCAACAAGACACTAGATGGCTGGATGCAGCTCTGGTTGACAGTCAGTGTTTTCATGTTTTTACTCATGATGATGGTGGTTCAGAGCACTGAAACTTGTCGGGTTGTATCTGATATCTTTTACCAAGATTCTTTTATTTGTAACTTGTGCATGAGTTGGTGTAATTATATATAATTTTGGTTCACTGTGGTTTCATTTGTAAGTGGCACATGTAGAGACATTCACTAATGCTGAACGATTAAAAAATGAATCGTGTAAATTTATGCAGTTTAACAGATGAATTGAGGGAAGGAAATGATCAGCGATATACTGAACTTATCCATCTGTTGATATTATGTTAACAGTTTTGCTGTATATATGATTGTCCGTATTGGTGGGTCAACAGGTTGAGAGGCATGATTGATGTCGGGAGCAGTAGAGGGACAAGACGCTGCCTGTCGGAGATCTGCCGGGCCCAAGCAGTGCCACCGTCATAACTACCAGAGCCAGTAACATTGCGGAGCCCATCTCTAGTCATCAGCAAAGAATCCTCTGTATTATAAATAAGAGCCTGGGGAGTCTTAGCGCATCGCAGTTCACTGCATGTGTAAATTATTTAATGTAAATTGTACATATTTTTGTTTTAAAAAGGAAAGATTATAAAACATAGTATTTGCAGGTCATGACTCTAAACCATTGTTCAGGAATAATTATTTTGCTGTTTTTTTATTTTGAGATTACAGTGGATAGTGATTTTAAAATATGTTTTATGGATTGTTAGAGAGTCATGAAATGATAACTGATTTTTGGCTTGTTTGCAGTGACAAGTTGCAGAAATGCTGCTGTTACTTAGCATTGTCGGTCTATTCATCCGTCTGTCTATCTGGTTGCGTGTCGTAACTCCAGAACTGCCAAACACACTTTCAAGGAATTTGATGCTGAGAAGTTTTAATAACATTTGTGAAACACATTCCTGTTTTGTTCAAAATCAATCATTAGTATCATGCAAAGACCAGCATGTGTTTCTGCATGGATCTTCAGCATAGTATGCTAAATATTAACTGGAGTGAAGATTTTGTGAACAAAACTGTAGAATATGAAACACGCATTTTTATTCCCAATATTCTCTTTCTGTGAGTTGTGCAGTTCTCAAAATAAGTAAAACAAAATACATTTTTATGTTCTGTCATGTGAAACTGAAGAACTGAAAATCTGGAGGTATTAAATGACCAGACATGCCAGGATTTTACGCTATGCGTACATTTCGTGACTTGTTAATTTGTTAAGCAGCCATATGAAATATTCCAGCAGGCAGATCTCTGGACAGTCGGTCTTCTCGTCTGTTCGAATACTTTTAAAAAGTGTATAAAATAATAAAAAAAAGAGAGAGACTATGCTGTGACCTTGGGTTACATTAGCTTACAACTCTTCAAGAGCTGATTTGAGTTTCTTCTGCAAGCAGTGCTTGGAGAAAGCACATCAAAAATTGATTCTTTGTAACTCCTGTGGAACAAAAAGCTATCAAAGAACAAAAGATGCTGTAAAGAGTTTCGGTAGGGTGAATTATAAAAAAAGGTAAAATAATAATTTTCTAAAAAAATATTAGACAAAGGTGGTACTTGTAATAAATAATGAGAGTTTTAAATTCTGTCAACTATTGTAGAAGAATGTGAACCGGTATGCTGAGAGACATTGCCGGCTGCGAGTGCAAAGTGAACGTGATGCAACATGTCTTACGCAGCATGTCTGCGGGCCCAGATCTCTCCAACCAAAATGTGGTGTGTCCCTCCGTTCTCCCGCAGTGCATGGGAAACAACAAGGAGAAAGATTATTATTGAAGGAACATCATAAGGCATTCAAAGAGTACAAATTCTGTATAAGTCCCCGATGGGAACTTTTTATGTTTAATTTTTTCCCGTGGACTTGAGTTTCAGCAGGTAGCAGCCAGGTGTTTGAGCTCTTATTTTATTATACTAATAAATTGTGAGATGAGCCAGTACTGAGCACCTGATGAACGCCTGCCCACCAGGCGTGCTAAGTGCTGAAACACTCTGTTCCAGTGGTAGAACTGAGCCTCTTCAAGTGTAGCAGTGGTGAAATGGTGTGCATGAGTGAATGAGTGCATGAACATGTGTGAAAGAATCAGGCAAGGCAAAGTAATGTACATTAAGTTTGGATGTTGATGGAGTGGGACTTGCCTTTAGTCTCCAGCTTGGCGTCGACTGGCTACCTCTCTTTTGACACGTCTCCATCACATTGTCTTACTACATGCCTTACGGTTTAAATATTTCACAGAGTTGAGTCTTGTATTGTGAATAGGTCATTGAGCAAGCTGGAAACTAAGCTTGTAATTGAGACACTGTGTGCAATAGTGGGTTCTGCCATGCATTGTGAGATAGAGTAACATGAACCAGAGATGTATGTCATTAAACCCACTCATGTATTGGTGAAAGGTTTTGTTGTAGCATAGATTCTATTCATGTGTACAATAGCAAGGAGTAGTGAATATTTGTAAGAATATTGCAGTACCCACTGCTGCGTGTGCCCTGGATGCAGTCCCCTCACAACGGTGACAGATAATAAGAGCTACGTGAACATTCAGAAGGCAGAAAGAGGCTGTAGATTGTCAGCTCTTCAATGTCTGCTTCTCTTAGACGCAAAAAAATACAAAAACAAACTAAAAAACTTACCTAACTACCTTTCTGTGTCAAAAAAGTGCTTGGAAGATTCTTCACAAACCAAAAAATAATAAAATAAAAAAATACATAGGAATATATGTTACTGGAAGCACTACCAGTTTGGTCCGAAGGTATCTTTAAAATGTGATACAACTGGAAAACAAAATACAGTTTTTGTGTAGGTTAATTTTTTCAAGCAATTTTCTGTGTAGCAGCAATATGAATTGATACCAGTATTGTGAAATCTTTTCACCTTATCCTGTTAGATAAAATAAGGTTACACATTTATGGTGGTTTTTATTAGCTGTCTTACATAGATTTTCCCGGTGGGCCACAAGTTGTGGCAATTTTCAAAACATCTTGCTGCTTTTTTTAAGTTTAGACTGGCTTTCCTACCAGTTGTAACTGTTTGTGGATGCTTTCTGTGATTTGATTGGTTCTCATGTCTGTATCCCTGCAATTAGCTGCTGGACCGAAGTGAATAATGGCCATGGTTGTGGGCAGTGCCCCGTCTGTGGCACAGTACTGTTCTGGCAGTAATCTGTCCCAGTTTAATGGCTGTATGAGAAAACTTATTGTACATATTACTTGTAACTATTCATATTGCATAATTGTTTCGTTCTTAATCATTTTCTTGATTCTACAGAAAATAAATTTGTGTATTATTATGAAGTAAACTCTTGATTTATTGTATTCAGTTAATTTCAGCCTGTATCTCCCTGCTTGTATAGATGTAAGTATAGAAACAGGAGTTGTGGGTAGAGGTAATAAACCCTGCTTTCCTATTGCACAGATTTCTAGTTCTAAACATGTCTGCTGTTAGTGTTATATTTAGGTAATGTTGATTTGTTATCCAAGAGAATGCAGGTTGGTTCAAAGATCAGTATTGCATAGAACCAGGTTTTACCTATTGCTTTCAGTTGTGAATATGTTACAGATTATCACCATCGCTATTTTCAGGACTTAACGTGTTTTGTTTACATTAAATTTGTTGGACATAATTTCAGAGTTTTGCACCACCTGTACTTTTGTAATTGTTGATATGTAAATGATATATCATGGAAAATTTGTAGGTATGTTTATGATCTATCTCTGTAATGCATTTCACTCACTCACCTGCAATGATTCATTAGTTACTGCCATCAAACAAGAGGCTAAATGTAGATCTCATTGAGGCAACTTGTCGTTTACATTCTCCATAAATGTTCCATCTTAAACAGTGCATATATTTGGAAGATTATTTCCATATATTGTTCCATGATCCCATACTAAGAGGTTGTAGTGTCACTTGCACATTACAAGTTCGTATATCTGGTGTATTGTAATTACAAATCGTAGGGATTAAACATTTTTGGGTTGGGTTGGCCCCCAAGTCATAACGTTCGTAATAAATCACATGAAGATCAGTCCTTTGACTCAAAGATTGCAAGTGGGACTCATGCACATGAGATGCGTCATGGTGAACTTATTCTTCGTATAATGGAAAGGGGCTGAGAAAGGAGTAGTCCAGTTTATTACCCTTGCTTCTTGTAACTTAGCAGAACATAGGACAGCCAGTCCCCGACTTAACAACCATCACGCGTATGACCAACTCAGATTACAACCAAACTTTTCCTTAAGAAAATATCAATTCAGACTACTATAAGAATATTTTTCCTGTGATGTATTTAACAGCTATCTGATTAGCCTTTTTATATTTGGTGAAGAAACTCTGTTGTTATTTTTTGCAACAGAAAGACTACTTATTTTAATCCTCAGCTTGCTGGATGGTGTATGTTCCACCTCATATGTTTGACTTTCAGCCAGTGTTCAGAAGAAATCTTGTTGATAAGTCTGGAAGTATGTCTGTAACTAAAGGCTAGTAAAATGTGAAACCTCATTTAACTGCCTTAATGTGGGAAGTAGAGCTCATCATGATGAATAGCCTGCACAAGTGTTCCTTCAAACAACCATTATCAGCACTGAAATGTTTAAAAATGGCGTGAAATAAAAAAAAAGGAAGATACACAGGTGCTTATTTTGCTTGAATAATGTTGTGTGTCACTTCTGCGATGCTTGTCAGAGAGTAGGCTATTGGCTAGACCATTCGGGGTTCGAATCCCGGCGGGTACAAGAGGTACTCTGTCCTTCAAATCGTCCATACTGGCTCTGGGGCCCACCCAGCCTACTATTCAATGGGTGAAAATTGTGCAGTTTTACTAACTAGAAATCAGATCAGAGAACTGTCGGTTCCTTCAGGTAGTAAGTCTACAGAAGGGCAGAGGTTGTAGGTAGTGCAGTGCTCCTGGAACTGCGACAGCGCTGCACAGCAAGTGTGTGTTCGTATAAAACGTTGTGGTCGGGTGGTTAGCATTTTTTGTTTCTTATTCCAGAGATCATGGATTTTCTCAGTGCCTCCAGCCAAATGTCGGGATAGTACATGAATTAGGCTACAACCGCTTCATTCCGAGTCCTTTCCGATTTATCATTCATGAATCATGCGATTATTCGCCACACCATAATGTTGAGCTTATACAAGCGTCGCTAACTAAACCAAGAATAAACAGAGAGGGCCTACACAACATTGAAACCGATCACGGCCTTCTGTATGGAAAATTGTGTGTACAGATGTTGAGGGTTAGCGTTATATAATTAGAACAAATGTGATATATTTACATCTTGCCGTTCTGTAAATAAGGACACATTCCTTCGTCCATTTTACTTCGTATGTTGTGGGCTCTTGTCGTGTTCTGTTGGTACTGTAATGTATGAAAAACCAGTATCCACCACCGCAGGTGTCTCTTAGTGATCGGTGTGGGGAGAATGACCTTGATAACGTACACTTGTTTGTAGGGGAAGAAATACAGTGGCGGATTTTTCTTGCAGTTGCTTCGTATATTGCGCTTTTCAGTGAACTCCTCTATGTAGGTATGTATATAATGTATGATGCATAAGCAAAAATTGTTTTAAAAATGTGGATTTTAAGTTTAAAAAGTGGGAACATATTAAGGAAACATTCTTTGTGGCGACAGGAAACGTGATGATTCAAAAGTACCACCATATCATACTGTGAGTTGAACTCCGCCCACGGAGTCAGCAAAGTGTGGTTTAACGCACAGTTTAGTCATCTCGAGAGCGGGTAAATGTCCAGACTGTGACATTCCGGGTGCTGTGACACTGGGTGTTCTTGTATATTTATCGCGACGTTTCGGAGGAACCCTCTGCGTCTTTCTTCGTAGTTTTGTCATTTCATCAAGATGAAGGCAGCCTACAAGGCACGACATGTTCATACTCTGTGTGTGGTGCTGTGGCCAGAATTTCCTTTCCGCTCCTTGGCGCAGAGTGGCGTACAAAATTTCAAAACGCAGAATTTTGACATTAAATTCCGTACAGTTAATACGTAAGCAGAAAAGGTTAGTCATATTTCAGTAGGCCTACACCTGCACAACTGTCGCTCAGAAGAGTGCGCCAAAATGGGCATGAGTCGGGGCCAGCCTTCGGCCGATTGGACCGATCTGATGCAGTCGGGCCCCGCGCTCATCGTTGATTCGTGCATTAGTAATTTTTAGAAATACTCTTTATAATACCACATAAAGCTGTCGGACTGGTTTTATAATGAGAATACAAGACGGATGATCGATTTAAACAAAAAACATGTTGTGTACGTCTTATTCATAACGAGTGCAAGCTCCGTTAGTGTAAAATTATCTTCCTACAATTTAGTACGAATGGCAGTCGGGCCCCGCGTTTGGTAAGGCCGGCACAGCTGCAATCTTGCATAATTTTAGGTACGTGATGATAAGAATTGCTGAAAACAAGACGCTTATGACTGCCGGCCCCAATTGTGAGTCAAATAGTCTTTTAACAGTAAAGTTGTCCTTCTGCGACCCCCTAAAGTTGTATGTGGTATTGGAGGTATAGCCCACTATTTCTTGACCTCTGCTCAAGACGAGGTGAGTGGCCAGCCTCAAGACTCGAACACTTTACTCGCAGGGTTTGAGCCGCGGTACCGATTGAATGTGGTGCTGGGTAGGCTCCAGAGCGGGTCTGAACGCTGTGAATAAGAGATAAACCTCTTAACCCTGACAACTATTCCTTCCGGCCAACCTGTGGCCTGGTCACTGTACTGACTGAGCTATCGCGATTCCGCAGGCTTAATATTGTCTGTCGGGCTTCTTAGCTAAAATTGTGTAAGCATTTCTTTATGCACCCCGAGTATTCATTTACCTACCACTTAATTTGTCATTTGGACCTCTTAATTAAAACTGCTAGCCGGAAGTTGTGAACTGTCAAACTGTTTTAAAGTAAATTTATCCAGTTCGCGGTTATAATATACTGTATGTCTTATTTCCAGATATTCTGAACGTTTCGTCTTCCATTAAGATGGAAATCGCATGTCGCATCGGAACAGTTTGCAATATAAGTTAATCGAAATATAAACTTGGGACAGTTTGTTTAATCGAAACGAACATGTTTCACATTACGAGGAATTGTTACGGATATTTTTAGACATTTCATATCTTTCGGGTTCGATTTTTAACTGACACATTAACTAATTTTTGTAATCCACCACTGGAGTTCACTGACATTGACACGAGCGACGTCTTAGGACGTAAGTACCTCGTAACACTGATACACTCCCTCCCTCCAAAACCCAGGCACAAGTCTGGTGACATTCGTTGCGGATGGACGTGTGCTAGTTTGCTGCCGGCCTGCTGGCTACAACTTAGTTTGCTGAGTGGGGTAGGTTCCGGGCTGCCACAGTAAAAGTTGCTACCTAACTAACTGATAAATATGACTTGATATTAATATAAATGAAAAGTGGCTGGAAACCAAGTAAGCATCTTAGGTTTTGACATTAACTTGGGTTTGCCACTGTTTCGAAGTTTAGAACTGAACACAACGTAACTTGGTTGTCTGTGTGAAAGGCATCGTAGTTTTTATCTGGAATTTTGCAGTTACACGTTCGAGTCAAATGTGGTGCACTTCAAACCTTAACTCGTAATTATTATTGGTATAAGTGAACGTTTAATACCAGTTGCAAAAGTCAATTTTAACATGAATCTGCGGTTCTAACCTTTCTCATGTATTCATCCGCGAGTAACTGGTAGAAGTTATGTGTTCTGAAACTGTAATGGCCGTCTTGTTGAAGTACAGGAGGCAAGGAGTGAGCGGGTTTCAACCGATAATTACAAACTGCTTGAAAGGAACAAGCCAAATGCAGTAACTGCCATGTTGCTGACTTGCAGTCAGTAGGCAACCAGTTCGAATCCTGAAAGGGGAATTATTTTTGTGATGCTTTCCTGGCATGTATGGGAATAACTTTACATAGTGGAATTGGATATTACCAGTATTAGTAGTATTTATGTTGAGCGTTACTGGGTTGATGCTGTTATATCTTTATTTATTCTGCTTCATCTGAATATGTTGGAAGCAGTACATAGAAGGATGTGTGTAGTGGATATATGGTTAAGAATGAGTGGAGCTATACACATGCTCCCCGTGCATGCCTTCATGGCATAGAGAGGAGAAACTTTACAGAGAGTGCCTCTGTATCTTGGTTTATTTATTATGCTTTCATCTGAATATGTCAGAAGCAGTACATTGAAGAATACGTGTAATGGAAATGTATGGTTGAGAATGAGTGGATCTATATACATCTGCTCCCCCTATATGCCTTCATGGCAAGGATGGGAGCAACTTTACTCAGAAAAATAGAATACTAATAGTATTAGTAATATTTTATGTTGAGCTTTACTGTGTTGGTGATTTTATATCTTTGTTTATTCTGCTTCAACTGAGTATGTTGGAAGCAGTCCATAGAAGGATGTGTGTAGTGGAAATATGGTTAAGAATGAGGGAATCTACACATACAACAGTATGTATAGATGCCCCTGTATGTCTTCATGGCAAAGACAGGAGCAACTTCACATAGTGAAATAGGATGCTCTTAGTATTAGCAGTAATTTATGTTGGGTGTTACTGTGTTGGTGCTTTGATATCATAGTTTATTTATTCTGCGTTCACCTGAATATGTCAGAAGCAGTACATGGATGGATATGCGGTTAAGAATGAGTGGAGTTGTACATCTGCTCCACCTATATGCCTTCATGGCATAGGCAGGAACAACTTTACGTAGAAAAATGTATACTGTTAGTGCTTTATGTTGTGAATTACTAGTTTTGTGTTTTGACACGTTAGTTTATTTATTATACTTCTTGTGAATATGTCAGATGCAGTAAATGGATAAACATTTGCCTTCATGGCGTGGAAAGAAATTAGACAAATGGGAAATAAGATAATGTTAGTATTAGTATTCGTAATAATAATGCCTTATGTTGGTGCTTTGACCCCTTAGCTTATTTATTCTGTTTCGTCTGAATATGTCGGAAGCGGTACATAGATATGTGTAGTGGATACATGGTTAGGAATGAGTGGAGCTATACATCTACTTAACCTGTATGCCTTCATGGCGTAGACAGAACAACTTGACACAGAAAAATAGGACATAAGCTGATATTAAAAAAATCTGTGTTTTCTATAATCGGTGTTTCTTGATGGTGAAGCTGTTCCGATATGTTGCGGCAGTGTATGGCCGCTCTTCTATACTGATGCGAGGATACTGGCATGACTGACTAACTTCAGCCTTCTCCCCATAAGCCTAAGTAATTCGACCTGTGTTACTGCACTGACATACTCGCTGTCATCATACGTTACAGGTTTAGGACCAGTTGGCCTGTTAGTGACCTTACAAAGCAATCTTCTTCTGTTCAGCGCATTTTGTGATTTTCATAAGGCCGTCTTCTCAGTTGTGTTTCTTCCAGCCTATTCTGTAGCGATGTACGGAATCAATTTGTGGAACATGCCATGTTGTTTTACTTGTTAAGAATGCCTATTGTTTGTCTCACGAAACAGTTTCAGTGGATGTTTCATGTGGTTTGTACTTTGCTTCCTTCTGTCTGTGTACCGAATACATGTTAACTGTGACACGTCATGAGAACGTTGTATTCTGAAGGTTCTGTCTTCATATGATTACATCCAGATTTTCTGAAACATTTCTTGGGTAATTAAATCATGTTAATAGAAATTTTGTTTCTGGCTTTTATTGCAGCGAACAAACCGACGGATCTCGTTTTATTAAACGGTTAATGCATTTGCTACAGTGTTGTTAATTAATGATGAAACCACAAAACAATTTTTTCAAGTTGGAGAATACTTCTTGAGGAAATGCGTTCCGTCTTAAAGTCAGATAACAGTCGGTTAGACCGCAATTTGTATAACTTTCCTCACATCGCCGCTATAATTTGGTCACAGACACTTCTGATGCAACGTCCCACAATTTGTATCGATACGCGGTACCTCGAGAACGCTTAAATATCTATAACTCACCTTGAACATGTTATACTTGTAAAATGAATCACGACATACTAGTCTTCATGTGTAAAGCATTAATTTTGGAACTGATATGACTGGAGTTAAACTAGGAAAACAGACTATGTATAGACGTCACAGTGCGAATAGCATTGCTCTAAATAGGGCCTTACGACAGTAGATGTTGGCTCTATATATGGGCCTAGCAATAAAGTCAAACTTTTTAGTATTACCACCGCAAAAGCAAAAGTTTTTCTTAGATGTTTGACTGTTATGGGAGTTAATTGAATTTTGCCGGTACTATGACCACAGTAGTGTCAGGTGATTCCTGAAGTATGTAAATTAAGTACATTGGTACTGCGAAATAGAGACGCCAGTATAAATGACAACTTTATGTTGGCTACATGCATATGAATGGCACAAATCACCAGTCTGTATTTATATCTACTAACAAAGTAACAATTCTCTCGTACGGTTGTGGGTCTCTCTTTCTTTCTGCATGGCCGGCACTTCTAACTAATACGATCTGTACATCCACATGCATCCATTGCCAACCGATGTTAGTTATTCAGGTTAAATATAATTTTTCTTTCCAATTATAATTATGTACGTATATAAAAATTTTAGTTTCTGCTTAAACTCTGTTTCAATGTATTCAATTTTTTAGTCTGGTAAAAATCTACGTTAAATGAGGCAAGTCTTTTTTTTTTACCTTCCCTTACCTTACAGTTTCTCAAATTCTGCCCGTCGGTCTGTTAACATTTCTGGATGGTATGCAAAATAACGGCTTATAGTTTTCCTAAACAAGATATCACAGTTTATTACGAAGGCGTAAATAACAAGATAATTATTAATAAATTGTAACAAAATTTGCTTCTTCTTAGTCATTGCGGACCGTGTGAGCAGTACTGTAGTTGTCACGAGTAATTTTCGTAAGTTTGTACGTTGTAGGCGAATTCACTCTCCGGAGACACTTGTCTCTGTGCAAGAGCAGGAAATCGCGTGGCATAGCAGGATACTGGCGGTACTTCACAATGCAGGTCAACGTGCACGTTTATAGGAGCGAACAGTCACGTCTTACAGAACGTTCTCGGCCGTCGTGATGTTTATATGGCTTTCTTCAGTGCAATTTCTTGAAGCATAATTTCAGTATGAATTTTACTGAAGGGAATTCAATTAAGGCGTCTTCAGGGCCATGTTTCTGGTACACGTTTCGGTGAGATTTCCCAAAATATATGGTCATGCAATGTTAAGCGGCTGTCAGCTGTGTAGGTGTTTCTTGTGGCTTTCCTCAATTATACTTTCCAACATAAGGCTTCATGGACTGTTAATACCACTCCAGTCTCAGCCATTCTCATCTCTTTTGGTGCATTATGGTCTTTTTCATTAATAATTTTCAAAACGAAACTGAATTGGAATGCTATTATCACTTCTATATAAGGCGTTCTCAGCTACGGTGGCCTGTCTTGTGGTTTTATTCAGTAACATTTTCCAAAACATACTTTTTTATACTTCTATAACACTTCGGTATAAGGCTTCTTCACTTCTTCGTATATTTTTCGCGGTTTTCTTCAATAACATCTCCAAAATTAACTTTATTGCAGTGTTAAAAATACTATTGTATAATATTTTCTCAGCCCTTCTTGTGTTTGTCGTGGTTTTCTTCAGTACAGTTTGTACGAGACATTAAAATGCTAATCGGTATTAATTTTCTGGAAGTCTTTCTCAGGTCTCATCTTTCTAGCCGCTGTCGTCAGTAACAATTTCCAAAACAAAGTGTCTGTAAGGCAGTCTCTCATACCTCTTCCCACATGGGTCTATTGATCCTCCTGCTGTATTTCATAGTTTTATTGTGCAGTATTCCCGAAGTAAAAATGTCATCATAGTCTCAGTGGACGTGAATTTCCCCTAAAACAGCCTCTGTTACCATCCCTGAGTATCTCGATCAGTCAGTGCAAAGGGTCACACTGTAGATACACCGCTAATGCATGGGCCCTTCTGCAGTCAACTTCACGCCTCGTTTGGAGGCAACGCTACACCATTTTCCCGCCCAGCCTTCAGCCGACAACCGACCGATATTGGCTGCGAAATGTTTCAGAAAGTTCAGCCTCAAAAAATCTGCCATTTTACGCTACAGTAAGCCAGTTTTGTCCTGACCACTTTCTCACAAAATATTTCCGAAACGCCACGTTTTAAATTCCAATATGGTTGACGCTGAAACCTCTCAAAGAAATTGGTTGTTAGCACTGTATCTAACGATGAGTTTTAGCTTTGGGTAAGAGATCATATATAGCATGTTATACCACGAAGGAAAGAAACAGGATAGCGTGTTTGTTAGGAGGGTGTGGAAACTAGGAGAAACTGGAAGTAATATAAAGTTGCACCTTATGTTTAGACAAAGAGGATGTCAAACATGTAGGCTACCGGTGAGCTGTCCAGAAACAAGAAAATTTAGAAAGAATTTGCTAAGCAAAAAAATGGCCGTATACGAAAAAGGATATAGCTTACACGAAAATATTACGTACTAATAAAGCACTCACCCCCTTCATGTAACCCGATGTTAAGAATGGGTACAGCTATAACTCAACTCCCCCCCCACCCCCCCCCCCCACGTGCCGTCATGGCATGTTACAGGGTGAAATTCAACTGTTTTACCTTTACTAATAAAGCATTTGTTATAGATCTAGGAATATACTTCGCAAAATTAGACATACGATAAAATTATGTAAGTAATAGTGTAATTTATGTAAATAATGCATGTCTTTAATGTAGAGGAGTTTGATCCGAAGGTAGTCTAGAAACGAGTAAGGTGGAAGAAGTGTATTATTATTATTATTATTATTATTATTATATCGTGTTAAATATTTAGGTAACAAAATGTGGGGATTTTTATGGCTAGATGAGGAACTATCAGATTCTTAAGAAGGACTCTGTACCATGGAGTTAGTTATTGTATAATATAATTATATTATATCATATTACTATATTAAACATCTGGTAAATTGCAGGGAATTTCATGACTAACTGAAGACAATTAGCTTCTTAAGATGGGGGCGGCACTATTTATTTATTGAAGGTATTTTACGTTATTATTATTATTATTATTATTATTATTATTATTATAATATCATATTAAACCTTCGTGTTCGATAAAATGCGGGGAATTTCATGACTAGCTGGCTTGTTAAGAAGGGCTGAAACATGAGCGCGGCAGGCAGGCAGGCAGGCAGGCAATGTATTCCTCTCGTATGGCTTCAGAATTTCGTTCTTATTATTTTCGGGAGTGTTTATGCGCAGAATATAAAAATTCTTTTATTTACGGGGGTGTTCATTAAACGAATGTAAAAATTCGTCTGTTTCCGGGAGTGTTTGTGCACCGAACATAAAATTATTATTTTCGGGAGTGTCTGCGCAGTGAGTGAAAATCCTTATACCACGTATTTTTAAAATATATAATGTTCTTTGTAATTCAGTTTGTGTTTACAGTAATTAGTTTTTTCGAGTGTACCGTGAAAAATTAGTGTTCGTTTCGAGTTTTGTGTCTAATGATGAGTGAAGTGAATACGACCTCGTAAGTGCTAGTGCTAGTAATAGTGCTTCAGTGATAAGTGCAGTGATTTTGTAAGCGGTTTCAACAATCCAGAGATTACAGCACTATGTATCTGAAGGACATCGCACGCGGGACCATGGCAAGAGGAACAACGCGCAGACGGTAACATCGATGGAGAACTAAAGGTAGGTCCCATATGCATCGAGGGACAGCACGAGCGCCAGCAGCAAATGGTGAGTCACGGACATGTCTTTCTCTTAGGTTGTTAGGAATGGAGGAACAAAAGCAGCAAATGGTGAGTCACGGACATGTCTTTCTCTTAGGTTGTTAGGAATGGAGGAACAAAAGCAGCAAATGGTGAGTCACGGACATGTCTTTCTCTTAGGTTGTTAGGAATGGAGGAACAAAAGCAGTCGATGACATTTATCTTTCACATGTCGGTAAAATTTGTCATTTGTCGGAGTTTTATGTAAAGAAAATTTAAGTGGCCTGATAACTAATTTATGTTCTAACAAATGGATGTACGTAGTATTACAGTTCAACTGAATATGTTAGCTGTGGATATACCTGTGATTAGGCACCAGGCTGTGTTACGCTAGGCACACTTCTTATGACCGTTGCAAACTGCTTTCCATAGCATGAAGGCGAACTAGCCGAACTTCGTTTATTGGACTGCCTTAATTTCATCGTTTGATTTTCGAAATGAATGGAACGTCCTTTGAACGCGATGCGTCGGATTTGCGTCTTCAATAGAAGAAGCCGTCGACACTTTGTTCTGTTAATGCTGCAGAAACACATTACATGAATCTACTATTGAACTTTTGTAATGTTTAAGAAGCAACGTCGAACAGATGCATACATTAGAAGCTGAATTGAATATGTCATAAACGTATAGGCGTGTCACTAGCCACCAGGCTTCGTGGCATTAGAGTTATTACTGCGATAATGAATGGAACTCTTTAATTATTGTCAATACTTAAAGCTTCCTCTGCTTTTCCAATTAACTTTGATAACATTACACCAGCTTTTCATTTCGTGATTGAAGGGAACATATTATTGGATTGACAAATATACAATAATCGATTGTATTTTTGGCACAGGCATCAGGGTGGGAGGGAGGGAGGGAAACAATTAGGGCAGAATGTGGATCGCGCAGGTAACATCTAACTATATGTCGTCTACGTGATAAGCAGATCTACTACGTGATAAGCAGATCTACTACGTGATAAGCAGATCTACTACGCCTGTAAGCCCTTTTCATTTCCGCGCTGAAAGAAACTCCGTTTCAAGGCTATAAATTTGTGTTGCGCCTTCAACGCAAGAAGACATCGAAATTTTCGTTTTTTTTTTCGACGAGTAAACAGAACTGATCTGAAAAGATAACTTACATTTCATTATTGCGCTCTTTTTACCCGCGTAAGTCGACGGCGTACAGCTGTAATATGCAGCACTGACGTACGTATATGATTTTCATGTGCAAGACTGCGTGGGCTGAATGGCGTACTGAAGCCAGAATAATGAGCTGAAATACCTCGTTGTACCTACAAGAAGATATGTGACGATGAAACGCAAGATTACGAACAGCACAGGTAAGTTTCCTCTTTTTACAACGTTCGTACTTACAACCTGTACTTGTTAGTGTTTTTACAGTGTTGGTGCTTCCGCATAGTCGCGAAACGCGCCTTTGTGTTTTTGTTGTGTTCTGTTTTGTTTGTTTCAGGTCCCGCCCCCATCCTCTGCGTCACCGTGGCGAGCGGGTGAAACGAGGAAGGGTGCTTCCCGAAATATTGACCTTATTACGTCACACAACTTTCTGTAGTGTTGTAGGTTCGTACTGTTATATTTCCAGGTGGTTGTCACCCCCCTCCCCCGGCCGCTTTACCGCCGGTAAACAACCCCGGAATCCACGGGTGGGATCCATATTTCTCGTTATCGTACTGCGGTATGTGAAATGTCTGAGAACACCATTAACGTTTCTGAAAGCTAATAGAGGGAAAAAATTGGGGGGCGGGGGGAAATTTACTCTCCCTTTGCAGGACATATGCTGGTCTGTATTGCTGAAATGTCTGCTTAATTACAAGGTACCTGAATGTACATCAAACAAAATTTTATACTATGGGTCAGAGATAAAAATTATAACGAACACGCATAATGTTATTGTATTAGTGAAATTGTAGGTGTATTTAAAACAGGAATCTATATTCAAAAATTTGAAGCAGTTAATTAAACAATGTACGTGGTGCCGGCGTGTTCACTGCGCGGGTAAAAGGAGATGAAATCAAGGAAAGTTTAAATGAACAGGTCGGTGCCGAAAGAAATTTGACATTTGGCTCTAAAATGTTCAAAACGCCGAAAAAAAAGGCATTTTTCATGCAGCGTAAGGCTAACAGATGTTCCATTTCTTTTAAAAAAGTCGCCGTTGCCAAGAGTTTTTTTTTAAATGAGCTATTGAGGGAATGCACCTTTCCTTGGCAAAGCAGGATACGTTAGATGTAAATGTTATTTCGGGTATCCTCCCTGTAAACAAAATTCGTCGGTGTTACCTTTCCCCGACAAACCCATGATAATCTGTTTAAAAAACTACCCATTGTAGAACACGGACGCTCATGGCCTGCAGCTGAGACAACGCACAGACATTGAAAATAGTTGGAAATTGGAGGCTGGTGAGAACACCAGGGAAGCAGTATAAGTCGAGTTATAAATTTTGTGGAAAGTGACCAAGTTAACTTATCAACCTCTCAAGCAGTCTTCCTGAGATCCATTTTTGTCTTCCTATTTACTTTTAAGTCTCCCAACTGGGCATTTTAAAAGTGGTCCTTTTACCAAAATTAATGAACATAACATCAAGAGTGACCTGGATATAAACCATGATTCAGACGCAAATAATGTGTGCTGTTCCGTAAAAGGGGGCTTTTACGCCGTACCTTCTCAAGTATAATTTTATCAAACTTAGATACATTTTTCTAAGCAACCAGACGCTGTATATTTACACAATTTGGTGCCCATATATTTCAGCGGTGTGTGCATTTGCTGATTTTCGCTTTACTGTAATTTTGGTTTAATACCTCTTTTTAAAAATGCTGTTCCTTTTAAGTATTATCTTTTAAACAAAAGGTGCCATGCCATAAAGATGGTGTCAGAACGTGGAGATTCTCCTGAACCTGAGTCTTAGCAGTGAACGGTCGATGTCGTATCCGCTTCGTTCCCCAGGAAGGGACGCCAGAGCCAGTACGGGGTGCTGTTCAGAAGAGGAAAGTGATTGCGGCAGGGTCACCACGATTGCTAGGGCGTCGCTATGCTGACTGTTCCAACCCAACTCCTATTATTTAAGCTTTCGCAAAATAATTTGGTAAGCTAAACAGATATATGTATATTTTTTAATTTTATGTAAGTAAAGTAATTATTTAAAAATACTGAATTATCCAATTTAGGCACTTTTGCAAAAGAATTAGGAAAAGCGGTTGTTAGCTTTGTCATGTTTATCCCCTCTGTCTGTCCGCCCGCATGGTATTTCTCTGCTTGCACTGGAAAGATCTTCGTAATATATCGCCCCTATTTTGTAAAAAAGAGGACAAGCCACAAAATATCAATTTTACAGGAGAAGAAAGAAATCCGTTTTTAAGAAATTTTCCTCTTTGTTGCAAATGAACTATTTGAGCTACCAGAATGACATTAGTTCGATAGCTCAAATAGTTCGTTTGCCGTAAATAGGGAAGTTTCTTGAAAATCTATTTGTTGCTTCTGCAAAATCGATGTTGTGTGGGTTGTCCACTTTCTACAAAATAGGGGCGATATATATATATATATATATATATATATATATATATTACTGAAGTCACTCGACCATTCTTCCTATGTCATCCTGCTGGTTGCGAAACACACCCGGAAGTCATGAAATTCTTCAGGCCAAAGCTTCTTCCAGCAACCATTCAGGTGCAACGCTGGCCTTAACATCTCCCCTGACCTCGTCTTTACCGTCTCGATTATTTCCTTCTTTCACACCAACACAGCTTCCGACCGCATTAGTGTTCATTCCTGACTGCAACTTCTTATATTCCTCCCTCTTCTTATTCTTATTCTTAATTTTGTTTGGCCCTTTGGCCGGTTTGCGGGCCATGGCCTCACCGCTACCAGGGTTTGCAGATAATTGAGTTTTTGCGAGGTTAAGATGTCAACCCCCCCCCCCCCCCTCGCCCGAACTTCTTCAGGACCACCATTTTCTCCCAGAGTGACACAATTTACATGTTATTTTATCCTTAGGCTCGTCATCAGTAGTCATATCAATCTCGAGACAAAACATGAGGGCTAAAATTCTGAAAATCGTGAAAGTACAGTTGAACCGTCGAAGGACATTCTGCATTGTAGGACGTTGCGGGAGCCGTCATAGCCACAGGTTACTACCTCTGTATCATCTGTGTATGTCAATGTGCGTCACCACAACCAACTTTTGCGTGGCTTTCATGTGATACAACTTGCACACAAAACTACCTTTCTCTGGCATGTATGTGGAAGTAAACAACCAGAAACATACGTCACTTCCCTTGGTATTTCCTCAAGACCTTGCGTCCATGCCTGTAGGTATTTAATTTGTGCGGGGTGTCCTCATCCGTGCTGGTTATAGAATGTTTAGCGCCACTACAGGTATTATTTGGTACTAGCAGCGAGATTGTCTTTTTTTCGCATGGATGAGAAGTGTTTGGTAGGGTGTAACAGTGGCCCGCCTGCATTTTCGTTTATGTTTTCTGTAAGCCAATCATATGCCACATAACTAGGGATGCGAAGTATCCGTTTATTACCTTATAAATCCATTGCCTGAAATAACGTTATAAACGATTTACTCCTGTATTTAATTTTTGTTTTAACCGAGTGCCGCGAATAATTCGTTTCGGATCAAGAATGATCCCACGTGTTAGAAGACACACGGTAATGACGTGAAAAGAATTTTCTCCCTAGCGTTCACATGTATACGACAGAGCACTCTCATGGCTAAAAATGAAATCAGCCACAAAAGCAAAATGGACGGGGAGGAACGTCTGCAGTGTAGAAATATTCCCATAACAACGTTTCCACCCACTCCGTTAGGACTAGAAGCGCTGTATTCATTATGTCGAAGAATATACCCAGATCAGGTGAACCCACTTCAAGTGACTGCCTTAGTAAAATATTGGTAAGTATGAATTACGGGTTCGTAAATGTAGTTGTCAGAAGGTACATCTATGGGTATATACACAAACAGAAGAGTGTAACGTGAAATTCTGTTGCAGTGACATCCAAAATTAGAATATTTGGGCAAAGTGTATGATATCTGGCTTTCGATTTAAATTTTTTGTACCCCCTTTTCCTTTTAGCTATAGCATGTTTACCAGCGCCATAGTAGGAACTTTTGTCATCAGATAGCAGTTCGTTGTATTAAATACCCAATTTCATTATTTCATCATTTCAGTACATTTGACAAGCATATTTGGAAACTTTCTCTTGTGACGTTTGATGGTGAAAATGAATATGACTTTTTCTGGTATGTGCCACAGTGTATAGTCTGGTAGAAGTGTACTGACATTTCAGAGGAACTGCCCCTTATAAGCATTTTATAACAGCAGTCTCACTACTTTAGTTGAGTACAGGTGAAGAACACAGTATTATGTCTGTCGATAAGAGGTGAAACTGCAAGTAATGTAAATGGGGAATAGGAAACTTGGACACTGGGCTGTGTCCAAGTTACGAATGATGCAGTGGCAGATGGCTATGAATTGTAAACCATCTTTGCGTGGATTCATTCACAGTGGTGCATCAAAAAGTGGAGGGCCATTGGTATGCTTCACAGTTTTGTATTGTCTTGTACAAGTTGTGGTCGAGTTGCTGTGTTTAGCTCCGGTAAAAGTGTTTTCATGAAAAAATGTTCTGTGTCTAGTGTTTATCTCTGAATAGCAGTGATGGGTCAGCTAAAACTCTTAGCATCTTTTGTTGTAGTTAGAATTGTTTGAAGGAAGTGGTAGTTTTGGATTTATACTTTTTATGGAAAACTGCTCGTAGATTGATGACTGTCATTAGATGTACTCACAACACCATGGGCGCTACTATTAGAATATAGTCTGAACTTTTGCTGATTTATTGTTTGTAGTTTCCTGTGAATTTGTGGATTGCAAGTAGGTGCTTTTGCTGGAGGCTGTGAATATGTTTTTGGCTATAACTGGTATTGTTTCAGGCTGGGAGGTCCAGATCCATTGGATTACATCAGCATGTACTCAAATTCTGGAGATCCTGAACAGAATATACCACCACACTGGCATTACATTAGGTATTTCTTTTCTTTTTTATGCATAGTTTCATTATGCTGTCTTGCTGTGTGTTATGAACACTGTCCACAAAAGGGTTATTTTTAGCTAAAAGGGTTCAGCTTTCAGCCATGTCTTGTCCTCTGATTGTTTTAGCAATACACCATTCGTGCTTTTTCATGGTGTTGTTAGCACCTAGAAAGTGGAATCTGAATGACCCAGAAGGAAGGAAAAAATAACTGAATTCTCACATGTTTGTTGCTTGTAGCTTTAACTTTGGAGAATAAGATGTGTTTGATAGGCTGGATGATGCCTATACCAAATTTTAGAGTCTGTCCGTGCTTTTGAAAGGGACAGTTTTTGTCGAGCAGCACCTTACCAAGATGTATATGCTTGGGTACAGGAATCGGCAGACCATGTTATGTGACTGGCTATTCTTATGATGTGAGCATATACGTGTAAAAGGGCAGACAAGAGGGAATGCAGACAGGCACAGTTACACATGTCATAGTGAGAAATTTCACTGTGAGAGCTTGGATGGGTAGTTTCTTCTTCTTCTTTACTGATTGAAGTAGTTACGTGCACATGAGAACTGTCAGCTGCTGTGAAAGTGATGGACAAAACTGTGAAGGTATGTCAGCAGGCTTTGACAGTAAGACCCAAATGTGGTGATATTACGCTGGAGCGAGAGGTAGCTGGACAGCAGTGACATTAAAAACAGACGTGCCAGTCCTATCTTCAAGTGTCAAGCAGTCCAAGAAGGTAGGATGGATACGCTATCCCAAAATGTTGTTAACTGCCAGCCAACACTGAGTAACATCCGAGAAGAGCAAAGGCCTCAGCTACGCTGTGGTGGAAGCCCAAAATCTTGCATGGGTAATCAGAGTTAGGAAGTGGACAGAAGAATTATTTTTTTCACCTTTGTACCTGCTAACTGTAATGAATAACTAAATTATTCTGTTGCATAAGCATAGGTAATTGAAAATTTTGACTTTGGTTTAAAATTTGTTGGAAATGAATGCAAGGAACCTGATTTTCATTGCACCCCAAGAGAAAGACCAAACCAACAAACCGGTCAAGTGAGCTGCCTTGAAGTTCTGTGCACCGATTGATCATTGTCCAGTTGTAGAATCACTTGTTGGCGTCGTGTTCTTGGTGAACAAGAAACAGCTATTATATTCATGTATTTGAAGTATAAAGTTCTGCGTGTGTATAGATTTGTGATTTTGTATTTCATTCATTCCTTCTGTAGTCTTGGCATACAAAAGGTCCGTAGCCTCACCCAAAGCGAGTTTTTCACAGAGTGCAATCTAGTGTTTCCACTACCAATTTACAGTATTCTCTCATTTCCTTAAAGTCATCCAGTAGCTGCTTACGTCTTCTTCCTGCTCCTCCGATTACATCTATCCTTCCATCTTTCTTTCTTTCAGTATCATGTTTTAGAAGGCAATTCCTATGCAAGGTGTGACCAATCCAGTAAGCCTTCTTTGGGATATTTCTCTCCTCCTTGACTCTATGTTTTTGTATTTACCATACAAAATAAACATCAGAAGCAGAGTTCTGTTCCAACATGGTCAGGAAAGCATTTCCAGAAATGTGGGTGCTGCTTTGTTTTATCTCAGGAATCTGTAAACTTTTAAGATGTGTGATATGACGTTCTCACAGCAGTCAGTGCAGAGGTTACTGTCATCTGGAATGTGACAGCATGTGGTCTGTTAGAAAGTTACCAGGGTGTTGGTGGAACATGCTGCCACCATCTTCAAGGCAGATGCATGGCAGAACGAGGGGATGGACTGTGAAGATGGAGAAAGCAAATTCCTCCTCCACAGGGGTAACTTTGCACCAGGTTGCATAACGCTTCATCCAAAAAGACAATTTTCAGTAATTTTTGTGATAGTAAATAATAGTGCTAGAATTTGGTGGTGTATTTTTTTCAAATGCCTTTCTTAGGATATTTTGGTAGGAACAGTTTCAAAGATGTAGTAAACTCATTTCAGTAATGTTACTAGTACTTAAGTCCCTTATTTCCATGCAATAGGGGCCACGGTGGCGCAATTGGTTGACGAACTGTGCTACAAACCAGAAGGTCGCGGGTTCGATTCCCAAGGGTGTCACTGGAATTTTTCATTGCCATAATCCTTTCGGTCGCACTATGGCCCTGGGGTCAACTCAGCCTCTAACAGAAATGAGTACCAGGAATACTACCTGGGGAGTAAGTGTGGCCAGTGCGCAGGGCCGACAACCTTACCACCTTCAAGTGCCGATTGTCTAGAAATCTGGGAGCCTCAACCTCCTGGAGCTCTAAGGGCCTGTCCAGGCCTGTAATGGGATTGCTTTACCTTTATTTCCGTGCAGTAGAGGCTGATTGAATTAAACAAAACTACCCTTTTATTTATCTGTTTCCCACTGGACAGTTTGTGCAGCTGTAATATATTTAATTCACATTTGGAAGATAAGGTGTGGTTACCATTGTATTTTGTTAATAATAAGTGCTTTTCAGAATAGTGAAGTCTTAATGTACTGTACGAATTGTAGTTTTGGGCTGTCAGATTTACATGGTGATGGGAGAGTGCACGATGTGTCAGGGCCAGAGACACCAAGCGGTTTTGGTTTTGAATTGACATTCCGGCTGAAACGTGAACCTGGGGAAACTGCTCCACCAACATGGCCAGCTGCAGTTATGCAGGCACTCGCCAAGTATGTGTTCCAATCAGGTATGCTTGTACCAGTAATGCTCTTGTTTCTTACTCTAGGCTTCTTTACTGAAGCACTGTACATGGCCATAAATAAATTTGAAAAGATGTAGTGATTGTGTATATTTTGTGTAATGTCTACATCCATTCAATAAGTTAATTTTGATAAAACTGTCAGCATATTACACACTATTGCACTTTACATAAGCATACACATTTTGCCAGTGTACCATCATCAGTCTGTTTTATGCCATCTAATTCAAGCAAACAGAAACAGCTTCTGAATGCCTTGTAATCTGCATCATATTGTGACTTAGTAAAATCCCATGCTTTTTAAATTGTAAAATGAAGTTACTAAAATTTAGACTTCAGAATGTGTAGTTCTCATTTAATGTGTGAAATGTGCTATTGTTTCCGTGTAATGAAAACGCTGCTGTGGGCTGCAAACATGTGGAAGAGAAAAGGCACTGATAATGCCACATATGCCAAAATGTACCTGCCGATGTAAAATGCAGTGGTGTTTAAAGTATTGGGGGTTTTATGGTAATTGAGTTGTTGCCTTGGGGAGAAAGCTTGCACCATGGCCACCAGTTATGTGGCATTCCTGTTCTTTGAGATTACAGTAATTGCTGGTTTTGTATGTCGCCTAATTTAGTATACAAAACAGAAACATCATAAAAGATTGTTATAGTAAACCTTATGAACAGCAACTCTTAGACTGAGGTGTATTTGGGGGAATTATTTTGGAATATTTAACAGAAATGGGTTGTTACAGTTTCATCTGCATGGTACTGACCTTGGGGTAGGCAAGTGGTGAAAGACATTGAGTCATTTGTAACGTACTATAAGACATTCTTGTAACATTTTAGTAAGTTTGAACACTCTTTGGAAATTCTATGTAGGGAATTGCTCAAATTGAAGGTACTGTTGTGACATTGCAGTTGTCACATTGATGTTGTTGGGCGAGTAGTGTCTGATGGTATGTAGCAACATAGTGTTTTCATCTTCAAGGTTGAAACAGTCCAATAAGAACGGACTGCTTGAACATTGACGGTGAAGTTTTGTTTTGAAGCCACAGGAACCATGAACCCCATGACACAGCGTCATATTCCGTAAGACCCAAATCTGCAAATGCACTTGTATTTCACTTTAAATGCTATATGGATTGTGTGTTTATTGTTCTCACCTATAAGGAGCCAGGATAATGTGAGTTGGTTGTGGACTGCCTGGCTGGGGTATCATAATTTGATTTGCGTTAGGGGCAAGAATTTTCCTTTTCCAGAATGTCCAAATCAGCTCTGGGTCTCATGCGTCTTCCTATTTTGTGGTTACCGGGGGGGGGGCTCTTTTTCCTTGGAGTAAAGCAGCTAAAGTGTAAAGCTGACTAGTGCAGATGTTAAGAATGAGTGAAGCTATACCTTCACTTTCCCATTATACCATTGTGGCATGTACATGGATAACTTTACCTTTTGTGTGTGTGTGTGTGTGTGTGTGTGCGCGCACGCGTGCATGTGCATGCATGCACATGCGCATGCGTTCATGTGCCATGTGCTTTGTGTGCAAGTGAGTGATCAGCAACACTTCCAGTTGATGAAAGAGTGAGGAAAATTGGTGAAATGCTCTGTTATTTCCAACTTATTATCAGACATTTATTATCGAGGATGTGCAGCCACATTTTAAAGATAATGTTAATGGTATTATTTAATTCCAACTAATTGCACATATGGTAACAAGTATACATCGTATCCTTTCATAGGATATACTCTACTATAATACACTGTGAAATGATATGATATATATTTGCAGCTATATGTGCAATTAGTTGGAATTATGTACAAAATGACATGTTTGTTGCATGGAATATGTATAATAATATGTTCACAGGTTGCAACTGAGTACATAGTTGCAGTGGTTAGCACTCCTACATACATTTTAGATCTTGAATGCTGAATTTGGAAGGGTGTGAAAGGAAACACGTGTAGAATATTTTAATGTATCATGCCAGAATTCGTTGAGATTGGCCGCGAAAAGCCACAGGTTGCCTGATTCAGCTAACAGGCCTCCCACATGTGAGGCCCGAGTGCTGACCACCATTCATTATCTGTTTCCTCTGTGGAAGTTTAAATTGCGGATTGCACGCCATACAGCAAGGAAACACTTGAATAATATCTGCCTGTGTTCCAGCCAACACACTGTGTGTAGGAGATCATGTCTCATGGCACAGTGCTCTGGATAATAGCGAGTCTCGTATTCAACATATGCTGATGACAGCAGACCCACAGCTAGGAACAGCACATACTCCATTTGGATCAGTGAATTTTGTCCAGATTGTGGGCATTTGCAGAGAGGAACTGCAAGCAGCACAGCACTGGAATGGCCCTGGAGTTCTGGAGATTCTTAAGAGGCTGCCAGGGTAATTTTTTGTTTTCGCTTCTCCCACTTGACTGTGAAGGCTTCTTTAAACATATTCGTTGTATGAAGCTGTGAATTAATACCGGTACTGCAGTTGTCCAAGGTAAATTATGTATTTCCTAAACCTGTTATGTTGTCAGTTTTGGAAGGTAGTGTGGTTGGTATTAGCTGTAAACTGTAGATGCTGGAAGGAGTTACATAGTCTGAATATGAAGGTTTGAACCTGGGACCTCCCAAATATGAAGGAGAGTTCTGAAAAATTGACTGTGACATTTCGTTTCAGTGTCTAGCAGTGTAACTTTGAATGTGCTGTTTCAGTGCAGGGGGCCCGTGGTTGATAACAGACATGCGACGTGGCGAGAGTATGCTGGAACTTGATCCAGCAGCTCAGGAGGAGGTGGAGAGAGGAATTGAGACTGAAGGATCAAACCTTAGTGGTGTGAGTGCTCGATGTTCATGGGCTGACGTTAACGTGCAGCATCTGACACCAGGAGCAGAGCTCGGAGACGGGGAGGGTGGTCTGTTACGAGAGGGTCCTGCAACCTGTCCTGAGCCACTAGACACACCGTACATATCGCGGCAACAGAGCGAGCAAATCAAAGCAACCCTGAAGAAAGGTCTTCTCAATACAAAGCCTGTTCTTCCGCCAATTGGAAGATGTACAGATCTGGACAAGTATGGATTAGAGATGTTTGAGTAAATATGTTCCTAATTATATTATACTCTTGTATTACAGGACCATGAAAAGGAAAAAGTTTCACGTTTAAGTTGATGCTTGAGGTTTTCGTGGCAATAAAAATCATGATTATGTTCGTCTTTCTCATGTTACATAGTTGCCTTGTACATTGAAGGTGGAGACATTATTTTCCTTATTGGTACCCACCCGTCTAACCATATATGATCATAAATCAGAAGACGTTGTTTTCTTTACATTTTTATTTCTCTGCATTTGTTTACGTGATCATTAAATTAATTTTTTTCTGTTGGCATTTTGAGACTGTGATTTTTTAGATGTTAGACTAAAATGGGTTATCAGGTACTAAATATGTTCTTGTGTTTTCAGTAATGACAATTCCTGTAACAAAGACTTATATGACACTAGATCATCAGATGAGTTTGGTATACTAGAATCGACAGAACTTCTGCGGAGCAAGAGGTTGGAAAGCTTGCATCTCACATTCAACTTAGAAGCTGGGAGTCTATTGCCTTTAGCAATAAGGTGTGTTGTTAATTGGGTGATATATGCAGCAACGTACATTGAAAATGCAACTCAAGTGGAAAATTTTTATATATGTGAGTGGCTGTGGACAGTGATTTACAGTTTGTTTCATAGTGCTGACCATTTTTTTTGTGGTCTTCAATCCCTGCTGCAGCTTGGAGTCTCACACTTGATATGCCTTTTTCTGTGCAGGGGTCGTGTGAAGCATGGAAGGCATTTCACATTTAAGTCTGTGCTAGGTGATACAGCCATCACACTGGTTGCACCAACAGTAACAGGCACACTAGTAGATTCAGAACATCCTTATGTTGCTCATGGACCGTGGCTTCAGGTGCTCATTCCTGATGATCTGGCACAGGTCATGTCTGATAGTTTTGAAGTTCTTAACAATCCAGAGGAGGTAAGTGGATGTTGTGAATTTCTAATTGCTGTCAGTTTGGTTGATTGGTATTTTAGTTGATGGTGCTGTGTGGACTGTGGATGTTATGTTACCATGTTGAATGTGAACATGGTCTTTAATAGTGAGTAAGTTACGATTTGGAAGGAGACAGTTGTGGCTTTTTTAAAGATGCCATTCTGGAATTCAAGCAGAGGACTGGAGGTAAACTGCCAAAAACCTTAGCCAGGCATTCCAGGAGTGATTTGAGATTCAACCAGGTGTCAGGTGGGAAATATTGTGGACACCCGTATCACTGACAGCTTTTAAACAATATAGTGTGTCTTGGATTTCATTAGCAACAGACCCCACACAGTTGCACAGTTCTGTTAATTGCTTACAAGCTCAATGAATCCATGTTAAATGTTGTGTTGTGAAAAATACATATGGGGGCGCAAAAGTAATGTGGATCTGTGTAATGTAATTAAAACGATTTATGAAAGAAAGGTAATATTTAATTTGAAGCTTTCAAGGTGACTAAACTGAATAAAATGTTCATGGACTATCAGCCGTATTAAATAGCTTAATGATGAATAAGCCAACGTTTTTAGAGCCATCTCTGCCCTTGTCATCCGGGAACTGACTGCCTGCAAAATCTGTTTGTGCCTTGATGTGCCTGTCCGCTATAGCTGGCGGCGAGAGAGGTGGGGGTTGTTGGGTGGAGTCAAGTACCTCTCAGTATGAAGCCACCTGAAGCCAGGCCTGGGCACCTGTAACCACCATGCTACTGGATGTGAGAGGAGGTCCCAGCAGAGCAGGTGCTTGACTCCATGCAACAACCCCTACCTCTCTCGCCGCCAGCTATAGCGGACAGGCACATCAAGACGCAAACAGATTTTGCAGGCAGTCAGTTCCCTGATGACAAGGGCAGAGATGGCTCTCGAAACATTGGCTTATCCAAGCCATTTAACATGGCTGATAGCCCGAGAATATTTTATCCAAAGATAATATTGTGTACCTCATATTCATATTTCCTATTTCAGTTTTACCAAGTGACAAACCCTATGTCATGGATGATTGCTGTAGTTACTAGAAAATGTTTGTGATGTCAGTGATATATATGCAAAAGAGCATTCACTAAATGTGTGTGTGTAGGTGAGGAAAGCTAAGTTATATCCATAGACGACAGGTAAATTCTGTGGCATTGATTCCACGAAGGGGGCAGTTCATGTTAAGCTGTTGGCAGGTGAGGAAACGGTGTTGAGCAGCAGACAGCTCTGTGGGTAGCCATGTTCATCAGACACAGATGTAAAGGTAGAGCATTGTCAGGGCCAGAGGAATTGCCATCAAATTTGGAATAATCAGCATGTCAGTGCAGCAGAGTATCGCATAACTGTAGTATTCCAAAATTTCCTTGAGGTTGGTGTCTTGTCATTCAAATTCATAACACATGGAGCAATGTGTCTTATTGAACTGCCTTCTAGAGGAAGGGTATATTTTATATCTGTAATAAGTGAACTGGGCATGTTACTGGGAAAGATGTAGATGATGTGTGTATTTGCTTGCTTATGGTTTCAGCTAATTCTCCCAAAGACATTTGTGTGGCCAGATCATAAGATGGCGATCACAGTTGTGGAAGACAAGATGTGATGTATTGCTGTATGTGTGACAGAGATGTAGCGTGTGTGTTTGCTGGCTGGTCCATGTGTGTCACTCTTCATCTGTACAAGGACATTCTGAACGCATGTTTTTGTGATAGTACAGTGAAACCTGTAAGAAGATTTTGTGTATTCTTTTCTGTTTAAGAAGTATAAATATGCAAATCTAAGGATGACTCATTTTTAACTGTTAGTCAGATAGCAGCCTGGGCCTCCATGGCAAGATACCAGCAACTGATTGGCTAAACCATGGCCCAGTCCCTGGAAATTGTGAATTGGTGATTAAACAGGTTGTATGAGAATGATATTGGCGTTCGGTATGGGAGTTTTCTGTATCATCTGTATGTTTTCATGTACAGCATGATGAAAATGACACCTTACATTTGGATAATGATTGTGATGTGTGAGACAGTGTGGTGTCCATTCAGGTCAACATTGTGGTAGATTCGTGATCACTTTTGATGTAACCTTTTCAAGTCACACAGGTAGAATACATATGTTACTTTCCAGTTTTTAGTGGGGCTTGCATATTGATCAATATCTTTCATGCTTGTTACAAATGAAAATGCAGCGTGGTTCATATAGAGTGCCCGAGTTGCTGTTGCCTGTAATTCTGGAATGAATGATCAGAAGCAGATGGAACTTCTTCAGAAGCACTGGTTGTTCTTGCTGGTGCTGTGGGGGAGTAGTTTCCCATGGCCTCAACAGGTGATGCTGAGTGGCACTCATTTTTACTGCATGGGTGATTGCTGCACTGCATTATGGGAACAACATGTCATACTCTGTGGCCCCTTCAATCTCCAGACTTGACATCAGCAGATTTGCCTGAAGGAGAGAATGTACAGGAGTAAACCCCTCACCATATAAGCTTTGAAAGACAACATCCAACTTGAGATTGCCAGTATTGAGAATGATGTTCTGCAGCGGAGAGCAGATAACATGCAATGTCATGTGCAGATGTTTCTAGTGGAGCGCGGCGGCCATTTTCAACACTTGGTGTAAAGTAATCCAGTTTACTGTGAGTCCATGTATGTGTCACTTTAGTTTCATTTCATATCACGCATGCATTATCAAATTACAGGCCTCAACGACCTGGGAATTCTCTATGAATCATGTTGTACGTGATATGATTGAACAAAGCTGGTTAAAGTGGTGTCACTGCATATTTTAAATGTTCTGTATATAATGCTGTATTTCATTTGTACTTGTTAAAAGTATTTGCCGATGCATGTGATCATGAAATTTATGTTGATATGTAAGGTTCAGTTTGACACTGCTTTAGACTCTGCTCTTTTAGGCTATTTTCTCATACAGAAAGTTGAAAGCAATTGCACTTAGAAAGCTTCTTATCAGGGTTTCACTGTATGAAGTTAAATAGAATTGTTATCTTTTAGCTAACTGGAGTCAGAACTGAGATGTGCTGCATAAGATGTGTACTGAGGGAACTGAGAGGTGTTCTGTAGTGTTTATGATGACTTGTTGCACAGTCTTGTTGATTACAAGATGAACATGGTGCATAATTTAAATTTTGCAGGTTTCATTCTGCAGTTATATTGAGAAGCATGGTGTTAGGCATGTTAGTAAAATAAGAAAGCTACAAATGGCTGAAATGGATTATTTTGGCAGAAATACTGCTATTAAACTCACTTTGTGTTGATAGTTGCAGTTTTGTGGTTAGTCCTGCTTTGCATTCAGGAGGACTGGAATCTTGACCTGGAGACTGGCTATTCTGACCTGGTTTTATCCTGGGTTTTCTCAGCCTCTCCAAACATATACGGGTGCAGAGACTGAGAGAAAGGGGGCTCTGTGTACATAATTTTTTTCTTTGGGAGGGGTGGGGGGTGCAGGCTTTCTAGGTTCTCCAGGTACACGTAAAGTTTGTATAATATGGTCCATTTTCAAAATGTTGACAATCCTGTTTCATAGTCAAAATAATTCTTGTAATTTTCCTGACACACAGTCATGTCGGTAGATTGCGGGCACATGACTGTTTGGTCGTGGCAGAGGTGCATGTTGAAAGCATATACTGAATAAGACTGACACATAGATTTAAGTGCTCTAACAGTGTGCATCTGTTACATGAGTTCTAGGATGCAATGCTTGAAAAGGACTGACTATCGGTACTCATGACTTTGAAGACGAGTGGTTATTGTCATAAGAAACAACCATTATGTCTACGTTATTCACTCGTTTGTCCTTCTAATAGACATGCATTGTGTTCTCTGTGCAGTACTTTAGGTGTGGTGGTTATGTTGCTGTTAAAGTGTGTTATTAGATGAAAGGAAGTAGTACTCAACAGTCAGATTTGTTTTTATTTCAAGCTGTTGCTGAAGTAAACACAAAACAAGGGATGGAAGAAGCAATTAAAATAATTTATTTATTTTTAGATTTAGAATAAGGCAAGTACGCTAATAAATATGGTATACATAAAACCCTAGGCTGTTCAGTACACTTATTTTTTATATGCATGCTTCATAAGTGTAAGTGGTACGTTTTAATCTGTTGAATTGAGGAGGTAAACAGTGTTGTGTGAAGAAGCTTAGGAGGAACTGGAGTAGAATGTGTGCATTGTGGATCACATCATTATGGAAATGGGACAACTTATGCAAGAGTCTGTGTTTGACACTGTCCTAATCCCAAGGTACAGCTGTGAAGAATTACCTGATTTAACATGAATGGTGAGGATATCCAGGCTCTCATGCACAAATCATGAATCTGAAGATGTGGGAAAATTTGATGTGCAGTTTATTCGTGTGCCTTGTTACCATATACTAAACCAATTGACACTAAAGTGTGGTTTTGTTTTTTAAGTGCCCCAGAATTTCTGTGCCTCCTGCAAACTTCAAAAATCAAATTCCTCTGTTTGTTTTCTGGCGCAGAAATGTACGCTGGGTAAATTAGTACCACCTCACCTTGGGCATCTACAACTTCCCACTCTTGAACCCTTTGGTCAGAAATCCATTTGACCATCTCAGGTTTTAATTATTAGTAATATCAATGAACGATGCCAGTTGGCTTTTTCTCTTGCTTAAGTAAGAATGCAGATACAGAAAAGTCTGAACTAGGTAGTTCGTATGTTACAAACTGATTATCACTTATCCCATTCAAAAACTGCAGGAACAAAAGAAGAGATGTATAGATATGGGGTAATGTAGTTTTTTAATTTTTGTTAATGTAGTGCTTCACATATCCATTACAGTACAGCCATGAGAGACTTTGTCTGACCGCTAAGGAGCTGCATGCAAGTACTATGGAAGGAAGCAAGGTGGCAGTGAACCTGTTCTGGCCTCAGTTCGGGCACTTGCATCACTATCGCAAATGTACTAATTTTTATGAAGTAATGCACAAAGATTGTAAACTTGATGGCACAGTGGTGTGACATTTCCATTCTAGAAACTTGGAAGTCATGGTCCCTGGCAGTGTAGAGCATGTGGTTGGTACTAATACTTCGAATCATGTTTCTTATTAGTGTTTGTGTTGTAATACTCAAGTATTGTAATAAATGTATAGTGTAATTATGTCTAGCTGTGGAAAACCTGTGCCTTATATCATTAACAAGTTTGTAATTTAAAATCCATTTTATATCATTTTTGCTAATATATTGACTTTATGCAAAAACATATTTTTGTACTTTTGTTGATGTTGTAGATACAGTCTTGCAGTTGCAGGATTATATAGCAGTTTCTTTCTGGATGAACAAACAAAGAAATTTTTGGTTTATGGCTGCACTTCATTGTATCTCCATTCTTCCATTTTCCTTCACATGGTTTCGTGTTTGTGTTGGTTGTACTGTCTGTTATATCCATGCAGACATGCATAACGTCAACTCATAAAAGTGTTTCAGTGCCTTATATTCCACAATTTCCACTGCCTTAGAATTACAGTCACATAATCTCTGCGTATATTTGCGACCAAATTCTTTTTTGGCCGGCAGTTGGAGGATGAAGCTGTGAGAGATGGTGAGCATTAAGATTTGAGACTGACAGTAAGGATTTGGTGACTTCTGCAGTTCTGTCTGCAGTCTTTGAGTAATACATCTTTGATATGTAGCAGTTTGTCACTGTGGAATCTACCATAGTGTAATGAACATATCACACTTCAGCATATACAGACTGGCTTGTATATACTGTTGTGCAGTCAGTGTGTATTCATCTGGCAGTTGAATTACCTTGTTTTGGACACTCTGAAGACTAGGGATTAAAATTACAGTATTTGCATCATGGTTTATTATGGATTTGTACAAAATGCGGTGAAGTATTTTGAAATAATTTTATTGCATCCAACACACGTAATGGACATGTTGGTGTCAGTACAATGAAAAATCATGTGAGGAGGTTAACATACAGGATGAGTTTGTTACAGTGGCTTGCCATTCAGATTCATTTTATAAGTTCCTAATCATTACAAAATCTTGGAACAGAATTATCTTCAGCAAATAAGAGCTGACATAGAAATTGGCATTTTGTGCAGGATATTGATTTTCTTAAAAATAATTTAATACATTAGGCCACAACATTTTTCGTTTGTTCAGTTATTTTTGTGAATCTGGTAGGCTGATGAATTATGTTCCAAGTGCTCAAAATTGTTGTGTTCAAAATCTTTACATCTGTACAGCCATGGCAATATTTAGCAGCAGTATATATAACTTTCAGAGCAGTCCTTTCCATGACTGCAAAAGTGCAAGTAACCAGAATGTTACAACCAGGTGTCCCACATTTAACTAGTGTTATTACAGTGGATAAAAGTAAATGGCTTGTAATGTCTGTAGCGTTATTCCCCTTTTGTCCTTTCTGGTGGAGGGAAGTACCATGTTTTGTAGGTTGTTTTTTTTACTTCAGAATGCTACACTTTTTGCACAAAATTATAGACAAAGGGGAAGAAATTTGGGTTACAGCCAGCACATGCTGAATTCAAATCAACAAAAAGGTCATCTGTAGCAGCTTTGTACCATACATTTGTAGTAATGGATCATAGTATGATATGACACAATTTTAGCATTTTGACATCCCAAAACTCTCGTCTTATTCGCTGTAGGCAAGTATGAGATTTGCTACAGTATAATGTGAATTCGTATTGTCCCTTTGTGAGTCTGGAAATTAAGATTTATGTTGTATAATTTGCGATGTCAGAAATGGTGTCTTATTGAAGACCTGACTTTCAGAATATAAGCTGCGAAATTTATGTTTAATTTCAGTGCCTCTTGCAGTGCCTAACTTGTTTTCCGGCTATGTAAATATGATTTCTCAATTGATATTTTGTGAGGGATAGTATATTGTCAGCACAATGCATATTTGAGCTGGCTGTTATAAAGAAAAATACAGAAGTAATTATCACTTTGGCAATGAAAAATGTGTAATGCCCTTTTATGCCTTTGGATAAGCTGATGTTTGAAAATATCTTTGGGTTCCTCTCACAGTATAATTTATTCACACCAGAACTGCCAGGATTCAAAATTTGGCCTAGATATGAGTTGTCATGTCTACGGATTTTCGTGTATATCCTCAACCACTGTAAATTAATTATGGGTTGGTATCTTGTTCAGGATGACATCACCATACAGATTGTACTGTGTACACATAGCTTTTGCTTTCATTCTAGGGCGAGACATGTTTGAAAATGTCACATCTGTTGTATTAGTAGGTGGCTTTGCTGTAATAGGGAATCATTTTCTATTTTATTGACTGTGTTAATTGTGCAGATATTTCTTGATGTTCCAACGGCAGAGCAGTTCTTTGGATTTTTGTCAAGGTTCCAGAAGGCTCCAGTGGCAAGTATCTTGTTGTACAATTGTCTTGCACAGTGTGACAAAAGTAGATACATCTCACACTGCCAGTTTACGAATTAAGTGATTATTCATGCCTTAACAATGGTTGTGACCGCCTCTTTTGTAAGTCATCATTCACAGTCATTCTTGTTTGATGTTATATAATGTGTGCAGTTGATGAAACTTTGAAAAAGGTCAGTAGGTTTTAATCTGCATGTTTTTACATACAAATCAGGAAGACAAAAATTTTGGGACTGAATGGTTGCAGGCATTCCCCTATTTTAACCTGTTGCATGCAGAAAATTTTGATTTGTTAGGGTAATTCCCAAATATTTAAATTTGCTACCTTTTTAAAGGCTTTATTGCCTGTGTTTTGTGATTCTGTCCTGCATTCTGTACATGAGACATGAACATTCATTTGTCTCAGCACTTACTTATAACCAGTCTCCTTACTAATAATACAGCTTCTGTGTTTTTCTTTATAAGATACAAATTTTAGCCCAGCATGTTAACATCATCAACATAGATCAAAAACACTTTAACATTCTGAAAATTCTTGGCGATGTTTTAGGAGTGGGAAGCAATGTAGAATTTCACGCACTTGATTATTGTAATTTCGTATGTGTAAAGTTCAAACATTTTGTGACACCATTCGACAGATGTTACATGTTAATTGAAAATTGCCACTGGGTTTTATTCAAGACCAAAACCTTCTGCATTTGAAATTGCGATGATGAGTTTTTGTCTCAGCAAGTCCTCATTCTCATACAAAGGTAACACCAGCTGATTGAAGCATGTGTGTGCTTCTGGGAGATTGTCTGGTTTATTGGTGACCTTTGTTATTTTGAATGTCATCTCTCCCATGCCACCCACTGGCACACGATCACTTCCAGTTGCAAAGAGCAGGAACTTCTTTTTCAGTTCATCTGATAGTGAGTCCAGCACTTCCCAGAAGTCTCTGTGTGAACCACAACAATGAATTTTAGATATTATATCCTTAAAGATCTCAGAATTTCATAAAAATAGGCAACATAAAAAATTTACACTGATTTTTTAAGTTTCTAAGTATCTTAATTTACTACTGTCAGTGTTATAAAATAGTCTTATCACTAATAGTTCGTTAGTAATTTTTCATTAATGTGTATAAATTTCCAAGGTATTAAATGGTGGGATTTTGGATATATAAACATGTAACTGGAGGATGATTAAAAATGTCAAATTCAATCATCATCAGAATGGAACAAATTATTGGGATTCTTTAATGAATTGAAGATTTTTCATCATTCATTCAGAGTTCACTGTCAGGTAGTTAAAAGTAACGTGGGTAGAAAATTATGTGGTTTGTTCACCACTGTGTGTTGTTGATGTCACTAAAAACTCCAAATGCCAGTATAATAAAGTATTTCCTGAATTTATGTTAGCTGAGTGATCTTATCATGTTGATGTTATTTTATTTGATTTGTTGTATATTAATATGTAGAGGTGTTATTAAGTGGGAATTGCTATGCTAGTACTCTTACTTTACATGTTCAAATATATGTCCATATGTAGACATGTAACACATAGTACCGAAAAGCAAGACAACCTGACCTTCACTGTTTTCACCTGCATGGAGAACGGCTTATTACGTGATATGTGTCTGTGGATTTTTCACTTTGCATATTTGGTGTTTATAAGGGCGGAATAGAAGATGGTGAGTGTCAAATCACTTCGAGTGCCATGATCATTTGTGACGTGTGTTGCATATCCCTGATAACTGTCCCATCATTAACCCTGCACCTTTAGTAAACTGCAACTTTTACTGACTGGGGCCTCACGATAAGTCATTAGGGTTCAGAAGGTGAGCCGTCAATAAGAGTGTGAGGGCTGCAGTGGACTTGGCAGTAGCACAACACATTTGTGACAGTACTGTACAGTTTTGATAGCTGTCCTGAAATGACTGTCACCTGTCAGTAGCCTTATGGGAAGGAATCCGGTCTTTTGTGACATCAGAGTTGTTTTGGAAAGGTAGAACATAATGTGAAGTGATACACAGGCTTGCAGAGGGGTTGGGAATCACTCAACACATTATCATGATGGTGATGTGAAATACTTACATGATGATTGGGTCATCTGCCTTATAACCATCATATTCTGTGACTTTCCTGAGCTCATTCAGGTCCAATGTGGGTGAGCCACAGACTAGCATTTCTACTTCTTCTGGTCTCAACATCTGTTCACAAAAGTACAGCAGTGTAATGTCAGTTACCAGGTATGTGCAGTGCAGAAGTGTGTTTTAAGATTAACAGTCATTTCCATAGTTTTTGAACATGAAGATATAATGATTAAATTACAGATTTTGACAGTTGTAGTGTCAGATGGGTTTGGGAATGGGACATTACTGTCACTAAATGACTGGTTATGGGCTGAATGACGCAGGTTGACTTCCTGGCAGGGACTGGGTTTTTCAATTCCACATCAGTTCTGCTTCCCATAATAATTTCCTATAGGATCAGGGGTTTCTGCCATTAATATAGCAGCCAGAGCATCTAGCTGACCAGTTGCATCTGTCTGGGGCTTGGAACTTTACCTCTACTGATTCATACATTTATGTGACATGGTACTTAAGCCCAGAGATAAACAGATTTTATGTTACACTATATGAAATTGGATAGAATACATTAAAGACATAGATCATGGGAGAACCTAACAAGAACTATAGACCAGTCGTACTATAAACCCAGACAAAGTCAGTCAGGAAGACCTCTGAGGAATTGCAGAGGTACTTTCTTATTTGTAATACCCATAAATGACAACCTGGAACGGTGGTGGTGGTGGTGGTGGTGGTGGTGGCGGCGGCAGCGGCAGCGGCAGTGGCTGCAGTGGCGGAATTTGTATTCCACGTCACGTTCATACTTAAATCTAAATCATACAGCAGTGAGAAGGAACTACTGTGCTTCCGATCTGTGCATGAATGTATCTTTATTTCAGTTCTCTTATGTTTTCCTTAGCATCTATAAATTTCTCAGGTTTCAATTTGTACCTAATATTATGGTTTTATTTTTGTACTATCATTGTGTGTGTCTTTATCATACATTACAATGAGGATGCTAATGTTTAAATATGTACCACATAGCAATCAGTAATTTATTCATAGTCATTATTAACTGACAGGTTATTTTAAAATGTTGTATCAATTGCTGCAGGTGTTTTATTGCAATATAGGTATAAGTGAAAGGTGGAAAGACCAGTAGAATGAAAGGCAAATAAAAATTGAAGACAAAAGAAATGTATCACACTGCATTTGAAACTACCAGGTTTTTATTTTAAACATGTTGGTGGATACTCAGTTCAGACTGTGTCAGCGGTAGTTGTATATACTTACAATAAGTGCATTTGATGCACATACACTGTGGAAGCCAAGGTAGAAGGCCCTGAACTGTTCATATATAGCAGTGTTCAATATCCAATCCAAGTATAGTTCTACATACTCCTTCCGGTTCTCATTGGTCACAGGAATGTTTTCTCCACCCTCTTTCAATTTATATGTCTTTACATCACCATATTCCTCCAGTGACACCTGGCAATTCATAAAACAGGCATGATTTAATGTTGTTGACTATGAAACAGGCAGAACAAACAGTCTATTTATGTACTAAGTTCAAACAAGGTCCTAGGAATAATTGCAGTTTTTATACTCTTCATGTCCGTAACTGTTCTTTACATGAAACAGGGAGTTTCATAAATAGCTCAGCTATTCAAGAAGCACTTAGATGTCTTCAGTTGTTTAAATTAACTTGTGGTTTCTCAGTACTGAGACTAATTTGTGTCAAATGAAATTTTAACAGTAGCCCCACATCACAGAGTGAGGGTTGAGAGAGAGGGAGTGAGGCAGCTGTAATATATTTAGTGATGCTGTCACTTGCTAAGATTATGTACTCTCAGTGGTATGTGAATGCAATATGATTGTGGGGCATTATACTGACAGGAGAAAATGATGTGCTCAGAAAAGAGCAAGTCCCACTGCCACTTTATCCACCACAAACCCACATGGACTGGCCTGGACTGTAACCCAGGGTTTCACAGTGAGAAGTTGGTGACTAACCACCTAAGCCATGGCATGGCCAATTTCACACTACATAATGTCTCCCCATTCAATAACTTGTAGTCTAAAAATTTAAGGCTTTGTTTTTTTTGAACATTTAGACACAATCTTGTATTTCCTTGAAAATTTTGCCCTTCATGTTCATGTAAATTTTATGATAGTATCAATGTTAAAATTTAAAGTCATTTATATTTGTCAGGTTTATGTATATTTGAATACTGACCTGAAAGCTCATACACATGTCTTCTTCTACATTACCCTCATATGCTAGTAACTCTGTTAGCCCCCGAGACACATCCTGGAAGAGAAATATTTTCTTTGTAACACAGTTCTGAAAGATGCATTCATGCCATAATAACTTATTGTCCTCTGCATCACGAAATGTAAGCACACTTCGACTCTGCAGCATTTGCAATCTGTCTGTAACAAAATTCAAACGTCTAAAAGTCACTGTCAGGGAAGGATGTACAGAAACTGAGAGTGGAGCAGGCCAATAATGAACTACAGATCTTTGTTATAGGAGCATAGTGTCTTGATCCTAGACAACAACACAAACAACGTAAAAGTATTTTATCACTTACTGGCATGATCTCAGCCAAGTCATCGACTGTAGGCATCCTAACAGATCCAACATCTGCTGTGTCCACATCAGGTACCACAGGAGGAGACAGCAGCTTTCGGTAGCAGATGGAGGGAAAGTGCAGATCTAGAATGATGGAGTTGTAGACCGCAAGCCCCATGAGCACTCCAATGAGGTTGTACTCACGTAGGTTCCCTTCCTGGTCAGTACTGAACCAGTAGCAGCGAGAGTGGGGGTGGTAGACAAACATGCCATAGTCTGGGTGGAAGATCTGCCGGATGAGCAGTAGGAACCACTCTTTGGTTAGACCGCCCATATCTAGCCCTGGTTCGCCCACAAATGATACTTTCAGCTTTTTCTTGAGATCTTTCTGCTTGCTTGCAATCTGAAAGGAATAATGAATGCATGATAAAAGCACAGCCTGTAGCAATGTAGAAGGATTGAATGGATGCAGTACCATTGGTACAACCTGCTTTGTGCTTAAATACTGAACTTTCCTTTATGCCGTAAGATTATGTTACTGTTTCGTCTGACTAGAAGAAAATAAGTTCACAGTTGAAAAGAACATTAACAAATATTACAGCATTGTTCACTGACCTCATTCAGTGAGTCTGACACAAGGTGGGAGCGCCTGACATGAATGTTGAGGAAGAAAATATCAATCTGTGGAGCCTGGTGGCGAGCCACTTTGGCTACCAGTGAACGTCGTGCTGTGAGGATCATTTGTTGCTCTGAATCCTGCAACAGAAGCCACTCTTAATGACACCATATTTCACGCAGACATTGTTTAATGTCAAATGAGATGAGAGGATGGTTATATGCAGTGAAGCTGAAAGGATAAAGTGTTTGTGGCATAATTAAAGCAACTCAGTGAAAGTCACAGAAACCCTGTGTCAAAACATGTGGTGCCCCAGCCAACCCTTGAACGTTATATATCTCAAGTGCTGAACAGCTGCATTACCATTGAGCAAATGTGTTCAGTTTGATTCCTGTATTGCTTACTAATGCAGTATTAGCTACTGAAATTATGTGCAGCTGAAAGAATGCATGTGGTTGGTGAGGATGTGTAGCAAAAGAACCATTCATGGCTTATTCTTGTCCTTCCTGTGACCTTGAGAGAACTGAGGGACGCTGTGGAAACCCCAGACAAGATAGGTGGTCTTCCATGGAACTTGTACCATGCATTTCACTGTACCTGGTCCAAAGTTATCAGTGTTAAGTGCACACATTCTGTTGAGTGAGAATTCACTGTTGGCAATAGAGTTTACAGAAAACGCTATTATCATGCTTGTCACTACGAAGACCTCTGTTTGATCTCAGGCCAATCCATCTGGTATGCTGAACAAAATGGCACTATGACAGGTTTTCTCCAAGTACTTCCTCTTTCCCTGTCAGTATCAGTTCACCAGTGCTACGTAATAATTTATTCATGTGCCACTAACGCCATATATCTCAGCAATTGACAGTGTTGTTAAATAACACACTTATTATTACATAGGTACTGCTGTAGCCTCAATATCTAATATTTGATTTCTCTTTCAAACGCTTTTATGTGTCCCATTAAATATGGCCAATTCCTGTGTTACCCGTTATTTAGTGTTGGCTTATATGAACTTCTGTGTACTGTCCTTCTACGTGTTTGTTTTGTATTGATTAGACAAACGTGTTACCTTAGTGAGGATGATCCGTTTGGCCACTATGCTTAATATGAAAGGGTACTGACAGTAGGAAAATTGGCCAGGATGTTGAGGGCTTTGCCAATTGAAGTAATCCTGCATCAAGTCCATGTGATCCAGGGCAGAATTGTAGAATTCGGTGTAGTCAAGTAGTGGCGGTGTGCTGGAGTTGTTTGCTGCATCTGAACAGAAAGAAAGGGCAAAGTACTTTACTTTGCATCTTATGATAAAATGCATAAATTGAATGCATTACAGGGATGTCTCTTGTGTTTATCACAGTATGGATGTGAGTTTCACCTCCAGATTTACTTGGTGAATTTGTGTCAAATTTGCTATTGACAACCTACACGAAATATTATCAAGTGAATTTTATTTTGGCGTTTATTTGTCCAATATAAACCCAGTTTTAACACAAATCACGTTATGGATTTACGAAATTTGTCAAAAGGGGGATGTCGTTTTGGGCTTTCCCATCCAACAAGGCATCGACTACTGACCTAAATTCAAGCTGAGACCATCCAAAAATCAAAGATTTTCCCCAAGAAAACAGTGTCCGGTATTGGAATCTCCAAGCAGGGATTGTTTTCGGGCACAAAGTATCAATTTTCACAACGAGCAGAAATACTCCGCCTTTTTTGGAAAAAGTTTAATGACTCTGTGACCCTAGTCTGTGCCACACTCTCCATGGCATAATTCCTTAGATCAATTTTAATATGATTCTCCAATCTTTCATACGCTTGTATGTCATTTCGGTCATTCCAAATAACGTAACCAAATCTGGGGCACTCCTCTCCTTCCATCCTCTCCAAGACACGAAGAATCACCCTTTGTCTGGTTTCCACTACTACTTATTCAACATCTTGGAGTTATCTTCCATAACATCTAGGCAGTGTGGCAACATTTGTATTCCGAATGTTTTTCGTTCGATCCCAAATTCCGCTACTAATGTTAAAATGAAAGATAATATATAATCTGTGAGTATAATGACAAATAATCGTGTAATGACAGAAGTAGATTCAACTCCCAAAACATTGTGAATATTCAACATGCCTCAGACAGTGGACAATATACAACATAAAGTTAATACTGCCTTTCCGCAAACAGTAACAAGTACATGATAACAGCAACACCCACTGATGAGGGCTAGTGTCTTCGTGCCTGTCGGAATCCACCATCGGCTCTTACTGAGCGGCGGCAACGACTTGTCCGCTGGTGGAAACTGTCTGATGGTGACGAACTGTATGATGTGGCGTACAATCATACGCAGCTTCTCCACTTCCAATCTGCGATAAAAATATATTGTATTAACAGTCCATGAAATGGTAAATACTTGAGTAGTTCCCGAGAGAGCTCACATGCAATATCACAGGCCGGAGAAATAAATAAGTCACACTTTTAATGCTGCTTTGTACAGTAGCTTTTTGACAAGTTACTTCCACAGAGTAAATTCCTCTACTTAAGGAAAGATACGCAGTCCAAAGGTCTACAATTTTCTTGTTCTTATAAGAAAACTGTTTAATGTATCATTTTTTTGTATAATGGTACATAATAGCACACCCTGTACAAATATCAAATTTATTTCCTCTTCAAAATAGAACGAATTCAATAAAATGAAACCTCAAAAGAAAAACATATCGCTTTCGCTGCTGGGTTTGCTTTACGTTCTGAAGGTTAACCCATTTTATTCCTATAATTGTATTTGTGTATTAAAAAATCCCTTTTGTAGGCTAATATATGCCGGTTGCTTTCAGTCCTCAAGTTGAAATTATGGTGACGTAATATTTGTAATTTAACCAGTTCGTACCGTGTGACATAAAACTATAATTAAACTATTCCCTTGTCCCGTGTTTACAATGAAGAGGTGCTTAGGGGAGAGACGCACACGTACGAATATACCGGGAATTGAATCAGAGCCTTCCGAAAGTGAAGCAGAATTTCACGCACAGAGCTTTGCTGTGGAAGATTTCTACCAAATGTTCCCAGTGCTTAATCATGCCGCATTGTTGGTTTTTTAAAGGAGTTATTTTTGGCTATGCTCAAATATTGTTTTTCCGTTTTTTAAACTCATGTGTCCTTTCTATTAATGACGTTGATATGACGTCATAACCGACAAATCGTCAATAATGTGACGTGCAGCAACTTTATCGGTCTGCATGTCACGAACTCCTACGTGCCGCATGCCCTAAGAGCCAACATTGTTCTCTATTCCCAAGTCGCCATGCATTATGAATTGAAAGTTTTAAAACTTCGTGAAGCTGATGTCACTTTTGACAACTCCAGTTATGGTACACTTGACTGCTTTAACTAATTGGATGGATCAACATCATTGTAAAGCTGATAATTGTTCAGATGGTCAGTAAATTTCCTTGCTTGAATGCGACTCGGAGGTTTATTGCCAGGTCCACAGGATCCCCTCCTGCCGGGCGATTGACCCAAACCGCATCCTCATACCCTGTGTCTTTAACATCGCTTTCGATCATGTGCTTCAAACTATGAGGCGGCCCCTCAACTGGTCCCTTTTCGCCAGGTCTCCCGACTACAAATATATATGCATAGAAAATTATTAGAAACCGTTCTAAGGAAACAGGCCGTCATATTGTGGACTGAATCTTGGCGCTGGGCAGGGACCCATGAGGGGCTGCAGTGTGTTCGGTAGTGAACCTTTGAGACATGAAAGCATGGAGATTTTCGACTAATTCGATCGACCAGAAAACTGGTTAACCGTTGGTGCGTGCCACAACTTCGAAGCTATTTTGCGGGCTGTTCTTTAATTTATTAAGGCCGTATTTACACTTTTCTTCTCAGGGTTTCTCAGACGCCACGGAAAGAAAACATGTATTTAGCAGTTTCTGTTCATGACACTTGAAAGCGCCAGCAAGGAAAATGTAAACGGGTTGGGTTATATCGGATTAAAAAATTGCTCTGTAATTATAATGTGGCCGGTATAGCTACTCACTACGAGCATAACTGCCCGGGGTTTGAACCCCGGCAGAAGTAGAGATTTTCTCTTTTTCCTACCCCTCCAGCCCAGCCCTGGCGCTGACCCAGCCTCCTGTACAACGGCTACCGGCGATATTTTCCAGGGGTGAAGCTGCCAGGCATGGCTCTGTGTGTCTCCTATGGCATGTTATGGGGTGACATTCACCATGACCATAATTATAATGGCCATGTTAAGGCAACAATAACGAATTTTAATTATGATCATAATTGGTTAAATAATAGGAGTGTTTATTTTATGGCCTCTTTATGTTGTGAGTTGAGTTGTTAATATTCATTGTAATGTAACACTCGAAATGGCCTCTAAATATGGCCACCAATTACTATGGCGGTGCATATCAACAGTGTGTGAGAAATTTAAAACAAACAGTGCTGAACGGCACCTTTATGCGATCAATATTTGTTTTCAACATTACGACGCTGACAGTAGTGTTGATCGTGTAAGGGTAACAGTGGTGAGACCAAGTGCTGACGAAACGTTGTTTTGTGTTTTTTCAACATTTTTCTGACATTAGCAATAAGTGCTGGCCATGTAAAGGCAGATCTTTCACTATTAACCGTCAATTTTGCAGCAACCACTATGGAGTGCGAATTTATTTCCAATAACTATTAATACGTAATTCCTTGTATGTATCTGACCATGGGAAATTCCTTCTGTAATGTGGGAACGCCTTCGGCTGTTACTATTATTGGTATGTACCTGCTTCTAAACTTTTCGACCACGTCTGATTTAAAGTTCTAGACAGCCATAACACTTTACAGTACTGTTCTCGATATATGATAACCGGTAATTTAAAGACAAATTAGTTTTTTAGAAATCTCAATAAAGTTACCCGAAGGACGAAGCCGATCCGGATAATTGACCATCCGGATAACCAGCGTCCGGATAATTGGAGTTTTACTGTACTTGAACCACGTTAAGGTCTCCATGGATGTCTGGATACAATACTATTATAACACCTTCGAGTAGTTAGTGCGTCCGCGAAAGAAAGTGCAGTACTCAGAATTAAGTCTTTATCTGGAGAAAAGTGTATAAAGAGGATTTTCGTAAATTGTACAAGCCAACTGTTATTAGAGTGGTCAATTTTTGAGGTGGAGGCGTGGAGGGAGTGAGGTGAGCGGGGTCTGTAACGTGCAGGAGAGAAATGAGAATTACTCACAGAGTTTGTCAGAAAATATGAAGGGAAGTAATTACTTGGCAGACTTGGCTCTAGATGTGAGAATATTATTGAAAGGGATCTTAAATCAAAAGCGTAGGGGATATGGAGCGAATTGACTTGGCTCAGTGTAGAGGTCAGCGGCTGGCTGTTGTGAACACAGCAGTGAACCTTCGGGTTCCATAAAAGGAGAGGAATTTCTTGACTTACTGGGCGACTACTAGCTTCTCAAGTATTAGCCTGCTCAAACATGTTAATTTGGTGAGCTGTGTAGTTACCAGACTTACATCTTGAACCAGTTGACGAGTAGTTGATGGTCACTGCCGGACAGGTTGACGACCTGCCGCAACAAGTGCGCGAAGATGGTGTACGAGGATTGGGCAGCAAACACTGGGTTCTGCACCAGCACAAAGAGCGCCCTGACGTCGTCCTTGGCGTGCAATCTGGTCAACATAATTCAATATTCTCTAAAAATGCGTAACTTAATGTGTTGAAACGGCTTTTAACTTCCAAATTAGGTCACCATTTTAATGCCTTGGTTTTGTCCTTATATGCAAACAGGTTTTAGCTTCAGATCTGCGCTGTTCTGTGATATTACGCAGCTTTGAGTCGTGGTTCTCTACTGACGTTTCGGGACAACCATCTATGTAGGGTACCTTCTGTGTATAAGGGAACTTCAAAATTAACATATTAACCCTACCAATAATTGCGCCACGGATTTTTTTATGCAGACCACTTGTTATTTTTATTGCCATTACTAGAGATAAGAGTGAACAGAAACGTTAGTCAAGAAAGGAATTTCGGTTGGCCTGAGGGCCGGAAGGCTGAAAAATTAAAGACGCTTGTTAATAAATGTGGGACTTTCGTCTGAGTTATTTCGATTTGAATATGAACTGAAGGCCGTAACTTATTTTGTTCATATTTTAAAAAGATCTGCTTCATTTTAAGACAGAAGTCGAGATGCTATCAGTGGCAATTCAATTCAAAGCCTTCCAGTTCAAACACCGATTACAGTAAGGCACATGTTTATTTGCCTAGATTTGTGTGACGAAATTTAGTTTAGCTTTATTGATCCCGTGGCACGCGGTGGCGCAGTTGGTTGAGGCACTGCGCTACAAGCCGGAAGGTCGCGGGTTCGATTCCTGATGGTATCATTGGGGTTTTTCATTGACTTAATCCTTCCGGCCGCACTATGGTCCTGGGGCCGAGTCAGCCTCTAACATAAATGAGTACCAGGAATATTTCCTGGGGGTAAAGGCGACCGGTGCGCAGGGCTGACAACCTTATCACCTTCGTGTGCCGATTGTCTTGAAATCTGGACTCTAATCCTTCTGTACTCCTAGGGGCCTGTTAAGGCCTATACAGGGATTGCTTTTATTGATCCCCATTTTGCTCTAAGCTTAGTTCCTTTTCGTAAATTTTCAGTGACTTTGACTCAAGATCTGTAAACCTAAACTGACTTTGCTGATTACATTAACACGGCCGTTGTTATGCACTTATTTGAAACTATGAGTTTTTATGTGGATTTCCTAGTCAGGCTGACGTAGTTTTTTTATCCATTAGGAGTTGTTGACAAAATCGCTTGGGAAAACACAGACGTCAGTGTTGTTATATATGGGCGCAGTGTTTTCATAAGCATATTGTGCTGTCGTAGTAAGTCAGACGTTTCAAACTCCAGGCACTTACAATCTGTTTTCCTCGAGCAGTGCGTTGATAATCGATTTCAGGACGGTCTTGTGGATTATGGACGGCTGGAACAGAGTAATTAGGAAAGTGAAGTAAATTACGCAGTTTTGAATCGTTGGGCATATAATGTGAAATGACACTTTTATTAGTTTCGGAAACAGAATCGTATACTGCAAATTATAAAAAATGTAGACAAGATTATGAAATAGGTGAACCAAATAAATTACGTAAATGGAAAGCTGAGTGTAGCGTTTGCTTAAACATGTACATAAAGACGAAAACACTTTACGCAAGTGACACGTTGACAGCAATTTGTTTTCAGTTCCATTGACGTTTCTTCACAGTCACGATTTGTTTTGAGACAGAACGAATGTTGGTTTATTATGTGAACCAAAATATACACTACCACAATTTTTTTGAGATCATTTTTCTCAGAAAATCTAAGACTTGTTTCTCTTACTGTAAATTGCAAAGTATTTAGGGGAATTTAGTCCCTGTCTTTTAGTACAGCACCGAAATAGTTGTAACTTTTTAGTCCGCGCCAAGAATTAGACTTTGGAAGATACTATCATATATAATTTTTTCAAATGTAAAACTGGGCCCTGTTTGTTTTTATAAATAGCCAAATTCGCTGTTTGCCACTGTCAATTTGAAAATTGCAGGGCTCTGTTTTGCAGTCTTGTTTTAGAAATGGTTATTTAATAATCAGCAACTTTATTATTTATTGTCACATCTCTTTCAATATGCAGACGAAGTAGGTCAAAGTGTGGCAGCCTGGAGCCCTTATCTGGATAAGATGGAGATCACTTTCAGCTTACCATTTCCCTGAGCGAGTCGTGCACCGCATACAGCAGCTCCATGTTTAGACGAGGCTCCTCTAGGTTCGCCCCTTCTTCATCCTTATTGACCTGCAACAGGCGGAACAGAAGTTAGAGGTTTTAATTGTACAGAGCACACACTTTTATATAGCTGTAGAACCTCGCCTCTCATCTAAACAAAACGCATGGTTGGAGGATGCTCAAAGGCAAAGGTGATAAGAATACGTGACCTTAACACAGAGGGAGTGCTCACAATAGAAGGGTGGTGGGAACTACATGACGAAGAACTCCGTCACGTGATCTCTCAAGCAGATATTGTTACGGAAAGTCAAATGAAGGAAGATGAGATGGGTTGAACATTGTAGCACGCATGGGAGAAATGAGAAATTAACTCACTCAGACTCAAACTGAAATTTATTTGTGCAGTCTCAAGCAGGTTTCTTTGGATGTGGCTGCTAACACCAGGCAGGTCTCAGACACATCCACCATATTTAATGCCTAGTATCTGTCCGTCACCTTCTAATTATTGTTCTCTATATAAAATGCTATATTCTAATCTGAATTATTGTGTACAGTAAAGTGTTTCTCCTTACAATGCTTCCTGTCTCTCTTCCTCCAAACTTTGCACGGTTTTTTATTTGGTTTTTCTAACTGCATTTCGTTTTGTATAACAGTTTTTTCAGGCATTTCAGTTCCATAATCTTGGCAAAACTAATTTTATTCTATTTTTCCTTCACATTTAACAATTTTTTAAATTTTCTCTCAGTCTTTGTGTTTCTTTATGTTTCAAAATCACTTGTTCCTCTTTCTCTGCCTTTGTATGTTGGAGGCATTTTCTTTTTCCTGCTCCTGTCCTCATACCTCTCAATTTCATGGCGTTTCGGCAGACATTATTATTTCCAAATTCAGGGTAAATGGGTCTATGAATGGAATGTAATATTAGCCAAAATTTTGGTAAATCTTCGTAAGTTCGAAATTCTGAAGCCGAACCAATCTGTTGGAAGCAAACAGCGAAAGCCGAATATTTAGAATCATTAATTAACCCTTTAAAGACGAAGCGTATCTGTTTTATATAAGTACTCAGTGCGTACCGCGCTGTAAACACTCTCCACTTCGGTTATAAAACCAGTCTGTTAATGTTTTATAAGGCAAAAGTTGCTGTTTGTTCTGAGATCCGTACAAAACACATAAACGCAATGTGGGCACCACGTAGAATTTTTTAATGTTAAACCTGGTGGTACGTAAAGTTACCGCTGGGCTTTAAAAGGTTAATATTATAAAGTGCGCGTTTCGACGGCTCTGTGTCATCCACAAGTAGATGCGGTCAGTAGAGTGGATAGATTTATTCATACTTTAATGAATTATTGTTGACAGGTAAGACTGACGCGTGAGCATATACAAGTATATTAAACAGAGTGCCACGGAACTATATCAATCAAAGTAACGCACTTAAATCCCTACCCAGGGTATTGCGTGCAACAGTAAGCACACTTCCCACGTTTCTGTAAATTGCGCTTCGGTCGCACTCGAGCAATTCCTTCTCATTCGAAAGCGTACAGGCAGTTGAAGGGCACGTAGAGGTTTCTGCTTGCAAGGACAAAGCGCACCAATTTGTACCCGTCAGATACCAATGACGTACAATTTACCACGACAGCGATGTTTGTATGTGCTGCTGTCAAACTTGAAATCTGTGGAAAATGTTTCGTTTAAAGTGACAGTTCGGCTTTAGCTTACTGCCAGAAAAATATTTGTTATACGTAGGGTGCTTCCAAACAATGCACACGAAACTCAGATGTAAATAAAAAATACAGGTACCTTGAAAAAGTGGGTATATATTTTTCCCCTTAATTTGTCACGTGGTTTTGTACAGTATGTTTAGGAAAGGCTAATCGACTTTCCAAACAGATCACGAGTGTCTCTTCAGAAGAAATAAAAAGCCTGTTTAACGAAAGACACAAACCTCGTCAACAAATGTGTCACACCATCAACAGATAACAAATAAAACCATAAGAAGAGAACGGTTAAAACTACAGAATGTTACAGCATCCTGAGTGTGAAAACCGGACTTTAGTTACAGCTGATGAATGGGAGATTTAAAGAGCAGAGTTTAACGTTTTAAGGCATGCAAATGGTACACTCTGCATTTAACAGTGCACAGTACACAGCACACAGTACACAGTACACAGTACACAGTACACAGTACACAGCACACAGCACACAGTACACAGTACACAGTACACAGTACACAGCACACGGTACACAGTACACAGCACACAGTACAATGAAAGGACAAAAACAACATCGAAGAAAACAAGACAGGCAACATACGTATAATGCAAAACTGAAGTGCGTTCGCGTAACGATTTTTGCCGTAGAAAAGCATATGTACAGTACTATATACCCTGAGTGTGTCTGTAGCCTTAGTTATCCAGCATGCAAAGAGCATGCGCCGTGTTGTATTTTCAACTGTGGCCTGTCCTGTTGTACGACGTTTTTCCACATTATCTCATAAAAGGCACCATTTTCGGAAAAAAGGTGTTGAACATTAGATGTATGTTTTCATTTTCTGTACAATTTTTTTTTCTGAAATGTTTTACATTCTGAGAATAATTGAGCGAGATATCACAAATGTACACAGGTCTTCATGCAAAGTACCCGTTATTCTTGCCAGATTTTAACAAAAGTTGTATTTTCTCGACAGATTTTAGCAAAATATTCTCTTTCTCTTCGCTTAGTGCTATCCTCTTCTACCTTGCGGTGTAAAGGTTAGAAAAATATTCAGATCTCAAATTTCATGAAAATCCGTTTAATGCGAGCCGAGTTGTTCCATGCCAAGAGACAGACAGACAGACATGACGAAAGTAATAGTTGCTTTTCGCAATTTTCTGAAGGTGCCTAAAAGTCCCAAGATCACAGATGTGAACGCCATACACAGCTATAAATGGACGCAACTAGGACGACACGTCCAGGAATTGTAACACACAAAGCGGATACCTTGTTAGATGTTTCCTCATAAAAGACGTCAGGCAGGCAGCCTGGAATTCGTTCATAAGAGCAGTCGGAAGTGTCTATAAATAGGAAGGATGAATCTGCGTGTCGTAAGGCATGGTGCATGAAACCACAAAACATGTTAGTTGCAAATCGCCCTTCGAGTTATCGATTGACTGAGTGTATGTTTTGGATATACGATGTACATCAAGCAGCAACGGGCCAGCACTGTAATAGATTGGCAGACGAGTTTCTGGGAAGTTTTCGATACTGTATGGGATAATATTTCCGATAAGTGACATCTGAGGTAAATGGCGTGACATATTTTCTGAGTGCTTGTGCTGTTACGGTTAGTTATGCGGCACCGTGAAATGACTTTATCAGTAAAGTGAAATAACGTTTTTTTTTAATTTTTAACGTAATTCTGTGTTTACGTCCGTATTTCATATAATTTCAGAATGGAAGAAATGGGCCATGTTGGTAATACATTGGCCTTTATGCATAACAATATTTAGCGAATGATGGTCATTGTTAGTAATACCTGTCGGTATACACGGTAGTCTAGAAAGAGAAGGTAGTTTCAACTCGTATTCAACCCAAAATTCAAATTACACTAGGTTACGTACATTGAACATAGGGTCAGGCCCCCGTCTCAAACCAGCCAACGCTTGCGGCGCGGATTGCCGCAAAAGGGAGTGGAAACTTTTCGAAGTCTTGGCTCAAATATTATTACGCAGTTTGAACGAAAGTTTTGCTCCGTTGCATTACAAGGGAAGCTATGTGTACCTGCCTGAATTATTTAGCTATGACAAAATCGAAGACAGCGTCCTAGATAACGCATTTCTTGTTAGAGATCAACACGTAGCACGCGATGTCCAAACATGTGGACTGCAGTACTGCTTTCTGGTGAATGGGAATGGAACTAGCTGACCGTGTTGCGCAAGGACGTCGCAACAGTGCTCTCCCTTGTACAGGATTTCGTTTGAACGTTTTTTCTAACACTCTTCTTCTTTTATAGAACGTGTGACCTGTCATACCGACCGAAATTCATTACGGCTGTTCTGAGTGTTCCCAAATGCTGAGGTAGCGCCTTATTAGGCGCGTTCGCATAATCACCAAAACGGCTCATTAGCTTCGTCGTGTCCGTGTACCTGTCCGTCCGTATGTATCAGCGCTTCTGCCACTGCACTGATTTCCGTGGGATGTCATATCTGTGGCTTTCATGAAAATCTGTCGAGAAACCCCAGATTGGTTAAAGTCGGACAAAAATGTCGGTCAATTTGCATGAAGACCTAAGTACGTTTTATTGTTTCCGGCGACATAAATTTGCCATAGAAGTATTTTTGTTCATCACTCAATATTGTTTTACTGTTTACAGTGACCTGTACCTCATTCATGCAAAAAGGACGCATGTTTATGGTTCTTTTGCCACAATGGTTACGCGAACGCGCCACAATGTTACGCTACAAGTACACTGTCCACCTTTTGCGTTCTTTGCAACAGTTCTCAGCAGCATATGTTCCATCATCGGAGAGTTGTTTAAAAGTAAACGCCTTCCAAATCTCCGGCAGCAATGTGTGTGTGTATACACACACACACACACACACATACACACACATACACACACATACACACACATACACACACACATACATACATACACACACACATACATACATACACACACACATACACACACACTCACATACACACACACATACATACATACACACACACACACATACACACACACATACACACACACATACACACACATACACACACACATACACACACACACACACACACACACACACACACACACACTCACACTCACCTTAAAAAGTGCACAAATTTCCGCAAACGTATCGAAGCAGCGCATGTAGAACCTCTGCAGTGGCGTGAAGTTGTCTGTCTGTTGCGCCCGGCGGACATCTTGTCTGCAAAACAACACACTCTCATAACGTGAATCTGTGTTAACGTTAGGCAGGGTGACGGCTAGGTGGGGACTGACATACATTAGTATTTGTTGAGCAGAGCCTATGCTCAGCAGCTGATGGTAAATCAGCTGATAAAAATGTTCTTTGCGTTCCATGGAGGCCATAGTTTCACCAACGCCTACAACATACCCACAAGTTGGCATTTTTTTACAGCCAGATGAATCCAGCTTACGTCCTCGCAGCCCGTTCCTTTAATATTCCTTTTAATATTATCCTCATATAAGTTATTTTCGTAAAAGTTAATATGCTTTATTGTGGTGTTCGGCTGAAAAAATCCTTTTATATTTAAGTGACGATACCAGTGTCTAGTGACTGGAGAGAAACATTAAACGTAGAAATGAAATCTAACGCCCGCAGGAATGTCTAATGAAAATGATAGATATTAACACATCATCTTAGATGTCGCTAATAGTGACGCAGATATTTGCAGGTTTCTTTGAAGAACATAAATTGACATTAATCGATACAAATTTGTAAGAGGATGTTTAGAATAAAGAAAAGAAGGCTAAAAGAGGTACGAAAAATGAAAAATGAATATCGTCATAAGGTAATAGAAAAAAAATATACTAACATGTATATATTTAATAGCAACTCATTACACATTTAGTAATTACAATGCTATTAGAATGTTTCTTTTTGTAATCTCCCACATGTTTCGGCTGTTAGCAACCATTCTCGGGGGAGAAAAATTATCACAAATGGGTCATATTGATATAGGTCAAAGTCCTCTTCAATATACAGCCCTGCTGGTGTGATTTCGAATTACATTAAAATATTGTAATGTTCAGTATAGAGTGCATAGTTCTTCTTTCATGCGAGGGTTAAGATCCTTTTAGATCGAAGATTACCACACATACACACATATTTTGCTGCTATAAATGCTAACATAAAATCAGTGATGTGTTGTTTACATATATCTAAAATTGTAATATTATTTTAAATGCTACATGTGCAACATTACAACATTTTAATTTAATTAATTGATGTACTAATCACTGATTTTAAATACAAATATCCACGGGGCTATATGTTGTCGATGATATATACCTTTATATCTTCCTCATTCTGACCTCTTCTACCTGCTCATTGTAGGTGTAAAGGGCTATTGTTACGTCTGATCACACGCAATGATACCCACACACACATACACACACACACACACACTCGGTAGTAGGACTCCTCTGGACGAGCGATCGGCCCGTCGCATAGACGATGTGCACCTACATCAACATAATTCCTTTGTGATAATTCTCCCTGAAGATGGCTGTTAACAGCGGAAATATATGGGTGATTAAAGAGCGAGGTATTGTAATATCATTGTGATTGCTAAAGGTGCAGTTAGTTGGCATTAAATATACTCAGTATGATTAGCGCACGGAATAGGCACAGTAATAAATATATTGAAATGGTTGGAGCAAGCAGTACGCATGGCGGAGATGGATGATGCATAAAAAGTGTAGAAAAACAGAGATGAGTTTTTCTCTTTGTGGTTTTTATTTGACGTAGAGATTAAAAGTAGATAATTTAATCGACTTTCATATTGTCATGTAAATGTACAATGATGTTGCCCCACACTATTATTATTATAAGCGACTTCCTGCCTTTGTAAATGGAGTTTCTGTTATCTAGCATGGGCAGAACGGAAAATATTAGTCCTGCCTGTAATACGAACACGGTTGTTACCATGCCTACGCAAACAAAACATTGTCTTACACACGACATACAAAGCCTGCTATACATGTCAGCCAAGTTAACATGGACGTAAAGAATACAAAATATTCAGACAAGCCATCTGTTTGTAAGGCGCTGTGTTCAGCATCTTGCACGACTGGATCATAGAAAAATACTTAACTTTTTGTACCAATCATTCTTTAAAATGTAAAATATGCCAACAACGAATAGAATGGAATCATCCTGTAACGCACTTTTGCAGTTATTGTGATCGACATCTCGCATATAATATCGAAATAAGAGGGCGAGTTAATAAACGACGTCGCAATTATTTACTCCGACAAAAGTACGAATTCATTTGTGAGAAATGGGAGGTGCTTGCTAGAAATATACGCCGTCTGTAATTGTTTTCTTCGGTAAACGTAGGCGGACTGAGTGGAGAACGACCTTACTTAGGGGGACGCCAGCAGCAGTTGATACAGTGATCAAGTATAGGTGAAATATTATGAAACTGATGCGATATTTAGTTACTGTGCTGTCTCAGTCACCATTTATAGCGAACTGTTGTAGTAGTTAACTGTGGAGGAGCACCCTCCTTGAGAAGATGTCACTCAGTATCAAAACTCCCTGTTTGCTGTGTAAACCGCAATTCCGTTACTGTGTGCACAAAAGTGCGACAAATGTGACCTTCTGTGTATTAGTTTGTAACATGCTGCGATTTTTACGGCAAGGCATTGTTAACCGCCGCCCAACCCCACAATCTGGAGGACTGCCCCTTGCCAATTACCGACGGATGTGTATTCAGTACATTCGCCATCCATACCTTGAGGCCATTTTTTCCATCCACAACTCGTTCTGATGAAGGTTGTACATGTAGCTTTACAATAAGGAAGTAAATAACTTATATACTTATTCTTGTCATGTAGACATACTGGTTGTGCAGTCATCTATCCATAACCACCTGCAATTTTTTTTACAACGCTGTATTTATTCACGAGTGTCCAGGTGCTGTAATGTTTGCTGTTATTCACCCCAGTCTTTCACCTCACCACGTAATGTACAGCTATAAAATACAAACGTAAGTACCCATGTGACTTCGGCGTAAAATAACGGGGCGATTAAATCAAGGAAGACAACAATTTCGGAATATGTGGCACTCACGGTGTAGGTGTTAAAGGCAAATAACGTTTTACTCAGAATGCCTGAAGGGATGAGACCATTTGAGAAACTTGTGTGCTGACGAGAGAATAATATTAAAATGTGTATTAAATAAATAGGAGACCAAGATGTTGACTGGGCCCGTGGGCTCAGAATAGAGTCCAGTAGCGGTAGGTTCGTTAGAGCGGTTGTCACTCCTGTGGGTGGGTGCAGGAACAAGGCGTCACAGCGTGTATGTATGAAGGAGCCGCGAGGACGAACAGCACAGATCCACAGCGTATTATCTCAAGACTTGGTCCCCGTTCGGAAACTCTTCCTTTTGAATGCGTCTGTAGTGTGTTGCTTATGGTAATCCCCTCGGTGAGCAGACACAGGAATTTAATAATTTTAGCTCCGTACGCAGCACCTTCCTACACAGGACACATCAATACACGCCACAGGAACTTGATCCTTCTGAGTCTAAGACGTCGACATTAGATGTTTATATACATAAACTGCATTATAAACAGTGGTATATCAGTGAATTTAACCATGGAGATGTTAAAAACATCGTACTAGCCATAGTATAGCCATATTTATAGCTGTTATTTGTATATTTTATATTTCTTTAATATAGTACGTGTGAGATTGATGTATTATATTAGGCCTCTATATTCCTTTGTTCTGCTGTCTTTCTGAGGATGGCGTCTCCCTGAGGTTGGCAATTTATCTTTGAAACATGTAGGAGGGTGCATATTCATATATAACTTATAATTTTATTGTGTGCTGATGTTCGTGTATATAAATTGTTACAGAATTTTATTTACTGTCCTTTATGTCGGCGTAATAAGCAGCACGTAAAGCCCAATATACTTTCCATGTTAATCCGTTACATAGAATATGTGTAACGTATAATATATTAAACGAAGCAATGAAAAGAGATTTACAAGCGAAAATAAGAAGACGCATTCTCTGGTCTGCGTAGGTAATACTGCATCAAAAGTTGCATTATGCAAGGAATGTCTGCTGTACGGTATTTATCGGCATTACGAGGGACGTCACAACAAGAATCGAAAGCCTCAGGAGTCTTACTTTTAAGTGTCTAGTAGATGAATTACAGAAACTAACTCGTAGTCAATTAGTAAGGGAGATTCATCATAAATTTGTCGCCTACTTGACGCCTGTTAAGTGACAAAGTGGCACCAACAAATCTCTAGGTCAGAGGTGGCAAGCAGTTCCCACCGTGCAAAGTTATGGCTCCAACCTAGATGTCAGCTGCCGTCAGTCATATGGCGTGTAGTCTGCATCAACATCTGGAGTCACTTGATAGCCAGGTACTTGATAAATCCACAATTATCCCTCATAAGATACACTGTCACTTTACTCTATGTTGCTGTAAGTTTCCACCCCGAGCCTGAAAAGAGTGATTACCTAGGGAAAGACAGCTACAGGGAAACACAGCTTTGTGTTGTCGTGTCGGTTACTTTGAAATGTGAAATGCGTTGAGGTCGAATTTCAGAAGCCGTCCTCAAATACATTTGGAGAAATAGTTTTAGACTTAAATGTTGATTTGTTTGTTTAATTAGTGGATAATCGCTAATAAGTGTTGCAGTTTTAACAACTTTATATCCATTAACTTCATAACCAGGCAGATAAGACGTAAGAAATATTTGTATTCGTCTTTTCATATGAATCTCATATTTTCTACAGAACCATTTCTAAGCTTTAATATTTACAGACAACTGCCACAAAAACTGGCATCCGTCATCTTCCAAGTGACCTGTTTACGTGTTAAAGTTCATTGTTGTTAACGCTCTACAGGTCGTTGCCATAGCAACGTCAACCCTGTTCGATAATTCAGTAGTTACCATCCGTTGCGATATTTCATTCCGACAGCAAATGGAGACGGGTACCTTTGTGGAACATGATTTATTTGACAGCTTAACACAGGGAAAGAGGCCAGACTGCTCCTCAAACAAAAAGTTACGTTAACATGAGTCTCTTCTGTCCCTTGGAATGTAGCGGAAAGTTTTCGTAATATGGTTAAACTGTATACTTGAAAACGAAAAACCTTTGACCTGGCCGAACTAAAATTGATTTCGCCTAACAATATCTATTCTTGAACGTCAGTACCAAATTTTATCAAACATTTTTTGAATAGGTTTGGAGATAAAGCTTGCGGACGGACAGGCTTCCTTCGCACGTAAGGAACGTGTGCACATAAGGAAGGTCGCGTCCTCATTTCTAGTTTTCGCCATTTGTCATTCCATTAGATACTTTTGGTTTTGTTTGTGTGAAATTTTACATTTGGGACTTTCACTTAAAACCCAGTGCATAAAAGATTTAGACATTTGGATTTGATTTCAAGTTGTAACAAGCCATGGTCTACATGAAAGGAGCAGCAGGAATATAACAAAGTACGCTATAGTTGATTAAGGGTTTCAATAAAATAGCAGGCACTTCCAGTTTTGATTCAAACCGAAAAATAATGACAGTGCTTCATACTAGACCTACATGCATTTCAGACCGCGCCTCACAGATATCTGACTTGTCAAAGCTATAAATTTACCGAGTATGAGGGGAACAGACAAACATTTTCATACTTAATGTACCTGTCGCAAATGTGCCCTTGTCAACAGACTTTAGAAAGAAGAGAACGTCAGATTCAATATTGCGGGTTGCTTGCACTTCCATCCATACCCTTTGATTTTGTGCGTTCTGTATATCAAGTGCCTAAAACAGACGCATGAAGATGCCGTAATTTTTCCTCCGTTTGTCTGGTAGTTTCGTCGCCGATATCCTGCTTAACCCTTTAAAGACGAAGCGTATCTGTTTTATATAAGGACTCAGTGCGTACCGCGCTGTAAAGACTCTCCACTTCGGTTATAAAAACCAGTCTGTTAATGTTTTATAAGGCAAAAGTTGCTGTTTGTTCTGAGAGCCACACTAAACACATAAACGCAATGTGAGCACCACGTAGAATTTTTTAATGTTAAACCTGGTAATACGTAAAGTTACCGCTAGGCTTTAAAAGGTTAACACTGAACAGCGTTTCATGACGTGTAGTTTCGGGAGTCTACATCGAGTTTTGTTGCTTGAATTTTAGTTTTTATTAGTACTGATTGAGTACGGTCCTCTACACATATGCTTGCATGATTATAAAGAAGCAAACTTGGTAGGGTTTTATTTGAAAATACGGCCGTATTGTGCAAGGAAGTGCACATATTTTACGAAGACCAAATTTTGAAACATCTTTAATTTTTATATTACGGAAAAACAATGGGGAATATATGACTCTGTGCCGAGTGCCATGTTTAATGTTCGCGCTTGCAAAACATGGATTTCGAAGGGCGCGTTAAGCTAAATCCAATAATATTTAGTGTTAAGGCTGAGGGTTCCTTGTTTTGTTGCGAGGTCGATGGCGCCGTATTGACAAGAGAGTACAATGATCTATTGCACTACAGGCTAACACAGCAACAACAGGAAGCTATATCAGTGCGTACGCTGTGGTGGTGTTTGGCGCAGTAACTGATTTAAGTGGGGAGTGACCGTTTGACATCAACAAAATTTATAGAATGTTAAGAATAACGCAGTGAATATCCCGTAATAGAAAGTTTACGTCATTAAAGGGTGTGTGTTACACCACGTTACAGCTTTATATGTATCGTACAGGAATGTATGGAACAGTTCTGACCGTGAAAATAATCGACGGCACGCGGCAGTATTATTAATTCAGTCGAACGTAACGCGGTTCGTTATTTATTAATGTGCTGTTTCGATAACCTAATGGTCAATTACAAAGGCAGTAAAAGTACAAGAAGACGACGACAACAACAGGTGAAGACAGGAGGAAAGCTAGCCACACAAAAGCGAGAAAAGACAAAAGAAAGAGGATTAAATTTGATTATAATGAGGAGATTGCATGCCCTGATAATGATACGTAATAGGCGATACAGTGCCATGGTAGCACAAAAGGCTGTGGATGGAGAAACAAATTTGTTTTATAAGTATATCAGTAGTAGTAGTAGTAGTAGTAGTAGTAGTAGTAGTAGTAGTAGTAGTAGTAGCAGTAGTAGTAGTAGTATCGGTGGTGGTGGTTGTAGTAGTAGTATTGGTTGTTTGAGTTTTCTTAATAATAATACTAATAATGATAATAATTGTTATGATTCAATTCAATTCAATTCAGTTCAAGTTCATTAATGTGCCAATTCTACAGCCAGAAGGCCAATTACAGAAACAGCACAACACAAATAACAACGGACAGTGAACAGGACACAAATGAAACGGACACAGCAAAAACAAACAAATAAACAAAAATTGGAATATTTAATTAATTAACTAGAAAATCTTATTATATTAATGCAAATAGTGTCACATCTAGGTGTGATGATGATTAAATACAATTAAAATTCAATTCCATTATCATTAATTAAAGTGTTAATTCACAGCACAATGGACAATTACAGAACTGGCACAAAATAATTACAAAAACACAGAAAATAACATAATAATCAATTAACCAAATACATTTGCGGTCAGAACTAAACACTATATTAAATATTATTCGAACTCTAATTCAGTTTCTAAGTATATCCGTAACGCTGCCTACAGAAGTTAAATTTAAATTGGATAAAATGATTGAAACCGTAACTCAATAGAACGTGCTATTGGGGCAAAATCTGTTTCAGTAGTCTAATTTGCTTTCTAAATATATCTATATCACTGCACGTCATATTAGCAGCTGTTGCACGTCTAGCGGAAGGGCAATTTTTCCGTACCACAGGAAACTGGCTAAAGTTTCTAATGTTACACGACGGAACTCTAAGACTACCGTTATCAATCAAGGAAGGACAAAATTTAGATCCTAAAAAAACGTGAATGAAGGAAAGAGCATCAAGATGATACTTTCTGACTTGTAGGGTATGAGACTTTAAACGCTCAAGTGCGCTAGCATAATTGTAAGAAATATGGGGGAAAAAAGTGACTGAAGCATAGCGCTACAAACTTCCGTTGGACGCGTTCAAGCTTTCAGGCATCAGTAGTCGTAATGCTGTTCCAAATAGGTCAAGCATATTCTAATTTAGATCTAACTAAGGTAACATACAGCAATAAAAAACTATGAAAGGTAGAAAAGGAAAATTAATCGTACGTATGAGTCCCAATATTTTTGTGACTGAATAAATACGTAATCAACATGATGGTGAAAAAGAAGTTCAGAATCCAAAAATACTCCTAGGTCTTTGATGGCGTCAGTGCGAGTTATACATTTATCACACAGTAGGTAATTATAATTAATTGGGTTAGTTTTCCTTGTAAAGGTGATTACTTTAGCTTTGTCATAGTTAAGTTTCGTACGGTTAGCAGCACACCAACCGCAAATGGCATCGATGTCAGATTCGTAGAAGTGTACGGTCAGTTACAGAGCTTACGGTGCAATAAATTTTAATATCATCAGCAAATAAAAGATACCCAGAGTGTCTAATAAAATTGCAAAGATCATTAATAAATACATTAACCCTTTAAAGACGAAACGTATCTGTTTTATACAAGGACTCAGTGCGTACCGCGCTGTAAACACTCTCCACTTCGGTTATAAAAACCAGTCTATTAATGTTTTATGATGCAAAAGTTGCTGTTCGCTCTGAGATCCGTACAAAACACACAAACACAATGTGGGCACCATGTATAATTTTTTAATCTTAAACGGGTTACCGCTAGGCTTTAAAAGGTTAAACAAAAGGGGCCCAACAACAGATCCTTGAGGAACACCAGAAAGCACTTCAAAGGGTGTGGAATAAATATCGTGAATTCGAACAACAGAATAACGATTAGTTATGTAACTGTGTAACCTACTGATATAACTATCAGAAAGTGCGTACGCTCTAAGCTTATGCAAAAGCATTGTCTGGGAAACAAGGTCAAAGGTGCTGCTTAAATCAAACTAAATAGCATCAACTTGGCGTTGCGAACGTACTAACGGGGATATGTGGTCTAAATACTATACCAAGTTGGTAGTTTTAGATTTGGACCGAAAAAACCCATGTTGACTAGTATTCAATTTGCTTTTAAAGTAATAAAACAAATGGTCATGCATAATAAACTCAAAAAACTTGAGAAAAATTATTAAGAAGAGATACAGGTCTGTAGTTTCGTACGCAGGTCTTGTTGCCTTTCTTATACACAGGCACAATTGCTGATTGCTTCCATTGCAAGGGGACGCACTTCTCAGATAGACAGATTGAAAATGTACTTAAGTACAGGCACTAATATATCCGATATCCTTTTATAATAAAACCAGGGAATTCATCAAGTCCAACAGATTTGGTAATGGCAATAATAATAATAATTATTATTTATATTTAGCATAACTGAACTGCAAAATCATGAAACAAAATCGATTTGCTCCTCCTGAATATACCAGTGCCCCTACAGCTGGAATCATCGGCTGATGCGCATCTAGCAGAACGACAGTCGCAACGTTTAGAATCAACACGAAACGAAGTAAAGTCTCTGTGGTTTCGAGTCGTCACACGCAATCCGATAGTCTCCACAAGCGAAGGGCAGGTGTTTTGTCCGTTGCAAACATTAGCAGCGAAAAGCGCGTTTGGGTGGCTCTGCCTAACGCGTGCGACAGTACATTGAAAGTGATGATGGCGATGTTGGTGGTGATGATGATAAAGACGGCGAAGACGATGACGTAAACGATGCTACTGCTACTGCTGCTAATAATAATAATAGTAATAATAACAATAATAATTCAATTATAATTTATTAACTTGCAGCGCATTGCCCAATTATAAAGCCGGTACAGCATAAGTGTAAATATAACAAACGTCACATGAAGACACACAGTAATAATAATAATAATAGTAATAATAATAATTATTATTATAGAAGTTTTGAAAATTACGGGTCCATGTAACAAAGAAGTGTTGATGTCGAGGAGGATGACGAGAGTGGAGAATGTAGCGTGCATGAGGCGAGAATAGAAATATACAGCTGCAAAACATGAAGGGAGGAGAGAACGTTGGATACCTGGGCGTATATGGAAAGATAATATTAAAATAGATTATAAAGACATAAAATGTGACGGAAGTGTGCTGTACTCGGCTGTGTGACGATAGACAAAATTTGGGCTTCAGGAAAGGTAGGGAATTTTGTAACCAGCTGAGCGACTACTAGGGTCTTAAGAAGGTCTGTGCTCCATGGAGTTTGTTGCTGTCAGCAGTGCGGGAGAACTGGTTCGGTGTCATTACAAATGTCGTGTACACCCGCTCTACACACGTGTAGGAGAAGTTGCCGCATAGACAAGGCGCTTTGCACAGCTGTAAGCTGTTGTTTATGCGCAAACAGCGTAACAGACTATTGAAGGAATAGGCACAGCGGTGACACGTGGCACATTTGGAGGGTCATATCACGACATCACACTAGCTACAGTGTAATCATAGAGGTCTGACTCACTGTTGCGTTAGGTTATGTTGGGCTCTTGTGTTAAGCTTAAACCGGGAAGCATTGCAGCACTAGAGCGTAACGCACTGAAACGAATAATTGTTACACTTGACGGATGGGATGTTCTAACGTTGCACTGGAGTTTATAGGTTGAAACTGAATTAGAAGATTTGGTTACATTAGTTTAAGTGGTTTTAGTCAGTTCAAGTGGTTTTATTAAAGTTATTTTTAAACCCAATCTCAGTTTTTAAACTTCTACATTATCTAGGACAGTACTAGGTGTATTGAAAGACTGAAGGTTGGATATCAGAGGAATCGTAGTTCGGTTATCAGCAGGGGCAAAAGATTCGTTTCGTGTCCAAAGATTTCAGACCGATTCTGGTGCCTACACTGCCCCATGCTCGTTTGGTATCGGTTGCTCTTTTGCCTAAGGTGAAACGCTAGCGGCGTGGGCTTCACCACTTACTGCCATCCACTTCCCAGTACGGTCAGTACCCCACATCCCTTCTACAGCGTGCACAAGGTCTTAATGTGCCGTAGACGCGTGAGCATCTGCCCGTCATTTTGTTCTCGAAATGGATTACTGTCTTCAGTTGCGACAACTTTGATATGCGTTTTATGTTGTTCACTTCCGTGCATATGCTCAGTACAGTAAAAGAGATCCAACTTATGCGCAATGTTACCGTTTATTTATCAAACTTTTTCTTTTAGTTCCCCAACATATTTCGTCAAATAGTGATACCATCATCAGGGGGTATTATTACAAATTGCATAAGATGTGCATTAAATAGAAATTATAAAATGGTAAAACAGTTAAAAATGTTAAAAACTTCTGTAAAATTCTTGTGTTGGTTTGGTGCTATGTTGTTGATTTTCGGCCTGGTGTCCCTAAGGCGTGTAATTACACGTGTATGTGCTGTAGGAGATCTCGCGTATCGGGCCAGGTGTGTTGGGAATGAGTGTGGTGGAACACACCAGTTCAGCAACTTTGATATGAGTATCTCTGTAGACACAGTCACGGAATCTCAGTTCCGTACGACTTCGGCTTGTCAATTTCATTGCGAAACTGAACAGACAAACCACTTCTCCTTTCCGCATCGTACACGTCGGAAAGGATGTCGTTTGATGACGTGATTCTACGATTTCCGAGACGCAGTCTTTTGGAGAGTCCGGCGTTCATGCGTTGCAATGCACATGTCGTGTCTGTTTACATTTGGATGCTAATATAATCCTGGTTGCAGGAAGACGCGGGTCATTTTGGGATCGATTTTAGATTAAATTAAATTGCATTGCTTTATCTTGGGTGAGAAATAAATACGATTTGAAGATGTGGGTCGGATTCATTTTGCTCTGGACTTGATCCATGGCAGGTTCTTGTAAAAACAGTAACAAAATTGTGAGTTCCATACGATGAAGAATTTATGTACTGCAAGTGACGTCAGTACTTACAAGAATTCTTCTCTGGTCTTCTTCCGGGTGGGATAATGTGGAGTGGCCCGCGCTTCCTCCTGCTCCGAGCTCAAGTTCTCCACACTCAGCACCGACCGGAATCCCGACTCCGGAGTGGATACCGGACTCACTCCCAGTCCACAGACTTTCCCATCGGAATCCTGGCAGGCATATAACATGAGAAAATTCACAATAATGAGTACCACTTGCAAATATTAAGCATATGTTAGTAGATTAATGCTGCCAATTCCATGCATTGTCGTGATGTTAATTGGTATGTTGTAACCAACTAAATGCACTATTCACTGTTTCAACTGATTTTCACTTCACTCCGACATGTTTCGACGTTCGCGACGTCATCTTCAGAGAGTACACCAAACTTTGGTATACCTCCTGAAGATGACGCCGTGAACGTCGAAACATGTCGGAGTGAAGTGAAAATCGGTTGGAACAGTGAATAGTGCATTTAGTTTGTTATAATACAGCAATATGTCAGTATATCTTGTATTTACGAAATGAAATAAAGACGAAATACACGGCGAGGATTCTAAAAGGTTTTCTCGTTGAGTAGAACGATATGGGGATTTTTTTATAAAGTAAAAATAAAGCATCATGTAAAGAAATTTTTTCTGTCCTTCCACCTGTGTGTGGCCCAGTATCAGCCCATGGACTTTTGGACAGAACCTTTTATTAAATTTTGGTACGGGGGCTGTCACTAAAAGTTGTGGAGCAGTTATGAATTCCAGTCACATTGGCCTACAATAAATTCCGCGTTTCAGAAGGTCATAACTGTATAAATAGAAAGTAAGGCTAACAAAATTCCAGTCTTCTGAAGTGTGACACAGTTCAGATTGGTATCTTTATTCCAAAGCTGACAATTTTGTGCGAGACATCAAGTAGTGCACGTCCCCAATTTAGTTGCGTCTTGGTTCTTGAAGTTACACGTGGTGGCACATTGTATGGAACCTACTGCAACATTTCTCGTACCTTACATATGGGCGGCAAGGAGGTCTCTGATCCGGGCCGTAGCAGGAAGTTGCCGAGGGAACTAATGTTGACGTTCCCCAAGCGACTGACCATGAAGCTGCCGATCCGTCCGTACCGCGGAGTCCTGTCCTCGGGCGGTGGCTCCTGCTGCAAAGATATATTATCCCTAATAGTGGCGGTTAGCTGAAACATGTATGGTCTCTGGCTTAGAGTAAATATACTTCCTGTGGTGTACTTTTTACATCAAGGTAATAAACCTTTGGTTCCTTAAATGTGGTAGGATATTTCTTGACCAGCTGAGTGGTTGTTTGTTTCTCATGAAGGATCCTACTCCATGCAGTTATGTAATTAGCATAGTTTGCTATTTTTCAACAACCTGAACACAATAATCAATTTTACGCGGCGTGTATCAGATCTGCTTAAACACTGGACACTGGCCAGCATGACTAATACTGGACTAAGCGCTATTACAGACCTGCGGAACAAATAAGACCCCTGGCGCTGCGTTACACAGTGCAAACGTACATGGACAATGAAAGTGTTCTCACGGATCCCAAAGTCATCTCACATTACGGTTTCTTTACTCTGAGCAAATATTTGAAGCTGGCCTGCGCTGGTTGGTTCTTGGACATTTAATTATGCTGATTCCATTACAGGTGTTGTAATTTTTGTCGTGTGAAATAAGTTATAAAATGATCGTGAATGGTAGGTAGGCAGGGATTGGAAAAGAGGCCTGTATGAAATATAAGACGGGATTGTGCCCTCATTTGTATGAAGAAAGTGAGGAAAATAATTGAGACTAACGGAACGGTTGTGTGCTGGTTCATATTCAAACTGAGACATAAACTTACGAAAGAACTGCGTACCAAACAAAGACACCGTTTAAATGAAATTAAACTTTTGTCCATTAAGTGAGCATGATATTGTTACACTACAGTTGGCAAAAGTCTTACGAGCGTAAAAATAATCGTATCAAATACAGAAGAAGTGACGCGTCGCTTCAGATCTCCACACAGTGAAGTTGTTATTTTCTCAAAATTATGACGCGATATAAAAATTTTCCCTCCAGGTTGGGCATCAGCAGATCAGATCAAATTTTAAAAATTTGTTCTACTTTATGTTTTAATAATAAACTGTGTAGTAATGCACAAAAAATTTGTTCTTACAGAAAACAAGAAATATAAATGAAGAAATGAGACAGATTTATTTTAGAATAATTCCTAGAATATTCAAGTATTGTGAGTAACTTCTGGTATCTTAAAATTGTTCATTTCCAAACCGTGCACTAATGTCCAGTTTATAAAATATTTGTACTCCATGTTTCAATTTTTAAGACCACCTTCTAGCGTGGAGGAAACTACGGTGTGAATAAACACGACAGAGAAAAATTAGATGTAATATCATGTTCTAAATAAATGTTGTCAAGTTACTTTTAATAAGTCTGGGAGTGGGGGTGGGGGGGTGGGGACTGAAATACAATTTTTTTTAAATGTCCCATCAAAACATCACTGTCGCTCTGCGTCACAAAAACTTTTACCTTTGCGCTCCAAGTACCTGTTTGGAGATGCGATTTTGCTAGGTGTCACTTGGCCACTAATAGCTGTGTACTTACGATGGCAGGCAGCCTAAAGCTGGGCAGGATCGGGTCACTGCATGACCTTTGCCCGTGCACACGACCGGCCCCCACGCCCACTCCAACAGGCGGCTGTTCCGTCTGTTGGACGACAGTCGTCGTAGTCATGTAGGACTGTCCACAGAAGGGACAGGCGGCCCTGAGCCTGGGCCCTGGCTGCTGATGATGATGTATGGTGACTCTGCATGCCGTGCACGTTGTCACGCTCTCGTCTCCAGTTGTCTGTGGCTCGCTGACCTCGTGGTGCTTTCCTAGCGTCCCATAAACGGAAACCTCTCGGTGTTGTCTGGGGCGCTACGTCAAAAATAGTCTTTCGTTACAAGCCTAGCGACAGGCTTCACGGTCTGCACTCCACGTCAAGAATTATTAGGGTGATCAACAGAGGAGGATAAGATAGGAGAAGGAAAAAATGAATGCCTGGAGAGTTTTGGCGGGGAAATTTGAAGGTAAGGGGCCGCTTGGAAGAAGCAGGAGTTATGGGTGGATAATATTAAAATTGGTGTTGAGAATGTAAAACTTTCTTGAATTGATCTCATTTTGAGAAGTTTGAAGACATTCAGAGTTAGGTGACGTCAGTACACAGAGAACATGCTGAAAACTACTTGTATTTAAAAAAAGTTACCAGGCATGTAAGAGTCTAAATAATACTTGTACGCGCGCCTCCACACACACATATAATAAATTTTCATGACTACACCCACATATTACAGAATGGATATATTTTGTAAGACCTCGTAGTGATAAGGAATAGCTTTATTTAATGACGTCACAGAACATGCGCTATTTCTCTTCGCTTGACGAATGAGCCGCGTTCGAAGAAAATTGTTAATAATCATCCTAGAGCATTAATTTGTACTGTTGTTAGGCATAGCGTTACGCTTTGTGCGAGGATGAGACCAGAAACTCAGCGCGAAACATGAAGTGTATAAAAAATTTGGACCGGAAAGCATTACGTGAATAGAAAACTTGCGAGATATAGCAGTAATTGGAAGATACTACCAAAATGGGTCTTACGGAAATATATTTCAAAGGGGAATTTAAGTAGCTCAGTATATGACCCGAAGTATTTATTTTGCGGCAGTGGTGAATTTTGAGTGTCGCTAGCACAAAATCTTATCATTGACGACCCTGAGTGATAGAGTTCTTAAGTATTCAGTATTCTCAGTCAGCTGTGAAAGTCTTACCGTCTCAATATCGACGTCTTCACCGCCGTCATCCGCTGAACTCCTAAAAGTGTTTCTGAACCTCTCCCATACCCACGACATAGGTACTGAACTGCTGTTCATCCAGCGTTCTGAATCCTACCTGTTCATAGCTAAGGGATGATACTTCAGCCTTAGTTTACTGTAAACAATCCCTTTTATACGTTACAAATCATAGATTTATATTTTCCAAAACGGAATATGTTCATACACGTGCCTTTGACACGTGTTTATTAGAGTGACGTGGATGTAATACACTTTCTATTTGTATGTAGCAATTGTCTGCTTCTATTGTCCTCACTAACGCTGATATTATCCTGAATGTATGGAAACACTGAACCTGAAAGAACACAACGCCAAAGCAGAGTTCAGAGATGCACCATTGAGTCTAATATTTCTGCATGATTAGGAGACACAATGACGCAGGGTCACGCCGCTATTGATGAAATGTCGATTTCTTTTCTTTCACTTCCATTTTGACAATGGTTGGCTTTCGAAAGTACGAAATTTTACAATTAATACCAAAGAAATGACTTATTATTTTTGTCTTAAAATCAAAAATATTTTCACTGTAGCAACTATTACATCAGATCTAACTGTTACTATTAAAAATGCACGTAGTGGCTGTTAGAAAGTGTTAGTTTGGTTTCTAACACACGGACACTTCCAGTCACGCACGGTACAAGGTTTTCGAAATGCACTACATGTAGGCGCCAGTCGCATAGAAGGAACATCTCGATACTAATGCCCAGCAGGCATTCGGTGGACAGGTATGTGGAGACGCCACTCCCTCCCTTCTAGTGGCTATCGATCCACCATACCGCACCTTCCTCTTCTCACCAACCCCCGTAAAGGTCACTTCCCCACATACAATGAGCTATCCGCCCATTGCTCTCCGTAATGGCGATGCTGATGTAACATCTAGAAATCGAAGTGTGGAATTACGCTAGAGTAAGTGCTGCAAATACTGCAGCAAATCGTGACATGTTCTGCATTCTTAGCTTAGTCAAGCGAAGGATCTAAGGAAGGTAAGTGAATTATGTTATACGTATGTGTCCTGTTCTAGGCTCCTTTTGTGTGCTGAACGCAACATACGTTAAAAAATTCAGACGTAGAAACTGTAAGTTATTGTTTTGTATGTGTTCTAAAAGCGGTGACTTGCAGTAAGGCCTCTCTCTTATAGTTAAAACATGTTCCTGATTATGTATTCTCGAACACCCCGTGTTTAATTGAATTTTTCCTTTTCTTTTTGCTAAGGGGCGTGTTTGTTTGCCTTTCATTTGGAGTTTACAAAATCGTTTTGTTAGGACATTTTCGAGGTATTCTATGGCTGTTATAAAAGGTAAAGCTATCCCTGTACAGGCCTGGACAAGCCCTTAGGGCTCTAGGAGGTTGAGGTTCCCAGCATTTCTAGACAATCGGCACAGGAGAGTGGCAAGACTGTCAGCCCTATGCACCGGCCGCCTTTAACCCCCAGGAGATAACCCTGGTACTCATTTCTGTTCGAGACTGAGTCGACACCATGCAGTAAGTGAATTAAAATCGAACCCGTGACCTTCCGGCTTGTAGCGCAGTGCCTCAGCCAGCTGAGCCACCGTGTGCCCTCGCTTTGACTATTACAGATTTAAAAATTTTATTCGCTTTTTATGAAACAATAAGGGATGTTGATACTTATATTTATTGCGTTCGTAGTAATGACGGTAGCGATATTATTATTATGGATCATGGATAAAATCCGCTAATTTGACGAGTAATTATGATGAGATGTTGGTCCTACTGACCAGCACTTGGAATCATGGTCGGGAAGGGCGCTGTAACTGCCACTGCCAGGTTCATTCCCGTTGGTCGTCCATCTTTTCATGGAGCATTCCGCTGACCTGCGCCAACTGCCAGCCTCCGAACGAGGAACATCCGAGTAAGAGGCTAAACAGCTGAAACAAGAACGACGTCGCCTTGCAATTACTGGGAAGCAAAGTTGTCACTGCGCCTGCCATGAAGGCTTAATGTAGGAATGGACGTATAACGCCATTCTTAACTTCGGCAGTAGGTGGTGCTTGAGTCGTTAGCTTCACGAACCGGCCGCCTTAGCCGCAGGGGAAGAATCTTCGGTAGCTATTAAACAGGAGGCTGAGTGGGCCGTAGCGTCGGTCTGAAAGCTTTGGTGTAGAAGAAGCGGCTTGTTCTTGCGGGAATGGAAACACGATTCCTGGGTCGTCCAGCCTGTACTCCTGATCATTTTACTTAACTGTCTCTGCTATACTACTACTACTACTACTACTACTACTACTACTACCACCACCACCACTACTACAACTACAACAACAACAACAACTACTACTACTACTACTACTACTACTACTACTGATGATGATGATAATAATAATAATAATAATAATAATAATAACAACAAGAATCGGAAGGCTCGCCACAACTTAAGTCAGAACAGCCGTTATGATGCGGTCGTGACAGCGGAACGGAAGCACTAGCCGTTTCTTGCTGATTGCATCTCGTGGAGGCTACTCTGCTGACCTACACTCCAACAGCAAGGTTAAGGCTGTTCTTCACATGGCCATCCATAAAAGCCCTTGGTCACGATATGAAGATATGTAACCAAATCACAAAACAAACTTAAAATGTAAATGAGACCAAACCTTTGGCCAAGTCCAGTGGAGAATTATGTTTCTTTTCCACTTGTGCACTGAAATGGCGGGTTCGAATATCGCTCAGGATGCATGTATGATGCAGTTCTTTGCTATGTCGTGAATAGGTGGAGCCTTATGATGTTTCTTTCCCTTTTCTGTATGCCAAGTTAATTATTTGTGTCGGAAGTAATTATGAAACAAAAGTAGCCACAGAACGTAACCCAGCACACAATGAATAATATTCGTCAATATAGAGTTATAATTGTGCCGGCAGTTTTGCTTAGGCGAAGGGAAAACGGGATGGACAGCGGGACCTGGATTCCCGGCAAGTGAAGTAATCTTTTTTGACATTACGTCCAGACCAGCATTATGGTCCATGTAGACCCATATCCAAAGGAGCAAGAAAAGCTTTGCTGGGAAAAGCGGCCGAGGCATGAAACTGACCACACCCATGTGCAGATAACAATAAGGCACAGGCTATGATATAACGGGAAGGTCTTGATCTGTACTGGTGACGTAACATCGTTTGGACAATGAAATCCGGGAGACTTTGACAGATTAGGCACTTGACTAAAATGTGGGAAACATACATCTGCGGTGGGGGGAATTTATTGGAAAGCGTCTACTTGGAAGACCAAGTAGGAGATAGGAGGACACATACAGTGATATAACGATGTAGTCTGTGACGATGTGAGGTGGATCCAACTGGCCTAGGGAGATGTGAATGACGGTGTTTCCTATAAACGGTGTTGAAGTTCTATGCTGTCAACGGAGGAGCCATTGTATAGAAACTTCGACATTTTCCTGGATGTTCCTTGAAGAATGAGAAAAACAAAGTAAAATGTTATTGAAAATAAGCGGCCTCTGGGGCCGTGTTCAATATCGGACCCTGCAGAATAAGAAGCAGGAAAGCTTAACCTTTTAAAGCCTAGCGGTAACTTTACGTACCACCAGGTTTAGCATTAAAAAATTCTACGTGGTGCCCACATTGCGTTTATGTGTTTTGTACGGATCTCAGAACAAACAGCAACTTTTGCCTTATAAAACATTAAGAGACTGGTTTTTATAACCGAAGTGGAGAGTGTTTACAGCGCGGTACGCACTGAGTCCTTATATAAAACAAATACGCTTCGTCTTTAAAGAGTTAAATATAGCCTGCAACATTTGTTGAAAAATGGGGGGGGGGTGGAGGTGATCTTAACTGAAACAAAGAATGAGATTTTAATAGGAAGGAACGGGATAATGTCCTTAACTTCACTGAGTGAACACAATGAAACATTTTTACTGTTACTGTAAACATTTCTGCAGCATTCGCAATGAAAAATTGGGATAATGCGAACATTAGAGTGCCTTGTCTGTCCCACTTGTCCGTGTCCGTCCACTTATCAGCAGGTAGTAACTCATGACTGCTGAATGGATTTTTATAAAATTTAGTATTATGGTGCCGTTATTAAAAGTTTGTCAGTGCATTCAAACCTGGCTCTTATCAGACAATAATAACGGACACTCTTCATAGAGCGTACACGTACTTGCGTTTTTGCGCGCACCTGAGCTGGATATTTATCGGGACAACAATTTTTATACACAAACTGCATAGAACAACGGTTGGTCCCAGTACATGTTTTTCTTAAGTCTTGTAGTCTAAGAAGTAGTGAAACAAAGGTATGTAAACGCGCTGGGTTTTTTGCGCTGTCTTACGTGTCCGAAATTGTTTTGGGCACTTTTCTTCAAAATTTACTTTCATTATTTCTTTAATTGCTTTAACAAACAATGTTCATTTTAAGTTACCTGTTTACCGTTACTGTAAATTATACCAGTTATTTGCACCACATCCATTTTCATTACAGCTGGCTCGATAAAATCGCTTTGAAGCGACGTGCAAATTGGTGCTTAAGACACGAACACACAACTCGCATCATTGCTAGATAAAAATCGCATTTTGTTCTTGGCCCTACGTGACACGAGAAGGTCACTAACGATGGCCCAATAAGATATAAACCAACAAGCTGCCTACGATTACGCTGAATACACGTACTACAGTATCTTAACTGAAAAACAGTAGCCTATATTTTGCAGTATTGGTAAGGAGCGCACACCGAATTTGCGGCCTAACTGACCATACTACCAGAAGAGATCGTAATTCAGTTCCATCTTTTTTCGTATTGTTGTATATGGATTCTAATCGATGATAGAAGCCCCGACATCTTAAAAACAGTCATATTCAAGGTTCACCTAACAATAACAACACAACGTCCCCAGCAGCCGTTGTCTTCCAGAATCAGGGTTTTAAGCCTCCCGCTATTAGAATATTTCTGGTAATTTAAAATCCACGGTATTTATCATCTGGGGAGGGAAATTTGAAACCTTGCATCTCTGCTACGCTCACAGCCATTTCTGAAATCATGGTATTGATATTATTATCGAAGTTTGGAGGACGTAAATGTATCCTTTATCCTACCAAAGTAGGGTCAAATAAAATTCTTTGTCGTACATGAAAACTGCTCTCTTATAGCCCTGTTATAGCCATAAACGGCATTGATGTTCAAATGTCTAGCCTTCGTAACCAGCAATTTGTACCGCTATACCCTCATATTGCCTTACATGTTGTTATAAGATAAAGATATTATAATGCGAGGTTTGAGCCTCTCACAGCTATGCTGATAAAGATGTGACGCCATGTCGACTGGTAACTAGTTCTCGAAGTTTCGAAGAATAGTAGTGTAAATCTTCAGGTTTGAGAAGTCCAACCATAGTTAAATTATTTTGTGTGAACTGCGAACTTTAGGTCTTTTGTCCATATGGTGCAAGGCGTTCAACGTGTAGACCTGCTTTGGTGTCGGAAGTAAACGTAGAGTTCATGATTTGTGACCGAATGTAGGACAAATTCATATTATAATGATGACCAACAAATTTACCGAAAATCGTTATTTTCATTGTCACCATTATCAGCCACGGGGTAGACGTCATCCAGTCTTGTTATATGTCCAGCGTGTCACTTTCTTCATCTTTTTCTTGATCGGCCTACACGTCTCCTGCAAGTTGGTATGTGTACCGAAAACGCAGTGAATTTCAAATATTTGAGGACGACAGTAACAGATCAAGATTGCTTTCATGTAGAAATTAAGGGATGCTTGCTGCCATTGAATTCGAAAGCCTGTATCTTTCCACTCCTTATCTAAAGACCCCGAAGATTAAGTAAAATATTGCAAATTACTTCGTATTAATTTACACGAATATAAAACCTGGTCTCTCATAATGAATGTGGGTCATAAAGGTGTTTCAAAATTCCCTTTGCCGCAAAAAATAAACGCTTTTAAAATTTTTATTGAAGGATATTTCATTACAATAGGTTTTTCTCCGTATGACTCTGACAAATATCAGCTGTGGAATTAAAAATGGCAACACATAAATTTTTCATCTCATCCACCTCAAATTTTCTGTCAATGATCGCTCGTTGGTGCAACAAATTCCTCGGATTCTGGGGAAAAATTCCTTACCCTTCATTGTGCTTTTCCTGTAAGTGTAACTTGGAAAGAAAAAGGACTATAAAGACCTGTCAGTTTAACGATAATAAATCGCTTGAAAGTGAGTACAGCCAACTACCGAAACGTCGTGTTACACGTTATAGAGTGGACAACGTCCACATAAACGTGGTTGTTCCTAGGGACTGTAACATGCTCACGGTGCAGATATCATATGAATAGCGCAACTTTTCACTTTCACAACCCCATAAGATGGTACGATGTTAAATTTTTCCTAGGAAGCAGACAAACTGTGAAGAATGTTACGTGATTTATTTCTTCCGTTCGCCGTAGCCAATGACAGGAAGTTACGTAAGGACACGCTAGTCGACTCGTCTCCAAAGGAAAGTTCCTGGGGCAGAAATGACGCTAGAAGCAATGTCTCAGTTGCACTGCACACCCACTCCTTCCGGTGCTACTGCACTTGGCTTACAGAGGCAACAGGAGTAATTCTTTCCGCCTCACTCTTCCTTTCTTTCTTCTCTTCCTTCCACTCCACCTTTCTTTTCCTTGATTTCTTTCTGTTCTGTTATCTTCTCTTCACTCCTTATACGTTCTTCTCTTCTCTTCTCTTCTCTTCTCTTCTCTTCTCTTCTCTTCTCTTCTCTTCTCTTCTCTTCTCTTCTCTTCTCTTCTCTTCTCTTCTCTTCTCTTCTCTTCCCTTTTGTCTTTAGGGAAAATCTGAGGATTTGTGTTTCAATTCCCACACTGGAGAGACATTTCTATTTTTTCCAAAACATCCGGGGCCTCCTGTATTGTTAAGCAGCCCCGTTTCCCCGGGTATAAAGAGGCCAAAGCACGAAACCAACCGCTGACCTCTAGCTATTACCGAGTTTATGAATGGGTGGGGCTGTACCTTCACTCTTTCACATGCCGTCAGGACGTGCACAGAGGCAACTTCGCCTTTAATTGTAAAGCCCATCTGCTGTATTATCTCTTCATGTCTTCAGTCCTTTTCACTTCTGTTTACTTCCTGCAGGTCAAAAGCCTTACACGTCCATGCGTCAACTTCGAACGTGACGCTGACACCACAGACATGCAATCAGATGCAACCATACCTTTACATGACTTTCTATGTATGTCTACCCACTTGTGTCCTTCGGTTTCTATACAGCGCTTAGAGAAGGTAAGGTAAGAATGGTTGTCTGTACGCTGTACCCCTCCCATTGTCTGAGATGTCACTGTGCAGGTCTTATACATAACTTCCGCTTCAGTGCGCAACTCCTTCTTCGGAGCTGTTACTGTTGTCACACCACATTACAGGACAACATGTTCATAAGTCAGGGTCAGAGATTGTCCCTGTGGCACACCATATAATGGCTTGAATGAAAATACGTTAGAAATCAAAGTAAGTGCTACGTCAGTAGCTTCCTAAAACGCGTGTTGCTCCTAGAAAGGGCATCTTGTGTAACTCTGCGCTGCAGTATTTACCAGAGATGACTTCTGTGTACTGGCGTAATGATGCTGAGGGGCTTACAGTCACACGCATGACTGCTGGTGTCACCGTCATTGTCGCATTGCAGATGTGCTGCACTTCAATCGGCATAGCTCTGTATGTCAACATTTCTAAGTTTCTTTCTTCAGTATTTTTACCATCATCATCATCATCAGCAGCAGCAGCAGAAGCAGCAGCAGCAGCAGCAACAACAACAACAACAACAACAACAACAACAACAACAACAACAACAACATTGACGACGAAAGCAATACTGTGCGCATTTACATTGTTTCGTAGACCGTATAGTGCAATTCATCTGCTACTCCACTTTTTCTTATTTTCACGTCATCTGGTAATTCTTCCTGGACTCTAATCTGACATACATTAAGAATGTTTATTTGCTCTCCAGGAAGCGTAAGAGAAAAGATTTCGCACCACTTCCGGTGTGTTCTGGTACACTTCCCCTCTCACATTGTGCAGTAACCCGACTCAGCATTTTCTCCGCAGATCCTCTTTAGCAAGCGTCCTGCTGTCACTCACTGCAGTAGATGGAAACCTGGCAAGCCTTAACAAAATATGTGGCGATGCTTCAGCCTTTAAAGTTGGTCTGCTTCGAGTTCCATTCCAGGCAGAGGGTTGGCGTTCTGCAGTTTGCTGTCATAACTAAAATGAATGCCATGTACTATCCGACGGTCCTTTCCTTGAAAATAAGATGCTCGGAGGGTGAAGATTGATGCTAATCTCCATCCAAGACTGAAGACAAGAATGCGTGGAGCTTTGCTTAAACGTCCCTCTATGTCGTAGGGATTAAACACATTGATAACTTTGCCTTTAAGTCTTCGTTGACAATTTAGTGGAGTGAGTTTTCTAGGCAGTGCAAACATGAAGCGGATTTACGTGTTACGAGGCAGCCAGATTTCGTCGGAGCTGCATTCGTCTCTTGCCCCTGAGTGCGTGCTTGTAAAACACTCACTGCTTCTTCGTTGTTTTTTTTTTCACGTGTTTCAGACTCGAGACGGGAACAACAGCATGCTAATTTGGAAACTACGTGAAATATGACACGTTCCTTTTAACCTTTTAAACCCTAGCGGTAACTTTACGTACCACCAGGCGTAACATTAAAAAATTCTACGTGGTGCCCACATTGCGTTTATGTGTTTTGTACGGATCTCAGAACAAACAAAAACTTTTGCCTTATAAAACATTAAGAGACTGGCTTTTATAACCGAAGTGGAGAGTGTTTACAGTGCGGTACGCACTGAGTCCTTATATAAAACAGACACGCTTCGTCTTTAAAGGGTTAATGTTCTTCATTTTGAGTTCTACCATCTTGGCAGCAGTAAGCTCTGAAACGGCTAACATAGAGTGACATAACCTTCTGAGACTTGCGTAATTTTTGCATGTAATTTCGTTAAAGAGGCTCCTACGTACCGTCTGGGAGAATATTGCAAATAAATCTCTGCTCATAAACGCGACATCTATTGTGAAATTATACAGAGCGATTCAGGAGGAAAATAAATATTTTTGGAGATGGTAGTATGTACCGGTCATTTTAAGAAGAAGCTCATAGGAACATTTGTCTCATTTTAATGGTTACCGAGAGAGAACAGTTTAAATCTACTAATAAAAAACACTGTGAATGGTAATAAAGGAAGAGAAATTGCTTACTGTTAATTTAATTTTAATTTTAATGTAATGTTTAAATGGCAATTTGTTACGCAGAAATGACAAATTGGTTAGAGTTCCCAGTAAATGTTTGAAAATCCCTCCGTCATCCTAAGTGCCCTTTGCAACTCGTGTGCCATTATCGCGTGATGTTTTTCTGAGATGATCTTCACGTTTCTTTATGCGGGAAGCGGCATCCAAAACGTCAGCAAGTAACTCGTCTTGTGTACGCACCTTTCTTTTATAAACTAAACTCTTAATCGAACCCCAGCAACAAAAATCGAACGGAGTTAGGACTGGAGATTCAAACAGCTCTATCTCGATAACATACAGAATTAGACGTATGTTCATATGTACTTTTTTCTCACAATGACCACTAATATCGTCTCCCAAAGTATTGAACTTTTCTTCTGAATTACCCTGTAGATGTGTGCTCTTTAATGTAAATATATTTTTAAAAACTGGTCACAAGATAGATTTCTATTGGAACAAACTGAACTAAAATTAAACTCACACCGCGTCTGGTGTAGATACTAACATCAAATTTAATAGACATGCGTTGAACATCACATGTGAAACATCTGAACTAGCATCAACGACGTTATTGTGCTCTCATTTTCCGCAATTTGTAAAAAGGACGCATAAAATGCCTAAACATACGTGAAATTTGATACGTTTTTTACTTCAGACGCTTGGAATAAACCAGCTCGTCTGTACAGGGCACATGCAGAGTTAGCTCAGTTGTTTCTGTCTGCAAACGTTTTTCGTCGGGCGTGACGTTTGCCGGGTGCTGCCGTTTCTTCTGTACTTGGTGTTCGCGCCTGGACGCGCACCAGTGAAGGCGCCCCTCCACAGAGTCCTGGATCCTGTTGTAATCATGAGGCAGACATTAGTAAGGTCTGTACAGCCGTTATCAGAACAGCTACAGTGGATGGAGGAGAGTGAGTGGCATGAAGGAACACCAGGCAGCGAGAGCCTGTAATATGCTGCATGTTTCGGCATATAAACTTTGTAAGTATTGCTTTTAAATTACAGTCCTTTACTGGTATTACACACGCATTTGGCTAATATTAAGCCTATATATCATATTGGTGGCTGCCGTTTGTATATTGTCAGAAAAACGTGAGTTGCAGAGAAATTCTTTGTGCAAGATTCGAAGTGAAGGAGGTTTAATTTTAACTGAAACGGATTTTGGGATATTTTAAACAAAGAGTGAATTTGGAGATTGTACAGTCAGTTCAGTTGTTATGAGTGTTCTGTTAACGCGAATTGGTCATAACGCGAGTGATGAATAGGTGAACGCTGTCGGTATAACGCGAACTCTGGCATACGCGTGTTGGCGATTACGCGATTTCCACGACCGGTGTGAAGATACCGCGTCAAACCTCTTCCATAAGCCATGTCATTCTTATTACTCGATTTTATATTGTGCGAGATATCACAAGAACGCACCTATCGCGTTGTAGCAGGAAGGATTCTATTTCGGAAGAAATTTAAGTTGGCTAGTTTATCTTTGAAAATTTGTTAATTAATTCTATGTCTTGTTTTCTTTTTTATTTGTATTAACGAAGCCTTTGAGCACTGAATAAAAATCACGAACCGGTTAACAGCAGAAGTAGTTATTGTCCAAGTTTAAATTAGTAGCAAGACTGATAAACTGCACAGCGGGACTTCCCACGGCAAGAAGTGGACACGTGTAGTCTCGTGGACTCACGCAAAACAATGCATTTTTCATAAGCCGCTGTCAGATATACAATGTCTCTGGTGGCTACGTTGTATTTAGAGAATAATTAAGAATGTGACTAATTCTATGCGTCAGAGTTTTCCTTGGGAAATTAATAGTTGCTCGGGTGATTGAGAAGTTCCCCGCCTTTTATGGATCACAAGGTCTCCCATTACGCTAAGTCTTCATACTTAATCGCTCCAAAGTGTGGCAAGTGTTTGCTATATCGTTTCCTAAGACATTTGTTGCTATACACGGTTTGAAGCCATTATTTTAACAATGTTAAATATCTTTCTGTTCCGATTTTTTTTCCGGCAAAAGTGAATTCATGGATATTTCTCTGTGTGACAGATGAGGAATGTGGTGCTGATAGCTCGCAGAAACTGTGCCTCAAGTTTTTAAGAACTTCTTAAAGAGACAATGTTAGTCATTTGCAATGTAGATGTGTGGTTGGAATCCACTTGACAGTTCAGTATAAAAAGTGGTTCTCAGTTGAGTGAAGGAAAACAGTGCTTGGTTTTGTCTCGACTTAGATTGAATGCGGAAGACTCTCACGGGCCACTGAGATAAAAGGACAGTTATACGAGTACTTCAGTTGGCCAATTTGTGACACACTAAGTTTCCGTTGTTCCGTTTCTCATGATTTGGTGTCACGGGCGGTCTGGTCTCGGACCGTGTGCATGTTGAACCCTAATGAATGTCTGCACTCGGCGAGACATTGTTAGAAGAAGGCACTAAAAATGTCAAGATAAAAAAGAGATGGAAACGTGTTAAGTGTGGAGGCTCTATGTGTGCCACTTTTAATGCGACTGGGGTCAGAGTGACGTCATGATGTCTATTTTACATTGAAAAGTATCCACTTTGTTTCATCTCACACAAATGAATTTTGCGGTCTAGAAAGTAGAAATTGCTCTGACCACCATGTTATCATCTACTTCAGTTCATGGTTAGTTGAACGCTGCCAGTTTCAAATAAATCGTTTGAAAGTTGCAATTTACAGTCTGCAAACAGACATTAAATTTATTGCAGCTGTTACAGAAGGTTATGGATATGTTTCAAGGTAAAACGCAGGAACAAAATTTTACTTTAATTGCACTTTAATATTTAATCAATGAATTGCTGTTTAAATGAAAACTAGAGCGTGAAGAATTGACTGGGGTTGTTACTATGCAGCATTACACGCTGTCCAACAATGCTACAAATCAAAAAGGGTTTCCTACCGTGCAGTCCTTTGTTACAACTCACAGTTATTAACTCCACCTAGCGTTTCCTGCGCTAAGGCAAATTAATCTCACTGTCAGTGCCTTGAGAGCCTTCGCGATTGTTTTTATCGTGCAAGATGAGGCATTTTTGAAGTCTGTGTTTTCTTGCTCTTTGGCAAAATTGAGAAAAGCGACTATTAGCTTTGTCATGTCTCTCCGTCCTTCTTTTCGCATGCAACAACTTGGCTCCTACTGGACGGATTTTCATGAAATTTGATATTTGAATATTTTCCTAAAATCTGTCGAGGAAATTGAAGTTTGATTAGTACCTGACAAGAATAATGGGTACTTTACATGAAGAACTACGTACATTTGTGATAATATCCCACTCACGTCTTCTTAGAATGAGAACTATGTCATACAAAAGTTGTAGAGAAGATCCAAACACACATTTTATGTTCAGTAACTCTTTCTGAAAATCGTGCCGTTTATGAAATAATTTGGGAAAATATAGTAGAAGCAGAAAGGCCGCAGATGACAAGATAATACGGCGCATGCGCTTTGCGTGCTGGGTTACTAAGGCTACAAACACACACTCAGAATATGTAATATTTACTGCTTTTCCACGGCAACGAGTGTTACGCGAACGCGCCTCATTGTTACGTTTATACGTAGTACGACATTGCCTGTCTTGTTGCCTATTGAAGATTGGCTACGCAGTTGTTGTGAAAGTAAGAAGCGACACGTTGAAGTGAGTAGCAGAAACACCAGTTCTGCCATTACAGGGACGTAAGAAGAGAGAAGGGCAGAGTAGACTCTGTGGTGATGGCGGGAGGTGTTTACTGTATTGATGTCACAAATGTCACAATATCAGAATTTCCAGTAATGCTTCACGATTGCTCCCAGTTTCCTATCTACATACATACAATTAAAAGATACAACATTTTATTTGTGACTGGTGCTTTGTACGGGTGTGAAACACGGCATGTCATTGCAAGGGAACAGCATAGGCTTAGGGTGTTCGATGACAGGGCGCAGAGGATCGTGTTTTAGTGTAGTTAGAGAAAGTAGCAGAAGGGTGGAGAATATTGCATAATGACAAGCGTTATGTGCTCTTAAGCAACAACAACAACAACAACAATAATAATAATAATAATAATAATGATAATAATAATAATAATAATAACGTCACCAAACCGAGGACAGTATTAGTCAAATATATAGTAAACATCGAGATAGACCTGTGAGAAGAGCGTAAAAATTTTAGTTGGAAAACCTGATGAGATAAATTCTCGTGGCAGACATACGCATATATGAGAGGATAATATTAAAACGTCACTAAGCTCGGATGCGATGGTGTGGACTACATTTATCTGGCCTGGGATGAAGTCCAGCATCGTGTTCTTTTTAATACGCTAATGACTGTGCGGTTCTTTGTACTTTGGCTAACATCCTCTCGGGAACTCTGCTTACTGCAGTTAGTATTTGGCTAGAATGAGATGCAAGTCTCCTGTATTAAAATGCAGATTGAGTTATGGGGCAGCCCCTTACAATTATTCACTTTCTACCGTAAGCATGAGTTTAGTTGAAATGTTCTCTGAATTGCCTTCCAGAAGGAGATGCTGTTGTGAAGGTCAAGGAGCCATGGCAGTGCAGCAGTCTCACCCTCTGGCCCCGTTGCCGCCCGTTTCTTGGAGATTTTCCCCACTTCCTACTCGCATATTCGGTTTGCTGCCCGACGCGTGTAGCAGTGAGAGTAGTGACACAGAACTCGAACAGAAACAAGGTCTGCAAGAGATAGAAGAAGAACGGAAATTGCGTCAACAGCAGCAATACGAAGAGTATCGCAGCTTTCTGGAAGAGCAGAAACAACATTTCTATCTGCAGCAAGAAGCCCAGCGGTATGAAGAGAAGGAAGAATACATGAATGGGTACGTTCAAGAAGAATGTGATCGGAAAGGCCGCTTTCAGAAAGTGTTGAATGAGTATGATCAGGAACAGGAATGTGTACAGAGTCAGTCCGCACAAAAATATAATCTCAGCGAGCGTGTTGAAGAACAAGAGAGGTTTAACCTGCATGGTTGCACTCCAGAACACGAGACGTATCATGTGAACGGCTATTTCCAAGAACAGCCTGAACATATTCAAGAATATCAGTTAACCAGTGACAAAGATCTGTATCAGCACGCAGAACAACAGTATGTAGGAGAGGAACCTAAGTGTCTGGAAGTAGGAGAGGGTTGCTCGCAGCGGGTGGAGCAGTGTTGCAGCACAGGCAGAGAGGAAGGCGTTCCACCAGAGCAGGCTGAACTTGTGGGTCAGCAGCAGGCGGCAGGCGAGGGAGGAAGACTGTTCTGCGTTGTTGGCACCACCGGAAGTAGATGTGCAGCCATGTCGACATTAGCTGGGTCATCCGAAGGTGAGTACTTAACCATGAGACAACCTGCAGCGCAGAAAACTCTTCTCTGGGGATCATGTGTATATCTTCTGAAACGATTGTTCGATAAAATGCGATATTTTAATCTAGAGCAAAATTTTAGTCTAAAATGATAGTTTCAAAGAACAGAGTCATATTCCAGCACACTTGAGACATAGGAACTTCCCGCCCTTTATGGAACCCTTAGGCTCATTACCATGTCCACAGGAATTTGCCATTGGACCCTTCCCGAGCCAGATGAATCCGATCCAGATCCTCGTGCCCTCTTTACTGAACATCCATTTTAATACCATTCTTTCATATACTCGTTCTTTTTCTTTCTTCGTCTTCTTCATCTTCATCATCGTCGTCGTCATCGTCATCGTCGTCGTCGTCGTCGTCATCATCATCATCATCATCATCATCATCATCATCATCACCTTCTTCTTCTTCTCCTCCTTATCCTCCTCCTCCTCAAGCGCCCAGTCCGTTATGGACCTTGGCTTCCAACACAATATTCCTCCACTGCTGACAGTCCCTGACGACTGCCTGTTTGTTTCTTATTCCCATTATATTTAAATCCTCTTCAATCTGTTCTTCCATCTTTTACATGGTCTTCCTCTTTTTTTGCTCCTTCCATCGGAGCTATTGCAGTTTGTTTTAGCATTCGTTGGTTTTGCATTCTTTCAACATGACCACACAATCTTAGTCGCAGGGACATTATCCCATCTACGCCGAAGTAACGTGCGCGGTTTCTGTATGACGGAGCAGAACACTGAGGGGTGATTGAACCGCCTGGGAAGCCTAGGAAATGTACTACTAAAATGGACCTTACAAGGCATGATTTCGCGGGGATATGAGAATCAACTGCATTCGCATGGTTCAGTACCCCTACAGTGGTAGTCACTTATCAACTGACTTACTGACTGACTAACTAACTAACTAACTAACTAACTAACTAACTAACTAACTAACTGACTGACTGACTGACTAACTGACTGACTGACTGACTGACTGACTGACTCCATGGAACAGAGTCCTTCTTGAGAAGCCAAAGGGTCCTCAGCTAGTCAAGAAATTTCCCGCATGAAACCCGAAGGTTCGTTACCGCATTCACAACAGCTCGCCATCTGTCCCTATCCTGAGCCAGCTCAATCCAGTACTTGCCTCCCCACCCCACTTCTTGAAAGCCATTTGAATATTGTTTTCCAATCTATGCACAGGTCTTCCCATAAGTGCGCCATGCCTCGCCCATCTCATTCTTCTTGATTTTATCACCCGATTAATATTTTGTGAGGGGTACAATCATAGATCTCCTCTTTATGCAGTCTTCTCCACTCGTTTGTCACCTGGTCCTGCTTAGGCCCAAATATCTCTTGCAACGCATTAGAAACAATAACCCAGCTGACTGTGCGAATGTACGACGTATCTTGGGGAAAAAAACAAGACCTCGTGCAAGTGATCATGGTGTTTGGAGGGCGGACATGACAAGCAGGCTGTCTCGTCTGGCCGTCCGGATTCTTGTGTGGTCGCGAAGAGCCAGCCACACATTCCTATACGAACGCCAGCATTCCTTACGCACCCAAGAAGTGCATGTGTGGAAGTGTCTGGAAGGGTCTGTTAATATCACCGAGAAGTTATAGGAATGCGATCGTGGCTTCGTCCGAACTGCAGCTGTATCTAAGCGAACTGAAGCTTACTGGAACATTTCGGGGTCCGTAACGTCCCAAGCCCTTCTTAAGAAACTGAGAGTAGCGCTGCTCGTCAAGAATTTCCCCGCATCTTACGAAACCAGAATTTTCATGAATATGTTAATAACTGAGACTCACTCCATTAACCGTACGCACTTTTTCCCTTCGGCATTATCCTCTATACGCACAGCCGTCCCGGGTAGCGTAGTCGGTATAGCGACGTGCTACAAGCTGGACGGTCCGGGGGTCGATTCCTGCTGGGGATGGGATTTTCCACACCCGTCCATGCCGACTGTTGAGCCCCTTGAGCCTCCTATATAACGGGTACGGGCTCATTCTCGCGGTAAAGAGGCCGGGGCGTGGCGTTAATCACCTACCGCCACTAGCGCCGAGGCTAAAGAAAGAGTAAATCTATACCTCTACGTCATGGCACTTCATAGGGCGACCTTCACCTATAGTATGTGCAACTGTTCTAGTTATTCTCTTGCAATGCAATTTTGTTAACTCGCGTTATTTTTTATTCGATTGCCCTTATAACATAGCTATGTATACAGAGTGATTAAACAAGAAATGAAAATTCATATTTTATTACTCAGTAACTAAGTATCAAATGAATTTATATTATGGACCAAATGGTAGAGTTACACTTGATGACGTGATATACAAATATTTTATATATATATGTATATATGTTATATTTGTATGGGTATCACGTCATTTTAACTGCACAATCCAGAGACAGAGAATTATCATGTTATTTCAACTGTAATGATTTAAGCGAGAGTGAATTATCACAAATTAAGACACTTGAATATTTCTTAAATGTAATATCACATGACTTGGATGCAAAACGGTACTTATGACCGTTGGTGTCCCCTGACGATTGTGACTTGACCACCGAAACATGTAGGGGTGGTATTATAACAAAAATAAATACTTATATACAGTGTGTGCATTTATTGGTCTGTCTTGACAGTATAGAAATATGCACGGTGTACAATATATATATATATATATACATACACACACATAAAAAAGAACAACACACTTTTACAATGTTACAAAATATTCAGTCCTTTTCATGACGTTATAACCGAGTTGAACTGTAACCGAAAACGACTGGGGGTGCAGTGAGTAACTTCATCTGTAATTTCACACGGTGTTTAGAAAGTGGAGATCCGATCACTAGGTCAGTGGTAACGTCCGTTGCTTTGGGACCGCTCAGCCGTGCGAAGGAAACGCATCTAACTGTGAAAGTTAGCTTCCAGTGTCTTGGGGAACTAGCGCTAACGGTTTGAACTCACTTCCCTGTTTCAGTCACGCCACCTGTGCTGCTCAGCAATGATTTGTTGATTTCATAATTAAAGTTTTTCATCTGATTGCGTTGTTCCGTTAGGTTCACGAAGTGCGAACCCCCATTTCTACCGACATGACCATCCATCCATTGCTGGTCTGTAACTTTCAGGTTGGTTAATGCTGCGATAAGCAACCCGTGGGCCGCTCGTATTTCTGTCGCGGCCCGCGAGTTGACGGACCCAACAAAAAAAAATTCCTGAATTTTCAATTAGTGTTCCAAAAATATTTTTAATAAAATATGTGCATGCTCTTCTAAAGAGGAACATTTACAATTTCACATCAAAAGCTGCTGTCTTGTATATTAGAGCAGATTTGGTTGGCAGGTGTTAAAAATATTTGATATTCCAATACATTGGCAGATGTTAATCAGACTTAAGCCGGCCGGCAGAGCTTATCTTGCTATCTTTCGAGCAGTTCTTGATGATTTTCTGCGTGTTTACTTGACCTGTGTCGGCTGTCAGAACTCTTTTTCTCTCATCAGATGAAATGACATTATTCTGAGAGTTGGGATGCTGGCTTAAATTTAAGTTTCATATTTTGGCTACTCTTGTCGGTATAGCGACTAGGCTACGGGTTAAACGGTTGAGGGAATTAGGTGGAATAAGGGTGGAACGAGAATACTAATCAATTACATTGGGCAGAGTTCTTCTTGAGAAAGAAATAAGTCCTCAGCTAGTCAGGACGTCACCTGAAATTTGTGTAAGCTCACAAAAACACGCAACCTACTCCTATTCTCAGCCAGATGAATCCAGTCCATACCGTCATCCTATTTCTTAAAGCTCCATTTTAATATTACCCTCCCATCTACTACTAGTTCTTCCAAGTGGCCTCTTTCTCTCAGGTTTGCCCCATCAAAACTCTGTATGCACCTCTCCTGTCCCTCTATGTGCCATATGCCTCGCCAGTCTCATTGTTCTTGATTTGATTGCCCGAGCAACATTTGGTGAGGAGTACAGATCATGAAGTGCCTCATTATGCAGTCTTCTACAGCACTCTTGCCGTTAACCTTTTAAAGCCTAGCGGTAACTTTGCACATCACCAGGTTTAACATTAAAAAATTCTACGCGGTGCCCACATTGCGTTTATGTGTTTTGTACGGATCTCAGGACAAACAGCAACTTTTGCCTTATAAAACATTAAGAGACTGTTTTTTATAACCGAAGTGGAGAGTGTTTACAGCGCGGTACGCACTGAGTTCTTATATAAAACAGATACGCTTCGTCTTTAACCTTTTAAAGCCTAGCGATAACTTTACATAAGACCAGGTTTAACATTAAAAAATTCTACGTGGTGCCCACATTGCGTTTATGTGTTTTGTACGGATCTCAGAACAAACAGCAACTTTTGCCTTATAAAACATTAAGAGACTGGTTTTTATAACCGAAGTGGAGAGTGTTTACAGCGCGGTACGCACTGAGTCCTTATATAAAACAGATACGCTTCGTCTTTAAAGGGTTAATCCGCCCACGAGTTCAGACCTCAGCAGGCCTGACACAAGGAATATTTTTATTGCCGGAGTAAACGCAGAGGAGGCATCGTCAGTCGCTATGCAGCAAAGGCGTCTGCTCCGCGGGGAGCAGCCGGACTATGAAAAGCACTCCCTGTGAACTGAACTGGGGTTTAAGCGAGAGCAGCGTGTTTTCAGTAAAGTAATTCTTGCTATTTTAGGTTCTGGCGGCGGTGTTATTGAAGTAGTTACCGAAGTAAATATTTACGTACAAATCGGCAAGGCCTAACATCCCGGGTGACTTAAATTTTAAAGCAGACTACTTTTTCTTTAAAGGGAATTTCTTGAGCTTTTACTTTACTTTCTACAATGTTTTTAATTTATGAAGCTTTAATTATATTCCGTCCACAGTCCACACAAAAGCACTGGAAGCTTTCATTGACTGACATCTTTCTAATCACTGACGCCCCTAACACCGGATCTTATTCAGCTTAACAGTTCTCCTAATTACCCAGTGGCCGCGCGGTCTAACGCGTAGGTCTGCGGCCGAGCGCTTGCTGGGATGATGGGTTCGAATCCCACCGGGGGCATGGATGTTTGTCTCTTGTACAGTGTTTGTTTTGTCAGGTAGCGATCTCTGCGATGGACCGATCCCTCGTCCAGAGGAGTCCTACCGACTGTGGTGTGTGTCTGCGTGTGATCAAGTGAAAATAAACAACATCGACGCCTACTGTGAGTAGGTAGAAGAGGGAAGGACTACAAATTCTCCTAATTAAATCGCAATTAATAATGTCACATCCAAATGCGATATCCCCATCTCATAGAGTCCACCTACAATATGGAGAACTAAAACTGTGTGCCTCTGTGGCTGTGCTTCTTCTCTCAGGGCTGTGGAGTCGGTACACAAGAGGTCCGAATCCGACTCCGACTCCTCGATTTTTAAAACTTCCGACTCCGACTCTTCGATTTTTAAAACTCCGACTCCGACTCCTTCATAAAAGCTCAATATGTATTAATAACGGTAAACCTATAAGACATTTCATCACCACCACGTGAATCATCAGGCTACTTCTTAGACTTATAGCCTATATTTAAGTATAAGTCTAATGGTTACTGTAGCTATCAGGGCTCTGGTGTTGGAGTATCTAGTTAAGATATTAGACTGAGGTCGGAGTCGGAGTCGGTATATTTTTACCGACTCCGACTTCACAACCCTGTCTTCTATAACCAAATTCTCATTCGATTTTAATACGAGATAGCATTCGATATACAGCAAGAGAACTAGCGTCATTTTTACCGCGCTTAAGGGCAGAACATATCCGGTATGCCGAGGGTGTTCTAGAAAAAAATTCTCAGGGGAATATTTGGAACCAAGGGGGAAGAAGTAACAGAAGAACGGAGAAAACTGCACTGTAAAGAATCTCCTAATTTGTGAAGGTATAAAATGTTATTATAATCGTCAAATCAATGAAGATGAAATTGATGGGATATGTGACACGCATTGAAAATGAGAAATAGGCACAAAATTTTAGTCACAAACTGTGAAGGAACAAGGTCACAGGACGTAGGACTAGATGGGAGTATCATATTGAAATTGATTATAAAGTGTTAGGGTCTGAATTTGTGGGTTAGATTCATATCAGACTGTAGAGGCCAGCAGCACTCCCCTCAGAACACAGACTCTTCTTATTACATTAACATGAAGACGTTCCGTCAGCTTGTCAAGCAGAACTCTGCTTCATATGGTTAATTCCGTGCCCTCATTTGCCTTATTACAGTTACAGTAATGCGTGAAAGTGTACTGATTACAGGTCTTGAGAAGCGGGTTGCTGCTTATTAAAGCGTCCGTCCATGCAGTCTTTGTCAGTTGTCGTTTCAATAAAACTATGTACAAATTTTCTTTCAACTCTCTGAAACGGAAGAGATCAGTTGATTCTCACTACACTCTGGTATATTCAGCTTTCATTAAATAAATATCATTTCCAGATGTGATAATTCATTTAATGTGTTAATAATTTAAAACAGGCTGCATGGAATGAATCAAGTAATTGATTTAAAAAACTAATAACTAAGCACGCTGGGTATGGGCTTGCAGTTTTGTTACGTTATTCTATTGATACAGCGTCACTGAATAACCATCGAAACAAGACCAATTCTTCAGACACGCAGAATGGTGTTTCTGACACCTGGTATTTTGTGTAGGGATGCGACTGGAGCTTGCGGGCGTCACATTGGACAGCAGTACTGACGACCTGAACAGCATCGCGACGACGTGTGGGCGTCGCAAAGCCCATCGACACAGGAATGATCTGTCCATGGACTCGGGTATTCAGGGCAGCTCGTTTGACCTTGCAGCAGCCAGCAGCGGCTCCGATCTCGAAGAAAACATGGACGACGACAGTCTTAACAGGTACCAAACACATGGTCATGTGGCTCATGAAGCGGGAATTTGGCATAACCACCGACACACACTTTTAGAGGGGACAGAAAGAACTGGACAGATCCTCAACAGACCAAAGCTTAAACATGTTGTGTTTTGTACGAAAATATAAGGAGAAGCATTTTTTTTTGTGGACATAACATTCTGACAGAAGGTGTGTTTGTAAACCAACTGTCTAGTAATGAGGGAAACTCAGTTGGACGTATTGTGTGCATTACGACACATTTCCGTTTCATGAACGATATCTTGCTACGTGTTACCAGGCTAGAGGTTTGTTAAGTTGTTTAACCCATCGACGTTGTGTCACAAATAAGTACTTAACTGAATTTTCAAAGGCAATTGATGACACTGGCTGAGTTTTCTGACCTAGCGACAGGTTTTCATTAATGCATCCGCCCAATGCCTTTCTCGATGGCTCAGATATTGATGACTCCCGTTGCAGATTTCTGCATCAAATGCATTTAATTTAGCGACAATTAAAGACCGTTTGATGTATCAGTATACCAAGTGAGAAGGCTTAACTTGCAAGCGAAGAGGAATGTCCTAATAAGGGGCAAATATTTACATTTGAAGTAACATCTTTCTAACACCGGAGGTAGAGAAATTCTTCCTTGCTTGAGTCCAGACGATTCTCCGTTGAAGTGACCATGGCCCGGAGAATATCGCGCTGAGGGTTGTGTCGCTGACTAAGACATCGAGCAGATGCATTACTGTGGACACAACACATTTCTCGCCTTTTATGGAAAACCGAAAACTCATTACCGTGTTTACAAGATGCCGCGCCTTTACCCAGTTTTAATTCATCCCACACATTCACAACCCGTTTCAGACCCGCTGTATTACTATCCTCCCATCTTTTCATAGCCCACTTCCCAGTTGCATATTCTCTTAAAGACCTCCAACCAAATATTTTGTGTGCATTTATTACCTCTTCCCATAAATGCCACAGCTTCCATCCATCTCAAGTCGCATCACTTGCCCATTCACGTTAGGTTTGATGAAGGTTATACGTTACGTTATTTTGAAATATTCAGTTTTTCTTCCCGACTCCCCCCCCCCCTTTTTTTTGTAATTTTACCTCAGCACTCTCTTTCCAAACGCCCACAATTTATCTACTTCTAGCTCATTGTCAAGCCCTTATAATTGCTCCTTCTTAGAGAAATTACTTGCACTTTATCAATGTGTCTCTTTTGTTGTCTGTCATTTCGAAAAACTGAGCTCCATGAGGAAACCTTTGATCTTCAGGTATACATCTCCTTGCAGGTCTCTTGAAGTAACTGTGCCAGACTGCCCAATTGACAAGAATTCATCTGCTGCACTTCCGCCTACAATGAGACTCATCAGTGGCAGCGCCGGTAGTGACGTCGAAATTCATCATGGCGAGACCTTCAATCTTGTTGAAGAGGTCTACGTCATGGAGGACTCCAAAAGTGAAGCCCCCCTTGTTGCGCAGGAACTTGTGTTGGATGGAAATAATGCTTCCAAAAATCATCTCCTGTCCATTGCCACAGAAGTTGTTTCTGACATTAATAATATGCCGAGTCCCAGTGACCTCTCAGCAACCAAACAACAGACAAAATACCTTCCCAGCACTCTCAGCAATGCAAGCACACTTCGGGACTCTCCATTAAACATTTCTGACATGTCAGCTGGTAACATAAGCGACGACCCCCGAACTCCCAGAAATCTGTCACCAGTAAGTGAGGAATCTGCAGGGTATAACTCAACTGCGAACATAGATCCTGCAGCAACGACATATGTGTCATATTCTACGCCTTCTCTGGATGATGTAACAATGGTCGAAGCAATGCCAGAAAAATGTATTAAACCAAAAGTGACAGATCTCGTGGCAGATGGCAGTAGGACAGAGATGGACATATCACGTGATGTCACTAATAATACAGCGGGGGTTCCCCATCCACTTCAGTACCAACACTTTGTGGTGGTTGCTATAGACATTGGAACTACATACAGTGGATACGCCTTTTGTTTTACCCGGGATCCAGACTCCAACATTCACATGATGAGAAAATGGGAAGGTATGGTTTTCAACACATTCTACATTGTTTTAAGTTTGTACTAATAATAAATAAGTGTCCAAGAACTGTCCTGCCAAAGGCTGTTTGCTGATAAGAATCTTTGTGGGAAAATTTATGTGTGGGGTTAACATATTCCAATTTTGGTTAAATTAGGAGCAGTGAAATCAAGGAATGATGCAATAGGCAAGGCATAGCACACACAAGTGATAAATGTGAACTGAAAAGAAGGCAATGCTTCCAAGAAGCAGTCAAATATAGGGGGATAATATTAAATTTGTTTTTAAGGTAACAGAATGTGAGGGTGCACAATGGTTCCATCGTCAGTTGGAAAACAGTAATTAACCTTTGGCTTTTGTAAAATGCAGGAAAGTTCTTGGATATCTGAACAACTATTAACCTCTCAAGGAGAACCCTTCTATTGCAGTTAAGTTAGTTAAAAATAAATAACTCTTTGTTTCATTGTTTTCACCAGTAACACTCTTTCTACATCAGACACTGGCACAAAAAATAAATTTTTCCTGTTGTTTCACAAGGTACTATGTCATGGAAGTGTTCTCTGAATGGAAAGGTTTTGGCAACCACTGCTCAGTCGGCTAGAATTTCTATCCAGTCCTATGGTACAGATGGTACTACTTGCAGCTCTGATTTGAATGTGTTTTCCTACAGGAGGAGACCCTGGTCTGAACAACCAGAAAACACCGACCACTCTGCTCCTCACACCCAGTCAGGAGTTTCACTCATTTGGCTTTGCGGCCAGGGACTTCTTTCATGACTTAGACATACAGGAGGCTAAGAAGTGGCTCTATTTTGACAAGTTCAAAATGAAACTTCATCACAATCAGGTAAGGTTTGGGTAGAGCAAACTGACGCCCTGCTAACATGATTCAAATTCTGACATGCAATATGATACAAATAACATACAATACTATTGATAACAGTATTAGACACAGTCATCTGTCAATTCCAGCCACCTTAAAGCCTATCAGTACATACCCCCTTTCATTTTCTACTAAATTTTCAAAGAGGTGTTCCTTCTAAAATACTGTATGCATTTCTTCCACCCTCAGTCTGAGTCACATGGCCAGCCCATCATACCTAGTACTATGCTATATTTTTCTACCCTAAAATATTAGGTGATCCATATATAAAGTATAAACTTGCTTGGGTTTTATGGCATTCTTATCCATGCACTAATAATTAAAGTTTCAAGGAAATACCAACAAATGCCCTGTATTACAATATAGTTTTTACAGCTAAAGCAATAAACTCTCATATTTGAACCTTTGTAGGTCATCCTCAGGGAGTGTACAACAATATTTGTATAAAATGTAACTTATAAATGGATAAAAACATTTAAAATTGTATTAAAATCCTTAATGTCTTGATGTATATGCTGTAGAAGTGTAAATTTGATGAGATCTTCCTTGTAAAAAGGACATCAAAAGATTTTAATAAAATTTTAACTTATTTTACTTATTTATAAGTTACACTTTATACAAACATTGATGTAAATTCCCTGAGAGTAACCTGCAAATGCCGAAACATGTCGGAATTTTAGTGCTTTAGTTGTAACGACTATATTGTAATATAGCACGTGTTGGTATTTCCTTGAAATTCTAAAAATTTTAACTTCCTTGATGTATGATATGTGATGTCCAAATGATAAGCATTATGCAACATTTAATTTCTGTTGGCTCTTCAATGAAACATTAACATAGGCTCACTTAGGGCTCGAAATGCAAAATAGGCATAGTTGTGGGCAATGCCATCAACTTAGTTAACACAGTGATTTTCGTGCAACAAAGCTATTTTATAGTATCAAGATGTTAATTGCTATTGTTCCAAATGATAACGTATGTAGGAATGAATTCCCAAAGCTGCATCTGTTTGTTATCTGGTACACAAGATGTGTTAATCACAACCCAAGCTCTTTTAATGATTTTAGAGCAGCTTTGCAATCCTGAAAATCCATTTACATATCTGAACTCTCATTATATTTTAAATAAACTGACATGTACCAACTAATGCACCATTAAAATTTATTATTAACCTTTATAAATAGTCCCTGACATCAGTTGAGTGGACTCCACCTCAGTGACCCCCTGAGGATGACGACACATACCATCAAAACATATGTTGGGGGCTATTTATAAAGGTTAACAATAAATTTTAATGGTGGATTAGCTGGTACATGTCAGTTTATGATGCATGATTTTAGCAATAAAAAGTTCTCATTATATTTGTTCTATTTGTATGTAATATCACTTCCAACTGATTACATTTGACTCACAGACAATTACAAATGCATACGAGCTATGTTCTTTTGTCTTAGGACCTGAACCGCAACACTGAGATACAGGCAGCAAATGGTCAGTCAGTGTCAGCTCTCACTGTGTTTGCTTATGCACTACATCACCTGAAGAGCCATGCTTTGAGGGAACTGTCTGACCACACTGGTTCGAATGTTGCCATTGAAGATGTCCGTTGGGTAGTGACGGTACCTGCCATCTGGAAACAACCTGCCAAACAGTTTATGAGAGAAGCTGCTTATCAGGTCAAGGATTGTTCATGACCAATATTGTAGGTTTCTGTTACAGGCCATTTATGAATAACATTAGTCACTGCCACTCAGAAATATTGTGTGCAGTAATCATACTCTTATTGTACGTTTTTCATGATCATCACCTTCATAAGAAATGTTTGCTTGTATATTTAATGCTACTCTAAATATAAATGCTTGAACATAATGGAATTATTGTTGTTTACCCTTAAAATTGGTGTGACAGTAAGAACTTGCAATAACTGACTTTTGGGGGATCTCTTGAATATATCAATGAAATTTTGGATTTCATAAAACCAAAGAGGTGAATTTCTTGACCAGCTATGTGATTTCTGAAGATACTGCTGCATGTAGGAGTACTGTACTTGTACTAACCACACATTAAGAATTTAAACGTTTTCTGTGTGTTCTTTCGATTGCCAGGCAGGTTTATGTGAGCCAGACCGGCCTGAGGGCCTCTTGATTGCACTAGAGCCAGAAGCAGCTTCCATCTGTTGCCGTAAATTGCGTCTGAACCAACTTGTGCCTGAGAAACCCACCGAACAAACAGAGCTAAAAGCAAGGCGATCTTCCAGTTCTACTTTGAGTCTTCCTCTGGAACCACCTGGAAATAAACTAGTTCTTGAAGATAGCAGAGAAGGTACTACTGCCATGTGTGTATTTGTGTGTATAGAGGGTCTCATGAGAGAAAGCTGATACATGCCTACATGTATTTAGAAGTAAAGAGCAATAAGTTTCCCTGTTTTTCACTATTGAAGGAAAAAGAAATATATGTAGGAGTGTACACATGTGCACACTCTGTATGGGTGCATGAGTTGTACAGAGCAAAAATACATAAACTTCATATGGCATACTTATAATATTTTTGTATTGCAGTAGTTCTCTATGGTTTGTATTTTCATGGCTTCCTGCATGTCATATTGTCTTTGACTACATTTTGGATCAATGGAATGTATGATTCGTGTATGTATGTGTAGGAAAATAAAGTCCAGTTTTCATAACATATTTAGGTACACGATACATGGTGGTGGATTGTGGAGGAGGAACAGTAGATATCACAGTTCATGAACTCAGCGAACATCATGGCACACTGCGAGAACTTCACAAAGCCACAGGTGGACCTTGGGGATCCATGGGTAAGTGACAGTCTTTTGGACTTCATACTGAGTTGCATACGGGCACATAGGTTGTTTAATGCTGTCCTTGTCAATGCAACAATTCACTGATAAGACAGGTTCTGCTAGGCTTGTTGTGAGAAAGTTTGACTAAGGCACGTGGGGTTGCAAGCAATGAGACATGTCACAAGGGTGCAGAATATCTGACAAGTGAACTTCAAGAATTTTTTTAAAAAGGAAGTATCACAAGTACATTTATATCAGTTTAGTGCTTGCTGCAAGTTTTGGCCACCATCAGACAATTAAAAATATGTGCGCCTGGGGAAAAATGCATTAAGAAAGGCAAGTTAAATACAACCCATTAGAATGATACTTCTTCAGATAGCTGAGCTCTCACCTTTACAAAAATGGAGTCATGTAAGTTGAAACTACATAAAAGTCGAGATTGTATATTAATATACAATAAACATATATTTTTTAAAATATTAAAGATACTTTAAGAATTCTTGTTTATCTTTTCATAAGGTTTCCTTTGTTAGCATATTTTTGGAAGAGCCTGGAACTTCTAGAGTATCATGGAGCACCAGGCTTCATACTAAGGTGATTAAATACCCTTAGCTGCATAATTTCTGTAAAATTCAATCAGAAGAGGGGCCTTGGATGTGCAATGAACTGAAAAGGGTGGGGGAATATGTTTAGTCTGTTTCAAGATACTGTTGTGACTTCCACCTGGAAACATTAAGGTAAACCAGAAGAAGACCTCATTCAGGCTAATTAGTGCCCCAGCTGAGATTCAACCACTAGGCTATCTAAGTATATAAAAGTCAGAAATGTTACTTCCATGCTAACAGGTCTAATATATATCACGTAATGTGTTTCGTATATTTAAAGATGCATGCATTAAAAAATGTAGTACTCCAACTTCATCTAGTAGTTCCATCAATTTCTTTACATTATTTTGTCAGGCAAGCAGCACATATGGATTTTATTATGAATAATCATGTGTACTTGAAATATTTTGTTGCCATTATGAATGAAGGGAAATTTCTATTATGCATTCAAAGGAAAGTAATGAAGAAATATGTAACTTATTTTTTCTAGAAAGTGACTAGCACAATGGGCAGGTCCAAACTGCGCATTCTGTCTATGTCACCAGCTTGGTAGTAGAAGGAAAACAAACTTATATACAGGCAACCTTCAGGTTATATAACCCCTCACTTATGTAGATTTGACCTTATTTGTATTTATCTGTAAATAAGATATAAGAAAGATCAAGGCACATAAATATTATCCTGTGCTTGGAAGGTAAAGTTCCATTACTGGGGATATTTTTAAAAAATAAATACCTGCCCAAACTGAGAGACTGCATCACAAAACTAAGGTTAGTGTCTATTTATCATAATTTTATTTCCATTGACTTGTTTAGTGTAACCAAAATCACGTTTATGGTTTTCAGACAATTACTGTCTGCTCAGTACCTCAGGAGAGACGTACAGGATTAGCAACATGATTACACACACACACACACACACACACGCACGCATGCAAACATTTGGGGTTTAGTAAGTTGAATTCTGACACACATAAAAGTTGAGTCACATAGGTTGGTAGTAAGAACCCTCAGGTAAGTACTGAAGTGTGCCATGTAAACCACAAACATTAATGACACTGAAAGTGGCCCTCTAAAGACTTTGTGTCAAATATATTAAATTTGTGCATTATTGTTGGTACTGTTTAGTTAAATTAATGACACTGAACTAGCAGCAAGCTCAATTTGGAGAAATAATGTCTATTTCAGACACTCTGAGTATACGGTGCTTTACCTGTTACGTGTCCCACCCCCTGAAGCCTTTTGCACCTACTTTCAGTGTATGTCAAATGCATGGTTTCATCCCAGTAACTGTACTGTGATTTATTTTCTAAAACTTTATGCATATGAATAAGGTGAGGTGTGTTAGCTACATAATTTAAGAGATAAGCTGTGGGCTGGACACTGGATTCAGTTCACAGTAGCAGAACCTATTTTCTCTTTGTTGCCATATTCAGGCTGGCTGTGGCCTCTGCCCAGCCTCTTACACAGTGGGAATTAGTTGAGATTTTCATTGGGAATTAGGGTAACTGGAGATAGAAGGTGATAGTTCAACTTTATCTAATTTCGATTTAGAATGCATGGAAACTATTTCATGACTCAGCATCCCATCAGAGTGTGGGGCACTTGGACCTTTTGGTTACAAAATGGCACCTTTACATGAAGGAAAATGTTTTTCAGGTGTTGATTATGAGTTTGAACAGTTGCTTGAAGCTATATTTGATGCTGAATTCATGGCTCAGTTCAAGCTCAAACGTTCAGCTGCATATGTGGAGCTCTTGCTGAGCTTTGAAGCTCGCAAAAGAAGTGCCAGTCCTCACCGCGATTCATCACTCAACATTTTTCCACCATTTGCCTTCATTGATTACTACCGTAAATTCAAAGGCAAAGAGGTATGTGGAAATTTATTTGTGATGTGACTTATCATACTTGTCTCAGTTTATCAATGTGCAGTATTAGTAATATGTTAAGATAATGATTGAACACCTTTCATTGAACAAAGGTCATTTTAGTGATCTGAGAATCAGTGCAAGCCCTAAACCAAATGAGGATTACACAGACATTGTTGACACTTTGTATGGTACTTCCCAGGCTATACAAAGTAAATGCCTTCATGGGCTACTTCAGTTATCCTTCCAATTTTCCCATCTTGTCATATGGAATCCTCCATTGCCATTACTGTCTCAATTATGAACGTATGTAACATTAAACTGAACACTTGACATGAAACTGCGTTTTCCTAACAGCTTAGTAGAAATTCTACTGTCAAACACTGCCTTTATTTCACTGCATAATCGCTGCAGCTCTATAAAGCACAGCCCCTCACAACCTAACAGCTTTTAGAATTTTTAAGAAATTCTCCACGTTTTATGGTATGTGAAGTTTAATTACACTGTTCATGACAGCCTTCCACTGGTTCCAATTCTGAGCCTCTTTAATCCAGTCTCTTATTCTTGAACACAGTTTCTTTAAGATTATTCCCATCTACACCTTGGATTCTCCTTCATATTTTCCAATTAAAATTTTGTACGCGTTTCTCATTCTGCAATGACTAATATCCACTCCACCCTTCTTTTCTCCTTAATTTGATCACACTAAGCATATGTGATGAAGAGTACAAAATTACTATGAAGCTCTTAATTTCACAGTTTTTCTACCTTCCTAGTACTTGCTGTCTCTAAAGGCTAAATACTCTCCTCAGTATCCTGTGCTTGAACACATTTTAGTATACATAAATATAATACTTGACAAGTAGGTAGCCTGCACTGTTATAAATGTATAGCAGTTCCTGATGGTAGTGTCCAAAATTCCTCTTGATGGATGTTTGAGTTAACATGAAGCAAACTGCACTGGTTATTTGTGACTGCCAACATAACATGTAATTAAACTCACATTTGAAAATAAATAAATCAGTGAAAACCAAAGGCTCTGCTGATTCATTGGTTGATATATACATGGTAAAGGATGCAACATTATAAGATTGAAAATAAATGTTGGTACTAGGATATTGTCCATAGTGGATTTACTGGTTATTCTGAATACTTTGTAAGCTGGAAGTCTCATGTCTAAAAGTGGAGCACACTAGGAAAAGGTGAGATATTCAACGTACATGGATCACAAATCTCATCTTCAGTGTTATGAACTGACATATGTTAAACAGATGCTTCTTTTTGAGGCAATAAGAAATCATTCATATTTAAGGTCACAGTCTGCTGGAAAAAACTAAATATGGTTTGTGGGCTGCAACTATGTTTCTACATTTTTGTTAGTACTGCAGTTTTATACAAGTCATTGCATTTGACATTTTAGGTTGAACAGGCTGTGAAGAAATATGGCAGGAAGGACATAACATGGTCCACGCAGGGGATGCTACGACTACAGCCAAATGTTATGATGGAACTCTTTAGACCAGTGGTGGATAAAATAATACAGGTTGGTTACTGACACACCTGACCACCATTCCATAATCAGTCACTTTAGTAAGTAAACCATCTCACTAAAAGTTGAAGGTAATTCGGGAGTTACTACAAAAATGTTAACACCAGAGATTGAGAGAGGAACTACATATCTTTTGCTTTTGGTCCATATGGTGTAGAGCAATAGCACATTGCTTGGCTTAGTTGACATTTCCTTGCTTGGAAGTAAAATTCATGTCATTTTCAGAACTTTTCAATGATGCTAAATTCATGACACAACTCCTGTCTTGTAATACTGTATTTTGAAGCTAGACAATGTCAGGATATTTATGAAGAAGGAGAGATAGAAGAGGAATAATTCATGACTCCTTATTCCAGCATCCACTGGAGAGTGAGAATGAAAATTCTATGTAAAAGTATAACATGGTAATGCCTGTCATTTATCATGATTTTTCTGCAACATAGTTTGTATGTTTTAGCATATTCAAGATGTTCTGGAAAGTCCAAGAGTAAATGGCATCAGATTCTTGTTTCTTGTTGGGGGATTTGCAGAGTCACAGATTCTACAGTATGAAGTTAGGAAGACTTTTGGTGACAAGGTGCAAGTTATCATTCCACAGGTAATGGATTTAGTTCTTAGTTTCTCAAAAATGGCTCAGCGAACAAAAATGTTAAGTGACATAAAATACAGACCTCATTCAAGAATTCAATTGTTGTTTGAAATATTTTGATATAGTGAGTATTTAATAAACCCCGCAGAAAGTTATTTACTATTTTCTGTTATTTGGACAGCTTTGCAGCAATAGAGTCCTATCTCAAAACTAAGTCCCCATTTAGGACGTTTTACATTCATATATATATATATATATATATTTTACTTTTTGGATAAAATGCATACTTATAATACAGAAATAAGGTTCATTCATTCGTTCATTTATTCACATTCCATGGATCCTATCTTGGTTACAAAACGTATGGATATGGAAATAGTCAAAAACAACAGAACAAGTTAAAAAATACTTAAATACGTAACATACAGAAAGTCATAAATACACAATATACTTGCTAATAGTAAGTGTCATAAATTCATACATCATGTAATAGCAATACAATACAATACAATACAATACAATACAATAGCAATAAAATACATCATGTAATAGCAGTCTATGTATTACAATTAAAACATGTATAATTATTGAGATATTATATATTATACAATGTGATTATTATGCATAATATCAACCATAGCAAATAAAATAATTACAGATTTTGCCTGGTAGAGGACCAAGACCCAAGATCATTAATTGATATTACAATTAAAATATTAATCTAAGGAATAAAATGAATTAGAAATAAGAAATCTTTTCAGGGCCAGTTTAAATAATTTCACCACATTACTTAAGCTTTTTATATTAGATGGGAGATGATTATGATAGCAATGCAACAAACACACTGTTGGAAGGAAGTAAACTGGAACTTCGACTGATAATTGACAAGGGTTTTTTTTTGTTGAGACATACAAAGCTAATATATATCAATGTGTATAATTGATATTCACTGATGATTAAAAATTATACCATATTACTGGCATTCAGATATAGCAACTGAAAGCTTAAATAATATAACTAAACTAACCTCCCCCCTACCACAGAATTTACTGAGATCCCCCAGTCATATCCAATTCATCAGCAGACATTTCAGTTCCTTCTGTATGTTTTCTATCATAGCAGTTGAGTAATGTAATAGACCACTTCCAGCTATCCAGTATCATGCATACTAAAGTAAGAGCAATGTCAATCCCGGACCCAAGAAGCAGAAGGGTGTAAGCCCAATTTTATCATATTTGCGATGATACATCATTTTTCTCAGACCAATATGTGATATGCTGTGTTTAATTCTTGGTCCAGCTACATTAGGATAGTATTTGGATTTACAACCACCTGCATCTGGAAGAGCTTGAGATTCTAAGAAAAATTATATAATATCTCAAATATAATAAACTTGAACTCACCAACCTTCTGCTTCACAGGTCCAGAATTAATGGCAGATGTGCGGAATTGTATATGATGATGTACAGAGACAGGATGACATTCATGTAATACATTGAAAACGACACAGAAGGAAAAATCTCAAGTGTGGCATATATATGACAACATGGCAAGTGCTAACTATTTTAACCAACCACATAGTAGGTTTTCCATGAGCAGTTCTATTATTCAAGTGGCCAAGAAACTTATTTTTGTGGTACCTGAAGATTTGCCACTGTGTTCAAAACAGCCTACCATTGGACTTCTAATTTGAGATGGTTTATTACAGTTCATAGTTCATTTATGTTCATAGTTCATGTATTCATAATTCATTTCAATATTATGATCCAATATGTGCATGAGCCTTTAAAATGGTCTCATCTCTGCAGGCTTTTCATGCAAAGTCTTGTATACAGATCTCATTTCTCCTATGTGCATGACATGTCTTGTCCATCTCATATGCTTTATTGAATATTTCTTTATGTGTAGGGTGTTTCACTGACAATTCTTCGAGGAGCAGTACTCTTTGGTTTGAATCCAAGTCTGGTGACAGTTAGGCGATCCAAACAGACATACGGTGTTGGCGTGCTGAAACCTTTTGTGCATGGGATTCATCCTCCAGGTAATACTGTGAACTCAGTTTGAAAAGAATTTTTACAGCATCTAGGTGATAGTCTTGTGATGGGGTACAGGCTTCCTATCAGCAGCATTTCAGTTGATTTTTATTTCATTTTTTAGCCACATTTCCTTGTTTTATAGGGAAATACACAATTATGAACATATCTGTCAGTCAGCTGGGAAACTTAGAATCCAGTGATATAAGAACATCATACACACAGTGGTGAAATGTCCGTGACAGCTTTCGAACTGATTATTTCCTTAAAGAATTGTGATTTATAATGATCTATTGGAAATTTTCAACAGAAATTTCTGGATATCAGATGGAATTAAATAAGAAGGATAAAAGAGTTTTTATACACTCCTCATGAAAGTTGTGCTTTCGAGGAAAACTGGCTTTGTGACAAAACTGTACTTAATCTGGTTATAGGGGTCATCATTCACTTTTAAAGAAAATTATGTCTTATAGATTGTGTTGTGGTTTGTATATTGATGCAAATTTTGATTTTTACAGTTTTGCTAATCCACTTACCATATTTGATTTTGGTGTAAGGAAATTAAACGTTTGCTGCAAAGAAGTTACACTTTCATTTTTATAAAGCATAGGATGATGACTGCAGTCACTTACTCCACAGAATAGGGTCACTCTTGAGCAGACAATAATTGCACAACTGGTCAAAAAAATTTCCTGCTTTCTAAGGAATGTAAAGGCTCATTACCATATTCACAGAATACACAAGTCTGGCATTTTGTATAACATGTTGCAATATGCTATTGGTTCGCTGCCCAATCCCCAACATGGAGGGTTGCCTTTCGATGGCTGTTCACAGTTTCTTATTCACTATATCTGCATGTACATTCCTATGACATGGCAGTAAGTTCAAACACTATTCACATACACTTATATGACTGGTTTCACCTTACACATTTTTTCCAGTGTTCACTGTCTTTGACTTAATGCAATATTTATAAAACCAATCCCTCTTGGGCATTTTACCCCTGAGGAAGGAAATGTTATATTGATCCAGAAAGTCCAGATCCCATTATCTGGTGACATAGTCATCCCAGAAGAATGGAAACCTCAGTTATACAGCTGTGAAAATGTCAAACCTTGCCATTTCCACATAATTGTTCATGTGTCACTGTCACATCGAACCTTTTAATTTACTAAATTAGAGGATGTGTTTCATGCTGATGGATTTTAGAATCATGATGTAAAAGCCAGAAACTTTCCATGCTGTGAACTCACAAAATGTGGAGCTGACTGAACAAATTCATTTAAATGCAATCTACCTATGCAGGATAATAGTGTACCTGTATTTTCTATCTTATGTTTTGGGTACACAGAGAAACTGATTGAGAAAGATGGTGTGGAGTGGTGTGCTGATGTCCTGGACAAATTTGTTTTGGCTGAGCAGTCAGTGGAAATTGGGGAGACTGTGGTACGCCGATACACTCCAGCTTGTCCTTCCCAGAAGACCATTGTCATCAACATCTATAGTGCTGACTCTGACGATGCACGAGTAAGAAACTTGAATGTGCACCAAGATGCAGTTACATAGGATTGCATGTCTCTGATGTGACTTGTGAAAGCACTACCTTCACAATAAATATCTTGTCTAATGTGAGGGAAGAAGGAGTTAATATGTTTACTGTGAGCCCCTCAATTGAGACAACAGATAAACCAGTTAAACACAGAGTTCGTCAAGGCTCCATGTTGGGTCCTTTGTTTCTCCTGTTATATATCAATGATTTACCCGAAACTGTATCTGCTATGTAACTAACCCAATTTTGTTTGCGGATGATACGAGTATGATAATCACTAATTCTGACACCCAGATGTTTAAAAAAGAGATAAATAATATCATACTACTAATAAATACTTGGTTCAAAGGTAATTTATTATTATGAAATCTGGATAAAACTCATTTTCTACAAGTTATTACAAAATATAGTCAGGAAATTGACCTACAAATAACGTATGACAATAAACAAATTACTAAAATATATAATACTAAATTTTTAGGACTCATAATTGACAATAAATTTTCCTGGGCTCTCCACATTGATGAAATAGTGACCGAACTGAACAGAGCATGTTATGTGGTTAGAACACTCAAATCATTTTTATCCCTCAAAGCATTAAGGGTGATTTATTTTTCTTCAGTCCGTTCAATTGTATCCTATGGCATAATTTTTTGTGGTACTTCATCTGACAGTAAAGTTATATTTAAAATCCAAGAAAGAATAATTAGAACAATTATGAATTCTGACAGTAAAGCTTCCTGTCATGAATTCTTTACAAAATTACATATCCTCCCTTTATATTCTCAATATATGTTTTCTATACTGTTGTTTATTGTTAAGAATAGACCCTTATTGAACAAAAACTCTGATCTTCACAACTTTAATACAAGCACAAGTCATGATCTACATCCTCCTACAGCAAATTTCACTTTATTTCAAGAAGGAGTTGGTTCTTCTGGTGTCAAAATTTATAACCATCTTCCCTCAACCCTCAAGCAGTTACCATATGATGTCAATAAATTTAAAACGGCTTTAAGAGGTTTTCTTCTTGCAAACTCTTTCTACTCCTTGGAAGAATATTTCAATTGGAAATAAGTAATGATCTTGGTTCTAGTAATTCAATGCCATTATATTGCTATTATTACCATATCTTTCTAATGTTTTTTAATTCAATTTTTAATTCACAGAGCACATAAATCTTAGTATGCCTGTCTCTGAGTAGCCTCTGTACCCAGATTAGAATTGTATTATATTTTGTGTTACTTTAAACTTAGATTAAGGAATGACATGTTCTATATCCATACTTAGATTTATGGAATGTTAAGTAAATTAATGAAAATGAGTGAATGAACATGTGAACACAATCTCAACATTGAAAAATTCTCAAGAATGGAAACCAAGGGCAGATCCAGGGAGGAGGCACACACCCCACACAAATCATTGGCTTGTGCATAATTATATTTCACACTGATTGTATTTTTCCTACCAAATGTCATTTTCTGTCATTAAACACATGCCCCCCACCCCAATTTCCAAGATGTGCCACTGATGGACACAGTGAGTTACCAGAGCAGAAATCACCACGTGGTCTACAATCAACAGTAACAATTAAAGACATTTTAGGAACATCTTGCATTTTCATGATGATCCAAAAACCCTTCCAAGTGTGCCATGTTACAAGAGGGCATATGGATCACAAACCCTGCCTTAGGCAGCAAGTAATGTCTATTTTGTTGCAACTTCATCATTTACATTACTTTTTATATGGCCTAATCTTAATTTTATCAACTGTGCTGAACACATTTCATTGCATTCTGTTCCAGTTCATCACTGACCATGGAGTTCATCGCTGTGGAACCCTAAGCCTAGACATTGCAAACGTACATGACAGTCATAGTAGTGACACTTGTCGTGAAATTCATACACGTATGGTGTTTGGAGGAACAGAAGTGACAGCCAGTGCCCTTGATGTAGCTACAGGACACACTGTGCACGCAGAGATGGACTTTCTTACCATACCGAGTGACACTGAAGTGTAAACAGAAAATCTCTACCCAAGAGGAAGTTTCTTTATCTAAATAATCATGCTGTCTACTCCTTGATCATGATTCCTTTACAGTGTCCAATACTTTTTTCAAGTACAAATTACTGTGTCCATCCTCTCAAATGTGGAGTCAGCTGCACGGATCCATGATAATGTACGTACATATGGCATACATATGGCACTGGATTCCTGTCCAGTGTTGTCAGGTTTGAGGCCAGTTGGATACAATAAGACATTTCTACATACAATTCCTATTCTAAGTGTGAATGATCATGTTTTTTTACCAGTACTTGGAGTCTGTGTTGTCCTGTAGATCACCTATGCTGGGTCATCACCATCATCATAATCATCACCACCACCTCTGCTGCCACCACCACCACCACCACCACCATCACCACCACCACCGCCACCCGTAAGGGAAGTAAGTGGAATTCTGTCCTGTGGATGCTCCCATAAAACAGTGGATTATTTTGTGTTCTCCAAGTGTGCAGAAGTCAGGAAGGTAAACTGACAATACCCGGGGACATTACAAAAATACCTGTGCAGAAAAATAATTCACCATTAATTTAAAGATAGTAAACATTTAAGGGCATTAGATTTTGAGATTCTCAAAGTGGTGACTATAAAAATTACTGTCCTCTGGGATATGATGCCATGTAGGCTGACAGAAATTTACAAACATTTCAGAGAGAGCTGTAAAGCAGTTCCTGTACAGGCCTGGATAAGGCCGGATGGTTCCAGAAGTTTGAGGCACATGAAGTGGTAAGGCTGTCAGCCCTATGCACCAACTGCTTCTACCCCCAGGAGACATCCCTGGTACTCAGTTCTGTTAGAGGATGAGTCAGTCCCAAGGCCATAGTATGGCTGGGAGGATCATTTCAATGAAAAATTCCAGTGACACCATGGGGAATCGAGCCTGCAACCTTCCGGCTTGTAGTACAGTGCCTCAACCAACTGCACCACCCCCTGCCCCTTCAGACAGACCTACTGCCATCATATTTTACCCTCAAGTTGGAGACAGTCCTCCAAAACACATACTTCACAACCCACAAGAAAGTAATCTTCATTTATGGACAGATTCCTAAACCATTTTTCTAATCCAGAAGTTATATGAATAAGTTTTAAAATATGTTCTATCCATGTATGATCCTACTGAAATCAGAAATATCTGTTTCAGGAAAAGAAGATATGGAACAGTAATCCTGTATCATCATAACAGCATGAAAATCGAGTCCTCTGAACAGCAAACCAATAAGCAGCTTTTGCATGATTTTCATGTCTCTATAAGATAAATGAGACTTTCAGAAAGTGATAATTTTGTGATTACTTCCAGAAGTAAATGTGGGTAAGAAGCAAGTTGACTCATGGAAAAGAATACAGTGTACACTAGAGGTATGTTTAGGAAGATGCATTCTATATGACCTCCCCAACAGTAGCTATTAAGTTATGAAATACCATATATACAAGGCTTATCAGAGCATTTTTTATGGATTTTCAGGGGTTTAGGAGAATAGTTTGAGATCGAAAACATGTGACCAGAAACATCTCCTTCACCCATTTTATGCATGCTGTGAGACATCATATGAAAACTTCATTGCATGATCATTGGATTGGCAGTATGGGGACATTCCCTTACCACTGTGATCCCTGACCTGACCCCCCTTGACTTCTTCCTTTACGGCCATCTCAAGAGTCTCATTTATGAGACCTCTGTAGCAACAGAAGAGGAAGTGGCAGCTAGAATTATAGCAGTGTGAAACTGTTCAGAATGAACTGGAACCTTTGTGAGGGTGTGCCAGAACGTGGTGTGTCACTGCAATGCCTGCAATGGAGTTGGTGGCTGCCACTTCTAAGAGCTCCTGTGAATTAATGGCAAATAACACCAATAAAGTGCTACACACAATGTAAACCCATAAACATTTATGAAAATAAATAAAAACTTTTAAAATTGCTGATCTCTGAAGTCAGTGCTCCTGTGGCGTCCACTTTCATGGTCGCAGTATTGACGCTGATTTTGATATGAAGGAGACAATTCCAACCACTTGTGCTGTTTCCTATCTCAAACTGCCCACTTTGACCCCCTACAACCCCCGAAAGTTTGTAAAAACTATGCAGTTACATCCTGTATAAAAATAGATAAAATGCCCTTAATTTACACAATTAAGTACAGTGGGTAATGAATTGTCACGGACTTAAAAATCAGTATGTCTTCTTATTATCATTTATTAAATAAGATTATTCATTACAGTCTAGTGTTATGTTAAACATGACAAAAAAATTCTGAAATGTGTTACTAAGTTTACTCTCCAAATTTATTGAGGCTACCATTGCCAAAGGTACCACATCTGTGACAGGCAGACATAAATATCCTGTAAATATTTCTTTGATTCCATGAAATGGGGCTGAACATTCGATACAGAAGTAACTGGAATGTGACAAACATTTGCTTAGATTAGGAAATTTGTCCATTACTTACTAACTTAAGTAAACAGGAAGGTTGTTTGTCTCTTAGTGACATTCTGAATAATTTTTGGCCTGCTGTGTTAGGGCATTATCGTATATGTAGACATACCACGTGTATTTTGTGGCTTATAAAATACACTGGAACATAAAGTTCACCCAGATTTGAAGGGAAAATTTTAGAAAATACCTGCTGAACTTTCAGATTATTACAGGCATGCAGGTTTCCCACAGCATTTTTGAGGAAAAAATAGCACACCCCACGGTCACAGCCTACCTTTTACTGGCCTTCTGTGGACAGACTTTGTCAGCTTACTATATACTATATTGTTAAGTAATAAAATAGATGTATAACTGGTAGTACAAAATAATACTCAATGTGCCATTTAAAATGTTAACAAAATGTACTTGGGAAAATATGTAGTGTCTTGAAGAAAAACACAGGATATTGAAAACAGAGAAGTAGTGTCAAAATATGCAACCACCAGAAACAGAATAAGACAGTGTGCAGTCATCATTTATTCAAATTTAAGCGTTACTTAAACCTGTGCACCATACAAAATGTGCTAATTCAGGTGGCTGCATGGTTATAACTGTACTTGTGCTTGCCTGGGTCATGGGTTTAAATTCCACTTGGGACATGAATGGTTGTGTGCTCTGGTTTGTAGAGCATGGTAATCACAGGAAACTTGTGAAAAACCATTTGTGAATCTACAGAAACTTGGAATATGTCTGAAATGTACATTATTCCATATTCATTGTGATCAGACCAGAGTTCCAAATCCCAAACAAGAGTAAAGATACTGAAGGAAGAAATGTATAAGCACTTCATATTACACAAGCAAAAATTATATAGAAAATGCTGCTCAAAAACTACGATGCGTATGAAGAGATTAAACTCTTGTTCAATGCTTTCTTTTTTTCTGTAGCTTAATTTAGTGTACTTCACACGTGTTTCAGCTACCAGGGTTTGCCTTTCCAATATGTTCTTCCTGCTGTTCCTATATTGCATTGTACCTCAGCCTTTCATTTTAATCTACACAAGTATTTCTCAGGCTTTTGGTGCTTATGGCTACTTAGGATATGTGACATTTCTTTCTCAGCACACTAGAATTAGAACAGAGAACAAAAATTCACAAGATTACACCTATTTTGAAGCAATGTCATTAACTGTACAATAGCACAGGTGTTGTAAAGCAAAAAGATGAAGTTTTCATTCCAAAATGAACTCAAAAAGCTTAAGTAAATGTAGCAGTTACCAGATTTTATATAATGGTGTCCCCTCAGCTTAGCAAGGGCCTCATCAATCCTGCACCTTTATCAGCGTTTCATTTTAAAAATTTTAATTTGCATATTTAATTTTATATAAGAGTTCTTCTATTCAAAGCCTCATTGCACATTGGTTGAGATCCACTGACTTACATCTTTCATACTGTGGTCCCTCTTCTCTTTAAATGCCCTGCACTGCCTTTCCACAGCAGATTTTTTAATTTGATGGTTACAGTTACAGGATACAGGTGGGATGGTGGTAAATAATGATGCCTAGCTCAAGATATTCAAGATATAATCTGGGGTTGTAAGAGACATGATTCCAGTAAACACAATGTCAGGTGCACTTCACAATGCGATAAAATCCAAGCTGAATACACAGCACTTTAATTGTAAGAATAATATAGTCATTGCCATCACAAAATACACATTTACACTTGATCACAACACTGTTCAAATTAAACGGTAACTTATTTATCTCTACTGCTGAGTATTGATGTAAGTTAGAATTGCATGTGTAACAGTTCATTGCTACCTGATTAACAAAGCGACTCCACAGAGCAGAGTCCTTTGTGAGAAATGAGTAAGAAGTTCCACAGCTATTCAAGAAATTTACCGCATATTATTGAACCCAAACGTTTGCTGCTGCTTTCACAAGAGCCTGTTACTTGTCTCTGTCCTAAGCTTGATCAATCCCATTCACACCCTTGCATCTTATTTCTTATTTATTTACTGCAGGTACAAATTTAATGTTACAGTGCTGGATACATGTAGTCTGAAGCCCTGGCACATGTACATGTAGAGGTCGTCTCCCAATTGTTGTTATGTAAAAAGGTTTGTCAGGTATATTAATATGAACAGAGTATGAAAGGACCATAATAAAATATAAGTGTTAGTATAACTACGTTATTATAAAACATGAGATGTTAAAATCTGAGCCCTGGAGGTATGGTACCACTGTGCTTTGACTAATATGGCCATGATTACAGAGTGTTGCAAAATGCATTGTAAGCCTGTAAACATAAAGTGATCTCTCCATTTAAGCATCTCTTGCATTTTTGCATGCATCTTTCACACTGCTGTGTCCCTCTCACCTTCCTTGATCTCTAGAAATGATATACACATTATCTGTGAAAAGTTTAAAAACTTAATTTGCTGAATATATGTGAGGTACAGCGTTAATTGCCCGACCAGGAGCATTTTCTGCAATATCTCCAAGGGAAAAGCGGATTTATGTCAACATTTGTGCACTAGCCTTATTAAAGTACACATTAACTACTGTTTTGGTCAATGTAATCAAATAACCCAGTACATTTTTAATACCTTCGGTATCCATTACTGACCACAGTTTTTTAAATTTATTTATTATTCATCCTTTACATTCTGTCGATCTGTTTATGGTTAATAGTAACCACAGGATATAGAATCAGTCCACGAATATGTACAAGAGCACAATGAGATTCTGATTATCAATATCTAATACAAAGTAGAACAATGATAAGAAATAAAACACTACGTACATGATGTATTAAGGAGTACAATGCAACTACTTAATAGAATACTAAAAATATTCCTGTATTGTTTAAAAAGAATTGGGATAAAATAAATTCTTTAACATTTTTTTAAAAATTTTGTATCATGTACTAAAATCTTTATTTCACTAGGCAGTTTACTGAAAATTTTTATACTCATATTAAATATCCCATTGTTAAAAACTGATAAGGAAGAAGGTGGTTGGTAAGGATCAATGATATATCTAGTATTAATATTATGAATGTCAGAATAAAATTTGTAGTAATTGATGTTTTTAGCCACAAACATTAAAACTGAGAACATATATTGGGATTGGAGAGGAAGTATCTTTAACTGTTTAAAGTAATCTCTACATGAGGCTCTATTTTTTATACCGCATATAAAACAAAGAACTCTGTTTTTGCAAACTAAATACCTCAATATTGTGTGGGGAATTACCCCTAAAGATTACACCATAACATAATACTGAATGAAAATAAGCATGATAGACCATCAGTAGAACCTCTTGAGACATGGAAGATTTAATGGTTCTTATTGCAAAAGAAATTTTACTTAGCTTTGGTCTAAATTAGTTCTCCAGCACAAATTATTTTCAACAGTTAATCCAAGAAAGTTTATCCTATTTGTATTAGTAACTGTGTTGTAATTATCAGTGACTGTAATGTTCGTATTGGGGGTATTTTTTGTTTTAAAATGAGGAACGAAGGTCTTATCAAGATTAAATGATAACCAGTCAACTTCAAACCACGCATTGAACTGCGCACATACCTAATTTAGAATGCAAAATAGCGGGAGGTGTTGTATTCCGTGATCGACGCTCTGAACAACTCAGCTGTAAACAGGCTCTTCATTGTGTTCAGAAATGCTTCAATTGTATAGATTTGGAAAGCCAGCTAAAAGAAGTTCTTTGGAATTAAGTTCGTCGCAATTTATAATCAAACTCTTATATAAAGAATTAAACGATGTTACTGCAAAACACGCACCTGCGTCTGATGCCGTCTCGGAGAGCGGAGGACGTGAAGATCTGGCAGCGCGTATTTCATGGTCTGAGGTTACATCCAAGTATTCATATAACACACATAGGTCAAGAAATTTTGAGGTACTACAAAAATTGCAACCGGTATCAATTACTAATGGATACTCCGTATTAGCCAACCTTCCTGAATCTACGGCAGGAGAACACGAAGCAGTTCCATTGGAAAATGAGAAGTCAACTCAACCTTCTTTCAACTACTACATGAGGAAAAAGGATCAATGGAGAACTACGAATCCAAATCAATCATCAAGCCAGGATTCCTGTGCATTGACCACCTTCTCCCATCCACCACGATCCTGGAAGGGAATCAGTGAGCAACTACAGAAGTGATCTGCAAACCTACTGTATTCCAATCCTTGGGAATGGTCATGTCAATGGAATTGTATCAAGAAAGAAAAACAACCATCGTGCTAAGAAAAAAGCGTCAGTGGAAGTAAGCAATGACAAGCACACAAAAACAGTTGACCATAAAGTGGCAATTATTGGCGACAGTCATTTTAGAGGAATCTCACTGAGAGTTAATTTCCGAAGTGCAAATACAGAAGTAATTGGTGTAGTTAAACCTGGAGCCAGTGTTGAAAACATAGTAAACTCTACTGTAACAGATTTAGAGAACTTAACAAAAAATGATGTTATTGTTTTTAATGGTGGCTCCTATGATATGAATAAGAATAATATGAATCTGGCCTTATCTCAGATCACAAAGTTTATCCAAGATAATAATAAAACTAATGTTATAATACGGTGCATTCCACATAGGTATGATCTACCAGACTTTTCTTGTGTGAATAGGGAAATTCAAGTGTTCAACAGAACACTAGTGAAAATTGTAAAGTTGTTCAAACACACTAGAATTCTGGAAGCTAATTTTAATAGAGAATTATTCACCTGCCATGGACTATACCTAAATGGAGCAGGAAAGGAAATTATATCTAAGCAAATAGCTTCGTTAATCAATAAGTTAATAAGAAGTGAAAGAAAACTCCAGTTTGAAGTGGACAGAGGAAACAGAAAGCATTGTAAATATGATATCAGGTAATCCGAATAATCAACTAATAAACAGTGAAACAGAGGATATATAATTAGATGTAGCAAGTGATGAAGCAGAGAACTTTACCACTGGAAAATTAGGTAATAGGAATGCAGATGTAACAAAAATACATAGGATTTCTTCTAGGCAAGAAACAATATCAGTAACAAGGAAAAGTGATTTTTTTATGGTAGATTCTACCCAGTATGTAGACAAGAATGACACCACTAGCTTGCAAGAGGTACTAAGATATGTATGTAGGAACTCACACAAGTACAAACCGGCAAAGGCACGTAGATGATAGCTCTTACACGTCTGTAAATACTGACAACGCTTGTAAGGTATCTCACCAAAATATAAGAGGCCTAAAAGATAAATCAAATGAGTTTATAAGTTTTTGTTTCCAGAGCTCTGCCATGTATTATGTTTAACAAAGATCATCTTTAAAGATTATGAAATAGACAAGATATTATAGGAGGTTGGTAGGTTGTAGGATAGGTTCATCAGAAGTGGATATATTGTAGTGCTGCTTCAATGACAAAACCAACTCCTCGACAGTAAATTTTAATATGCTGTAATATGATATAATCAACCTATGCAGGTTGTACAGTATGCAGTACAGTGCTGGACCATTATGCGCGGATAGCTTGCTGTTGATAAGTCTTGATGCGGCTGGTACAAACGACAAATACACACTGCCGGCTGTTGCGAGGCGGCTTCTTTTATCCTCCTGCACAGCGGAGTGGGCGGAGCTCGTGTGGCTAGTGGGCAGCACATTGTTACCGCATTGGGGAAGAATGACTACTGATGAAGGTCGGTCATTGCCCTCTGTGCTGTGCTGTGATGAGGTTTGGAAGTAGTGACTTCTGCTAGCAGTGTGGTATGTGTTTCTGGGGCCTCTTAAAGGACCGCTCTGCATGCAGTGGGATGTTCCCACAATATCCATTGATCATTATAACTTTGGAGCTAAATTTTGCAGGCAGTTTTTAAAAATGGTGGAGTGAGTATATTTATTCATGAGTCCATAAAATTTACTAATTTAACACTAGAAGGAAATTGTAAAGAACAAGACATTGAAGTATGTGCTGTTAAATTAAATTTGTGTACTACTAAGATTATCATAGTAGCCATTTACAGATTGCCTTCAGGAAATTTCAGCTATTTTTTTAAAGAAATTAGGTACTATCTTGAAACTATTACTAACTAACTCCATGGAGCAGAGGCCTTCTTGAGAAGCTAACAGTTTCTCAGCTAGTCAAACTCCCCGCACTTTATGGACCCAGAGGTTCGTTACCGCATTCACAAGAGCCCGCCACCTGTCCCTATCCTGAGCCAGCTCAATCCAGTCCATGCCCCCCATATCACTTCTTGAAGATCCATTTTAATATTATCCTTCCATCTACACCTGGGTCTCTCAAGTGGTCGCCTTCCCTCAGGTCTCCCCACCAAAATCCTGTATGCACCTCTCTTTTCCCCCATATGTGCTACATGCCCCGCCCATCTCATTCTTCTCAATTTGATTACCTGAATAATATTTGGTGATGAGTACAGGTCATTAAGTTCCTCATTACGTAGTCTTCTCCACTCCCTTGTCGCCTGGTCCCTCTTAGGCCCAAATATCCTCAGCACCCTATTTTTGAACACCCTCAGTCTTTGTTCTTCCCTCAATGTGAGATACCAAGTTTCACACCCATACAAAACAACAGGTAAAACTACAGTTCTGTATACCTTAATCTTTGTGTTTTTGGATAGCAACCTCGAAAACAAAAGATTCTGCACCGAATGGTAGCAAGCATTCCCCGAATTCAATCTGCTCTTAATTTCTTCATAAATGGAGTTTCGATTTGTTAGGGTTGTTCCCAAATATTTGAATTCTTCCACCCTTTCAAAGATTTATTATCTGTCTTTATGTTGTGATTTTGTCCTGCATTCTACTTCGAGACATGACCATGTACTTACTGAAAAGGTGATATATATATATGTGAATTTCTTACATAATATATCTTCAGTACCATTCTCATTTACTGTAGATTGCCTGAAAGCGTTTGAACTACCGGACAGAACTAAAGTCTCTGTAGATTCCTAATGCACGGAATATTTCTGAATCTGGGACGAAATTTTTGTCGAAAATGATGTAAACACCTTATTTAATAACTTTCGTAGTACATATTTAAGGATTTCAACTCATGCTTCATTAAGAAAAAAATAAATTCCAAACAGTATTATAACCCATGGATGATGAACAGAATAAAGGTCTCTAAAAAAAAAAAGATAACTTTATTTGAAATGTAGGGAGAGTAATGATACAGATCGCTGGTTGTGTTATAAATGGTACTGCAAAATATTAGCCAAAGTTATTAGAATGGTAAAAAAAAATTACATTATGACAATATGATTTCAAAATCTAAAAATAAATTAAAAATTGCATGGAAGATTATCAAGAAGTGAACAGGCAACAAAGACCATAAAAAAGGAGTTCAGTCACTAAAAGTCAATAATACAATAACAATCTGTTAACTGTTGTTGATATATTTAATAAATACTTCTTATCAGGAGCAGATACAATTATTGACAACATCAATAAAGACAAAAATGAACCAGCAAATAATAACAATCCATTAAATTATTTGATCCATAATTTTAAATACCCATTTACAAAAATTAAATGGCATTATACTTTAACAAATGAAATTAGAAAAATTATTAAATCCCTAAAAGCCAAAAATTCATGTGGGTACGATGAAATCCCTACCAAAATTTTAAAATTGAGTGTACCATTCATCATTTCTCCTCTAACTCACATATGCAACAAGTGTCTTTCTCAAGGAGTCTTTCCTGATAGAGTGAAATTCTCTGTAGTTAAACCAATATTCAAGAATGGTGATAAACTTATTACTTCCAATTATAGACCTATATTACTACTAGTGTCCTTCTCGAAGGTCTTTGAAAAGCTTATATGCAATAGATTATATGAACACATAAGCATAAATGGCATACTAGACACCGAACAATATGGTTTCAGAACTAACACCTCACCAGAAAATGCTTCTTATGAATTAACACATGCAATCTTATCAGCTATGAATAATAAATGTGTAGTTGGTGGCATATTTTGCAATCTAGAGAAAGCATTTGATTGTGTCGATCATAATATTTTACTAGAAAAATTGCAATTTTATGGGATAGTAGGGAAATTTCAAGCTTTAATAAAATCTTATTTTAGTGGAAGATATCAAAAAGTGTTTATTGACAATATCAATTAGAGTGACGGTGCAGCTTCCAATTGGGAGGAAGTCAAGCATGGGGTTCCGCAAGGTTCAATTCTCAGTCCGTTGTTTTTTCTGGTATACATAAATGATTTACCCAAAATAACATCTACTGACAAAGTTTTTCTGTATGCTGATGATACATGCATAATTGTGACCAAACCCAATTTGGAAGATTTCAAAATTACTGTGAACGAAATATTCCTAGATATAAATAAATGGTTCAAAACTAATCTACTATCCTTAAACTTTAAAAAAACTCACTGTTTGCAATTTTGAGCTAAAAATTGTCATGATAGTAATATAAAAATTGGTTATAATAGTAAGCCCATTACTAACACTACTAGCACAAAATTTTTGGGTTTAATCATTGATGATAATTTATCCTGGAACAATCACATAGACCATGTAATGTCTAAATTAAATTCAGCATGTTTTGCAGTGAGGACAGTTAAATCTATAATGTCTCAAAATGCATTGAGGATTATGTATTATTCCTATGTACATTCCATCATAACTTATGGTATAATTGTTTGGGGCAATTCGCTGTATAGTATTAAAATGTTCAGAATTCAAAAAAATATAATAAGAATTATTACAAACTCAAGGAATAGGGATGTGTGTAGGAAGCTGTTTAAGAAACTGAAAATACTACCCTTATATTCACAGTATATATTTTCTCTATTATTGTACATAACTAATAACAAACAGCTATTCCTAACAAATCTAGAGATTCATAAAATCAATACTAGAGCTAGCAGTAATCTTCACCCACCAATTTCAAATCTGACAAAATTTCAAAAAGGGACATATTCTGGAATGAAAATTTTTATAATTTCCCATCTGACATTAAATGGGTATCTAATGAGACAAAACTATTTACGACCGCCTTAAAATGGTTTCTGTATACAAATTCATTTTATAGTATAGATGAATATTTTAATCATAGTTAATAATAATTGTATACTGCTTTATGTTCATATTTCTATATGTAATTTTCCAATAGTGTTTTAGATTTATATTTTTATGCATGGTTTTTTAATAGTAACAATTCTATTTAACTAATTATTTTAATTGATTGAATACAGTTTGCCATTGGTTATGTACAGATTGTGATATTTTGTGACAACTGCTATGTTTGCACACTTTAACTGTACTGTGAATGAATGAATCTTGGTTTATTAAAACTAGTACTATATATTACATCTGATTAGGCATTGATTTTGTGAATTTGTTTTGTCTCATAAATATTGTTTTGTTGTTAATATGATGCATGATTTCGACATATATATTTCATAACTTAATGTGATTTGCCTTGGATATTTTGTACCTGTGTGTCTGTGTTATGTGTTTATTGTGGCTGATTATGTATATTTTGTATTTATGTAGTTGATGTGACGTGTCTTTGTCCTTGACTGTTTCTATATCCACTGGTTTTTCCAACCACGTAAGGATCTATGGAATGTAAATAAATGAATGAATTCTTTCGTCCTTCGATGTGTCGAAAAATTAACCTTAAAATTGTACATTCCACGTTTTACATTCGTAATGGAGGCAAAGCTGTGTGAGCTCGGTGGATCAATGTGACCACGTCATGTCAACGGCGTGCTTATGTCTGTGGAGAGTAAAGAAGTGGAAATATTACGGAAAACATGCAGAGATATTTCGTGGATGCCTGATCCCTACACGTGATTATTTGTGCCCTGTTAGACTGCCAAGACCACGAATAAACAGTTTTGGGCCAACAAGACAAGTGCATCAAAGAATCATGTCGCCGGTGGAAAATGCAAAAAGAATTGCTGCTGTCAAAGCAGTTGATGAATATGTAAAGGTGATTAAGTTGAATTACTAATTTTCTTCTTTGTTAATTTGTACGACTGGATATATTGTGGATTTTATTATGTATTCCGATGAAGCAGCGTGGTTACGATACTCCTAACCTCAAAGCTTGAAATTATGCGTATGCAGTGCTTATTTGCATGATGAATAAAACGTCATTTTTTTATGTGCATATTTACTGATATTATATTAGTGCATGTTATGTAAATAGTAGCCGAAGTTTCTGCGATCTTTTATGTTATACTCGTTTAATAAGTATGAGTTTAGAATGCAGGCATCAGCTGGTTGTGTAATCGAAAAAATTACTGTTGAAAGGGATGTGATAAAACAATACACAGCCATGGAGTAATGAAACAAAATGCATAAACATTTACCATGAACGCTGAGAGAGCACGTTGCACCAAAATGTTCGCATATGCCAACGAAAGTACATGGTGTCTAATTCTCAGAAGACGGTGGTTTTTAACATTTAGTGCTGTGGGAACTGAGTATCTCATACTTAAGAGCTCTTTACGTTTTTTCATTAATTCCCCGAATAAAACATAATTATTCTTTACCACTGAATGCTACGCCATCAGAATGGCATGCTAGTTCTTTGAAACTAAATATCTGGGCACTGTTATGTTTAGGATGGGTGCCAAGTGGGATTTTTGAGTGCGGCAATGTTAACTAATCTTACCCCGTTATCATTACCAATTTTATGTTCATTGGTTTGTTGATTTGAAAGCGTCTTCCATGGCCAGCATTGAAATCTTGTACAAAATGCTGTGTGTGGTATCTCCTGAATAGGTCATATTCCTCGTGGAAGTTTTTCTTTACTTCATCTTCATCTGTGTTTGAGACACACACATTTACAATAGTAAACTGACAATAATGGGGTGTGACATCCCTTCATTAATGAACTGGGATTTTAACAGCAGATTTGTGACCCATCTTTACTAAGAAGTACCCTTTTTGATTGTAAAATATTCTGGGAGGTGAATTTGTCTTGCAGTGAAAAGATATTTATTCTGCAGAAGAAAATTGTTAGAATTATGGTTGGTGCAAAACTTAGAAATTCATGTAGAGACCTGTTTGAGAAATTAGAATATTTACATCTGCCATGTGAGTACATATTTTTGTTAATGAGGTTCATCGTAAATAACCAAGAAAAACTTCAGAACAGAATCCACTGTATGTAATATTAATACACTGAATGAACACTGTTTTCACAAACCAATTGCCAGGCTTTCATATTTTCGGAAAAGTACATGCTATGCTGACATCAAAATATTCAACTGTTTACCACATTGACTAACAAGTCCAATGAAAGAAAGGCTCATATTAAACCAACATTAGGAAGATACTTAAATGCATACTCATTTTATTGTGGTAATGAATTTATAATGTTTAAAATTGACTCATAATCTTGCACAATGAGTTTGGTGTAACATTTGAATAGTCTGTGTAAAATACTTATAATATTTTTGTGTTGTACTAGTTTTGCATATATTGTGTTTTTTGTGACATATTCCATGTCATTCTGTTGCTTTGAGTACATCTTGCATCCATGAAACATATAATATGTAATTGTGTGTGTGGGTGCATGCGTGCCATTCATCCCATCCATCCATTCGTCCACTCATCTGTCCATTTATTCATCCACTCACCTGTCTGTCCTTCCATCCATCTGTCCATCTGTCCGATCTTCCGTCTGTCTGTCCATCCATCCATCCATCCATCCATCCATCCATCCATCAGTGCTGTATGATCTCAGAGTGCATGGTAAAATAAACAATACAAAAGGGACTTAAGTGGACTGCTAAATATGTTTTTCTGAACAGGATAACTACATAATTGGTGTTGGAAGTGGTTCTACAATTGTGTATGCTGTTGAGAGGTTAGGTGAGTACTGGTGATTGGAATCATATTTGAATTGTAACAAAATTAATATTAACAAATTTAATTAAAAATTGATTACAATATGTAAATGTAGTGGAGGTTGATTTTCTTTCCCAGCACAAAGAGTGAAAGATGAAAATCTTCATATTGTTTGTGTTCCGACATCATACCAAGCAAGACAACTCATTTTGAGCCACAGGCTTCAGCTGGGAAGTTTGGATGTGTATCCCAAGGTAAAGTAACTTTCATTGCCATTATTTGTGAGAGTATGGAGTAATATTTGCTTATTTCTAAGGAAATATTTGGACCAAATGACGATGGAGTAATAGAGAAATGGAGTAACTTACAAAATGACTTGCTTTTTCTTTCAGTGTAAAATTTTACGGGAAATTTATCATTATTCTTAGGTAAGCAGTGCAAGATGAAGACATGGAGAAGAGGAGGTATAGCACCACAGATTCTTAACTTTGACACTAGATGTAGGTTTGTGGTTGTTGTCATGTCCTGTCTGTTTTATCCCCAGTACGTGTTAGACAGGGGGTTCGATGGTCCCAGGTGCTGGCCTGGATGTGATGGAAAGTCATGACGCCTCCAATTCTGGTGGGGATTGAACTCTATTATCTAGTCCACATTGTAGTTACTATGCTATATCAGTTTTATAGTATGAGTAGTGGAGAAAAGCAAGAGGGACAAGACAAAAAGGAAAGCGACCACTTTGAAGACATAATTGTAGGTGGGAGGTGATATTAAAATGGATTTTGAAGTAGTAGGATGGTATGGTGTGGGCTTAATTCATCTGGCTTAGGAATGGAACCAGTGGTGGGCTGTCATGAACTTGGTAATGAACCATGAGGTTCATTAAGTGTGGGGAATTTCTTGAATATCTGAGAACCTATCAGCTGCAGTGTTCCAGAGAGTTAAGTTGAGCAGTAGGTATGACAAATAGTCTCATAGCAGTGTCCTCAAATTTGTTTATAATTCAAGGGGATTGAGTGGCAAATTGAATGCTTTTTTTGATGTGGTGTAGGATGGACACACTAGCAGCTTTGGAGGAATAATGCCAGTTTTCTGCACGAGGGAGGGAGATAGATTTTTATGTGATACAATGTGTTTATTTTGATAATGTCTTTGTTTTTCATTTTTAATGTTGTTATTCACTGTAGCATATGTAAGAGGCAGTGAGAGTGATGCACTGTATTTTTACGTTTGAAGTTGGATTGTGCCATTGATGGTGCAGATGAAGTGGATGCCAATATGACCCTCATCAAGGGAGGAGGAGGATGTCTCACACAAGAAAAGATTGTTGCATCTTGTGCAAAGCACCTTATTATTATTGGAGATGAATCGTAAGGCATTCATGTTAAGAAGCATTTCAATAATTTTAAGATATTTTACATATACTGTACCAATGTCTGTTACTGTACATAATTTCAGGAACCCAGATTAAATGTCACTAGTGTTGCTGTGACCTCTCAAGTTTGTGCATGTGCCATTTTGTTGTTAGCAGTTGCATGACATTAAAATATATGAGGCAGGGGTGGCCCATAGTGGTATGCTGTTGACACTATATTTTGTGAAAACTGGTCATTATATCAAAAGTGCAAGGGACACACACGCACGCACGCACGCACGCACGCGCGCGCGCACACACACACATCATGTAGTCATAGGTTTCCATTTTTTACTTAAAGAATGAAAATAGAAAATCAGTACCATTTGTTTTAAGTATATATTCTAATGGGGCATTCCTTTTATTGTTGTAAGTAAGGTATTCATATTTTTGTGTTGTCATTTCATAATTTTGTTTTTAATTTCAAGAAAAGAATCTCAGAAACTTGGTGAAAAATACAAGAAGGGGATTCCTATTGAGGTCATTCCCATGGCATATTGCCCCGTGCAGCAGAAAATTGAAGCGTTGTATGGAGGGTTGGCCGAACTCCGAATGGGAAAGATGAAGGCAGTATGTTGCTGTACTTTGGTATTTGTGCATTGATGCATGTTATATGGATCATACTTCTGAGTGCCCGATGGACACCTTGCTATTTTGTAGAACATTACGCAGAAATTAAAAACGTGTACATGACTGCATTCACCGGGTATTTTCCATTAAGATGAATGTGGTATGGTTTTCTGTTGTAGGGTCCTCTAGTCACTGATAATGGTAACTTCATTTTGGACTGGAAATTCCCAGCATCAGACTTCGACTGGGCTTCTGTCAACACTACCATTAAAATGATTCCTGGTATGTATATTTTTATGTGTTGGGGACAGGAAAATTAAATCATTGCAACTGAAGCCTGAGGAAGCAGTTTGCTCTGCATCATTAGTAAATCTGTACCAGACCACAAGTGTGATGTCACAAAATGCAGTAACTTCAAAGTCACTTGCAATAAAAACTTTGGATCTTACGGTGTAAAACTGATGTAGCACAAAATTAAAACTTGCTCCTGTAGGTAATGTATGATTTGAAAGTGTACAAAATTGTAAGTATCTGGCAGAAAGGGGGGGGGGGGGGGAGAGAGAGAGAGAGAGAGAGAGCGAGAGCGAGAATAATATTTAGGAAAGTCTTGGTATTATGAATTTCAGAAACTAACTTGGTCCTGTCTACATTGCAAAACATTGAAGACTAAGATACATGTAGACATGATTATTGTGACAGTTGGTTTTGGTTGATTGCAAGAAGTGGTCTCTTGAGTTGAGGTTGTTATGTAAATGACAAGTGATTGAAAATAAATTGTTTAGAAAGGTATTTATGCCAAAGAAGGATGGCGTCTCTGGAGCATTTAGGATACTTTATCACTTTGGGTTTTGTGCAGCTAGTATTTTAGGCAATGGCAAAGTTCTCCCTATGCATGCATTCAAGGCATATGGGGCAGTAGAGGTATAGCTCCCATCATTAACTTCAGCACTAGATGGAAGTGAGTGGTCAGCTTTATTCCCAATCACGTTCCCTCCAGAGAAAGTGCCCAGGCCACCTATTGAGTAGGAAGGTGGATGAGCCCCAAAGCCAGCCTTGTCAGTTTGGAGAAGAGAAAGGTGTCTTATGCATGTCTGGATAGCACATGTAGCTTGGGTGGAAGAAACAAAAAATGTGTAGACTATTTTGGTGGGGAGCACCAAGGAGGTCAAGGATACCATTAAGATGGCTCCTGGGGAAGTAGGCATGAAGCAGAATATCCAGGATGAGCCGTGGGGTGGATGACAGTTTTAATTTCCAACAGAGCTGGGACTTCTCTCCTCTTCTCTCTTCTGCTTCCTTTGTAGACCAGGTCTGGTGCCCACCCTCCTTCTTAGCCAGGGAGTTCTTTGGTTCGTTGCTCAGGGCTAAAGCAGCTGGAGCATCAAGCTGACCATTCATCCTCAAGTAGTGCGAAGTTCTACCTCCACTCTTCACTGCCTCTTTGTGGCATGATGGCTAGGCAAAGAAAAACTTAATGAGGTGATGTAAATAATAATGGTGGGAGGTGAATGAAGCAAGTCCAGTATTGTGTCCAGTGGAGAAGTTAGTGTTTGTGGTGTTGGTGCTTCAGATTGAGCTGTTAGAGAGTTGGTTAGTTACAAACTGAACTTCGTAGTCTTCATCAAAGGTGGTAGTGGAGCATTGTTCTTTCTCATTTACAGGTGTGGTGGAGACAGGCTTGTTTGTCAACATGGCCACCAAAGTGTTGTATGGCACTGCAGCTGGAGCAGTGAAGGAACACGAGATTATCAGAGAATAGGACTGGTTGGCTGATGGTAAATTGGAATGTGACTTATTTGTAACAATAATGTACCTGTTTTACTTTTTAAATTTTGGTACTTTATGATGAGTTATGACTGGTTTCTTATGTCTCCCCACTCACACCTCAGTTTCAAGTCATAGATGTTTTGTGTTCAATTTTTTGTATGTTTGTGCCACGCACTAGTGTACAAATGCTTTGGTTTGTGCAAATTTGTACGTGTGTGTGTGTGTTTGCACACGCATCAATTCCTTGCCAACTGCAGGGGTTACATTCCTGCAAAACACCAGACCTGACAGGACCAAGGCTTTATACAAAGCGGCATAAGGGGAGCTGCACCTGCCAGGGACACTCATTAAAGCCTCAATAAGTTGCCTTTCCTTTTACTGACCATAAAACATACCATAGATAATAACATGTTGTTTCACAGGTAAGGCCACGGGGGTAATCTGGAAGCTTTAACACTGCTTTCAGATGCCGTTACCACCATTCCTGTAGGAGACATGGATCTCATGGTGTGGAAGCAGTTACTTTTCTTCATATGTGCACAAATTGAAATAGGTGGATATATAAACCAAAAATTGCAGTTAATAGGAAAAACTGAGGACTATTGCTGTCTGCAGTTGACGAGGAATTGCTCTGTTGGGAAATTTGTGATCTGACATGGGAAACAGTTTGTGTTGGCAAGGCAAAACAGGATCAGAGTCTGTAACTGTATGTAGATTCAACAGATTTCTTACAGTATTTGCACAGTTATGAAAATAATTCTTTTAGGTTTATCACGTGTTGGTGTGTTGGAAAGTGTACTTGGAAAACTGTTGATCGTTGTTTCAATTTTGATAGAAACTAGACATATGTGAGAATCACTTTACCACTTCAGTATGAGAATAAAAGGGGAACTGAGATCACAGTTATAAAAATGAGTACAGCTTGTCTGAAAACATCTTTTTATGGGATCAGTGCATCACATTTATTTGTAAGAGTAAGGGACTTAAGAATAGGAATCAGATTTACGTGGCTGAAAGCTCATGCAGTAGCTGACAGGCAGCTGCTGATGTGCAATATGTTGATTTCTGGTTTTTGCTTATGGTGGGGAATTTCTGTTAAAATTTTGTTTATCATTAGATGGGAGGATATTATTAAAATGGATTTTAACCCTTACTGTACTTGCATGACCATGTGGTAACTTTAGAGGCAGGACCTAGTCATTTGTGTGGTGTGTGTTAGTGAACTGTCACAGAAATTTGGATACTCTGTGTGAAGGTTTGTTGACTCCTTACTGAGGCTACGCTCCAATAAACTGACACAGAAGCATTTGGAATTGGTTGTTTGCAGTATACCAGCAGTTATCTTATATGCAATGGTGATTGAGGGATGTTTTATATCAGGTTGCACTGAATAGTTTACTGAAGTGTATTCTGTCTCTCGCTGACACACACACACACACACACACACACACACACACACACACACACACACACACACACACACACACACACACACACACACACAAACTGATGTAGGTTTTTACAGGGTTTTAGTGGGAAAACTTGAAGGAAGAAGGCCACTTGGAAGCCTTAGGCATGGATGGGAGGATAATAAAACAAGATAGGAAATGTATTATAACGTAAAATTGTGGTGCGTGCAGGTCATTACCTCCCGATGTGTCCACTTACTCTGTACTGTCCTAATTTATTTTTTACAATATATGCATATGAAATGTTTTATTGGGAGTATATTCTTTACTCAGAATAGGTATTGGTAAGAGTGGTAAGTGGGAATGGTGTTGGCATGTTACTTAGCGTCAGAGTGATATTTGTGGAAACAGAGCACACAACAAGAACATGAAGTGACTAGGATAGGAAAGACAGGAGACATCACTATCCTTTATCATGCCCCTCCCCCACCCCAATAAAAATAATAGTTCCCTTGGCCATATAGAACCAATACATATTTTGCATTTGTCTCATTGATTGTTTTATGCTGTCCCGTGTCAACTTGCTGCATGTAACTGTTTATAAGTGCTGTATTGCAGGCTACAGTTTTATGGCCGAACCTTTTATTTTCCCTTGCATTTTGACTGTGTGACAGAAACATACAGACCAGTTTTTACTGCAGATTGAAACAAGCTGAAGTACATGTAGGTTTATGGTGATTATAGTAGCTGTCGCATGTGCCTGTATTCAAGCGAACAGATGTGACAAGAGCGTTAGTGGCCATGTTTGAATTTGTTATCAGTTCTCATTTGTCTGCAGCTATTGCCAGGCCATGAATTTTGTGGAGCAGTTTCATAAAATTAATTGCTACAGCCAGTTCCTTGGCTCTGGGAGAACGAGCATTTCATGAAGGCAGTTTTTTCAATGTTTTGTGGTATTTGAGTTGAATAATATGCTGTTATGCTTTGACATAAGTGACGGAGAGAGGTGGATCCTGCATATTTCGGTTTAATGACACAGTATTAAAGAAACCTGAAGTGGAACATGTTTCACATGTACTTTTAGCAAAAGCTAAAGAGGATGCAATGAAAAGGATACTCAGAAGGAAAGGTGAACAAAGCCAGAATTATTATGTTCTTCTCTGTCACAGGCTGTTTGCTGTTAAGTAGTTGAAAACAGGTAAAGAATTGAATATGTCTGACTCCAACTGCAGTCATAATGAAATAAAATGTAGCCTTTGTTATTTATTTTGCAGGAAAATTATACAGTTTGCAATTAATATGCCATGTTATGAAGAATACAAGTTGATGAGTGTTGTTTGGACTTTCTTGTCAACAACAGTTAGTGATGTCAGCAAGGTATTCCTTTTCTGCCATTTCATATAAGCACGTAGGGATAGGAGTATGCGTACCCTGAAATCAAAACATACCAACTGAAACACAGTTTTGTTCACTGTATTATTTTCAAATAGATTGGGGGTTGGCGTAGTTTGTATAGTGAATAGGCTATTAGCTGGATGATCTGGGGTTTGTATCCAGGCAGGGGCAAGAAATTTATCTGTTCTCCAAAATGTCCACACTGATTCTGTGACCCACCCTGCCTCTTATTCAGTGGGTACCAGGGCTTCTTCCTGGGGCATAAAGTGACTGGGGCATGAGGCTAACCACTCAGCTACATCTAATGCTGAGGGTAAGAATGAGTGGAGGTATACTCCCTTCCACCTATATGGCATTTGTAGGTACAACTGTAGCTTTTTGTTGTTTTCAAATATCCGATGGCCTTAAAAGATTGTAGTGTCAATAAAATATAAAGGTTGGGTTGTCCCCCTGTTTAAGTCAGCATCAGGTTATCTAGTTATAAGAAATGGATGTGTGGCGCAGTACATCATTAACCTTGGCTCTAGATAAGATCAAATCCAGTCCTATTGAACGAGAAGCTGATTGGGCTCAAAAGGTAGCCTGGGTGCATAGCCTGGGTGCAATGATTGACATATGCTAGGTTCTGCTTTAGTTGAATTCTGGCTGTACCAAATGGGTTTGCATAGTGGTAATGCCCCACACGTGTATTTAGGAGGTACCTGATTGGACAGTTGGCCAGATCATTGGCTATCTTGAGTGAGGGTTTTTGTGGTTATCCTCTCTCTCTCTCTCTCTCTCTCTCTCTCTCTCTCTGTCTGTCTGTCTTTCTTTTCAGGCCATGACTTCATGCAAATCCTTTCAGATTTGCCATTCAACAGTAATCCTGTAATTTGATGCTCTGTAGCCTTCAAAACTGATGGTGTAATTAACTAGCCGCCCCCAACCAGAGAAAAGAAGGATGGTTACCCAGCCCATAGTGAGTCTTTACTAATTGAGTTATCATGGATAACTGTATAAAACATTTTATCTCAGAGCAATTGTTAACATAAGTGACAGCATGTTTACACCGCTTTTGTTTTTACTGTTTTATTCACATTGATTTCAACTTCTTGAAGTCTTTCCCATTGTCACTTCCCAGATGACAAACACTGGCGTATTCAGTGTCTATAATTTATGCTTTTGCAGACTGTAACAGCATAACTTCAAGCATTCACATCATACAGACTTGCTAACTGCATGAACCAGCACCAGCCTTCATCAGCTTGGCTTTCCAAAGAGGTTTGTTTGTAAACACGATACATGTATTTTTCAACTTCTACTACATTTACTGCACACCAGCACCTCTTTGCTCTTTAGCAAACCTAACAGTAATATACATACATATACACACACATATACATAGATACATACATAGATACATACATACATACATACATACATACATACATACATACACACACACACACACACACACACACACATACATACATACATACATACATACATACATATACATACATACATACATACATACATACATACATACACACACACATATACATAGGTACATACGTACATACACACACACAATCGACTGGATTATAATGTCATGAAGGGAACTGAATATACTGTGCCGTTATAAACACATGTTGTTCTAACCAAGGAGTAATTTTATGGTTAACAGTGAGGAATTAATTGGTACCACAGAATATCTGACGCTATAGACGAGGTGTCGCATAAACCGATGTCGTTATAATCGTGTTCGACTCTGTGTGCGCACGCGCGCCCCCCCCCCCAGACACACGCACGCACGCACACACACACACACACACACACGTATACTAACCTAAGCCTGTGTAGCCATATGAGTAGGGTGAAACGTAGCCTGTGTAATAAGGTGACGCGTATGCGCTGTAAGTTAGTACAGATGGGTAGGTGTAGAGAGGAACCGCACTTGGTCTGGGCGCCGGTGCTGGCGCTGGTACAGGAGCCGGCGCAGCGCTGATCATAGCTAGGAATGCAGCCAGCAATACAAACTGGAAGAGAGAGAATACGTCTGCGTGTTGATGTGAACAAAGTGAAGTCGTGTACGCTCTGAGTATGGGGAATGAAGGTTTCGCTCCACTCATTTCTAACCTACGCACTCGATGGAGGCTTCACGCTTCTGCCATTTTACCGTCGGTAACGCATTGAGTAGGAGTCTGGGTGGGCACTTTGGAGAAGAGAGAAAAATGTTTTGTTCGTGTCGGGAATTGAACTGCAATTCCTCGGATGTCCGGCGCGTAGCCTAGTCAATATACCGACTACACTGCTAAGTAAAGTCGACGAAATCTGTATAAATAACACTGCGTATTCCATCTGACTCAACCCTTATTTATTATCATCTCAAGCACTACATGTTTCGATAAAGATCATCATCATCATCATCATCATGATGTGTCTATTTTATACAAACACTTAAAACTGAAGGTAAAAATTACAGGCCACGGATGAAAGTATAATACGGCGCATGCGCATTGCATGCTGGATTACTACGACTACAGATACACACTAAGAATATGTAATACTGCTTTTCCACGGCAACAATGGTTACGTGAACGCACCTCAATGTTGCATTTATACGTACGTTGTTTGTCTTGTTTATAACATCCCACGTGCAGAAGCTGTACGTTTTGCTTGCTAGGCGCATACCCCTCTTCATGTCCGTCCGCTCGATAGTAGTCTAGTGTATGTTCGATAATCGCTATCGAAGCGCTTGCTAAATCGAAACTGGCCGTACAGATTGGTATAGCGGCTGGCTAGCGGCTTTTCATCCAGCATAGTGTCGGTCTTCTACTGGGGCAGCTATTTTAACCTGACACTTGGCTGGACCCTGTTTCTGAATACTAAACTCTAGTCAGCATGTGGCCAATAGACAGCGTCTACAGTAGTTAATCCTGGCAGTGATATTATATATTCTTCATATGTTTAGAACTGTCGCTATGGAAGCCAGACAAGGACGGAAGATTAGAGGATTCAGATCTCTTGGTTATGTGAAGCGATGTCAGTTGGTTTGTGTTTCACGAATTTTCGATGCAACGACGTTCTATCGAAATGTCGGGAAATATCCACTGACACAGCGGCACATCTCAGAAGACCTGAGCCCTTAGCAGCGCCGCTGTGGAAGCCTCAAATCTTGCACGAGAAATTTCTCCGTCCTTCGCCTGTCCCATGCGTCAACTTCTCCGACATCCGTACTAGGCTGGTAGCATACCGATCAGGCGTTCACCCACAAGCAGTTTGATTCACTAACAGTTAGAGCTTGATGTAAGGTTATGGAATTCGATTTTTCAGTAGAGACAAGAATCAAAAAGTCTTAATTATTTAACTCTTTTGTCACTCATTCGGCAGTTCTTGTTGCTCTGGCTCAACGAATTCCCTTAATCCTCTAAAACACAAAGGTTTACAAGAACCTGACACCTTTGTCGTGAGGTAGGTGAATTCAGTCAATATTTTTAAACCTGCTTCTTTGGATTGGTTTTTGCAATCGCTATTTTTACCCCACGAGCCTGTAGCCTTCACTTTTCACAGTAATCTTTTCTCCCATCTTCCATATCTTACGTAATACTTGTTCCCAACTTTTGTCAGCCTCCTCCGTCTTCCTCGTGATAAGCAGTGCAACACTGCTACGTAATCTTCCCTCCTCCATTCAGTGAGTATGATCCTCCAATCTCAGCGCTGTGTTTTATAGATTTGTTCTCACTGGTAAAGCAACGTTTATTTATTCCCATAATATTTGGTTTGTTAGTTCTTTTTCTCACGTCACCTCAAGAAATTTTGTTTAAGATCAAAATGAGCAGTCCTTATTTCACGTCCTGGCGAATGAGTACGTCTAACTATGCTTTGAAATATGTTTTTATTAATTTATTATTAATGTTTTTAGTCCATGTATTTCCATGTAAAGTTCTTGTGGGTTTTTTCATACATATTCTGTTTGGGTACGTTTGTGGCGTATAAATTATTATTGAGCTTAATCGTTGACATCCTGTTTAACACCACCATACCTTCTAAGTCTGTTTTTTCTGAGTAGCCTATTATCATCCCAGCACGTTTTAGGACCAATGATTTATGCGTTTCTCACGTCTCCTGTTCATTCTACATCCAACGCCACACATCCCTTGCCATTTTCTTCTCCTTGACTTAGTCAACCAAGTATGTGGTGAAGCGCACAAATTATGAATCCTGAGGTTATTCAGTTTATTCTAGCCAGTAAAAGTCTGATTGCGTTATTACGCCTTTGAAGTAATAAGTAACAGGATCGGGAAGGGTTGACTTCACAGCGAAGTAAACAACGCTTCTGACGTTCTGTACTCCCGCGTAGAGTAAACAAAGATTTAAATTTTTTATGCTTTTAAGTCCGTAGTTTATCACAGACAGAAATCTGACGTTCACGGTACCGATTACTGCGGGAATAATAGGTTGCACAGAGGCACTCACAGTATTAATCTTCATTCTATTTCTCTAAATGTCTTGAAAAAGTTTTAAATGAAAGTTGTCATATAAATTTTTCTTATCAAGGGCAATTTTTTATAAAATTAATTCATTTTAATTTATGCGTAATATAAACTAGAAAATTACGGGACAGGAGTCAAAATCAGATGCGCTGGTAAGATTACAATGCAGACCCCAGTAATAATTTCGTCAAAATCTGTTCACTATTCAGAGCTCAAACAGACGACGGGCATATTATGCATTATGCTCAATATTTAATCATAGTATATGTTTTTCTACATTTAAAACATTATCACTTGGACCACTATGATTAACCGTCTCCATGCTTATTTCCATTTAAAGAAATTTTCTTCCTTTAGCATGTTGCCTTGGTAACTCAATAATTTGAATTTAAAAATACGAACAGTTAGCTTTAACTATTTAGATGTTTCTGGCACCAACACCGAAGAAATCCACGTCAGAAGACCTGATGTTGCTGAGCGAGACACCGCGTGAGCAGCATGGAGAGGGTTAGCAGTCTGTTGTACCGGTACTCACAATGACTCTCATTGCTGCTGACGGAAGGACGCCGCTACACGAGGACTGCTGAGCCGTTGGTATGCTGTCCGTAAGGCGAGAGCAGCAATTTATACTCTGATCCCTCCTCTGCAGTGTCCATCATTTTGTCCACCTCTGTGACGTCAGAATATCGGCTGAAAGTCCGGCATTTGTCTTTAACCATTTCACTGCAAATGTTTACCAACATTTCCGATGACAGAAGAGGTGCAAACTAAAAGAGATGTATGGATTGTAGGTTATTACCGACGCGGTATTTGTTAGCACACATTAATTAACAGGATGATAGGAGAGGGCAAGGAGTGTTATGATCCAATTAAAGATACTGTCTCGGCAGTCGGTTGAAGTGACTGAAGAAAAACACGAAGAATCTCAGTCTGAATAGTGGCTGTTGGAGCCCAAATTCGAAACAGTTTAGTTGTTATGTTTCTTTGAGCAAGGTGATGAGAATTTTTGACACCTGAGAGAGAGCAAACCACAACGGAATGGAGAAGTTTTCACGATGGGGAGGTCGTAATTTACGTACTCTTAAAAAATGTTAGTATGGTTATGAACTCAAAGAGGAAGGGTTAGACCGGACATGTAGTAAGCATGTGGGTGAGTAATGTATACAAAATATTAGTATGGAAACCTGACTTTGATTGCTTAGGTACAGATGGGAGATGGATCCTAATATATGATAGGCGACTAGGGGCTTTGTTCAGCTGTCTTAAGACATAATCCAATGAAAGGATCCTGTGCGCACGATAATGACCTTTAGAGTTCCAAAATAAAGATTACAAATATATAAAACTAGAATTATTCCTTCTATTGTATATGGGCGTGAGACTTGCTGTGTCAAGTAAGGGAAGTACATAGGCTAAGGGTGTTAGAGAATAGGGTGCTAAGGAAGATATTTGCAGCTAAGTGGAGGTGATAGGAGGCAAAACAAACTTGTGTGGTTGTGGGTTTATGGACTTAATCCATCGTCCGAAGAGTAAAATATTAAAAATATTAAAACATTAAAATAACAACGTTT
>BLKM01000899.1:0-14368 GCA_013340265.1 Coptotermes formosanus
TTTATTAATTTATTTTTCAAAATTCTAATGTACTAGTCATCAGCTGATTTCACCTGAAGGGTAAGTCACATATGACATTTGAGGTCATAATCTTTACAAACCTTTTTTAATTTGGGTTTTCGGAGGGGGCCTGCAGCCTGGCACCCCCCCCCCCCCCACTTGTGTGCGCCTTTAGACGGATAAAAGAGATGGACAAAATGAAGGAATGAGAAGTTTGAATGACTGCACAAGAGACGAATAAGGAAGGGCAGGCAGTGGAAGAGGAGTAAAGAATATAAGGGCAGAAATCCAGGGCAAGAAATGTGCTGTGATGCAGGATAGGAATAGAAGAACAAAAGTGAATGGAAAAAGTAAAAACAGAAAAGAGTACTGGAATGAAGGCCAGGAGTTACAACATAATGGAGAAAGGAAAACAATGAAATGAAATAAAAAGAAAAATAGGAGGGAGAAAATGATTAAGAAAGGAACGTTGGAAGGTACAAAAACCTCAAAACTATACACAATGCACAAAAAGAGTACAGGATGTTACCTAATACATCAGACAAAAATCTGCAACACTGAGAACACCATAAAACACAAGCTTGCTTCCTGCACTCACAACATGCAATATTTTGATGGCTGTCATCCTGTTGTGATGCCAGTACAGATAAATACACAGACTCTGTCTGACACAATTATTCACTTCATTACAACACAGCTACATTGTTTTGGTCCACTACATAACAACTGCCAGGCTGCCAAACACTTAAAAAAATACACACATACAAAAAGTACAACTTCATTTGGTTATGAGATCTCAAAAATTGCAATTAGTTAATATGCTTCTTTACTGCATCAGTTGTAACTCTTGTTTAAATAGAACCACCTTATTTTTAAAAGGAATATGTATAAACTTTTACATTTGGTATTTTAACATTTATCTTAAAATCAAAAGTACGTTCAAACTTCCTCTGTGTTGAGGTCTGCTTTACTCTACTTCAGTCTTCTAATTTTTGTTATAAAGTTGTATGGCAAAGGTCTAGCTCACGCGGGGTATATAATCTTCTGTTACTGACTTTCTGTATGACACATTAGCTTATATTTTCCTTCCATTTATTTTTCGGATTCTGTTTTTTATTGGTCAAACTTATTATCAATGTGGACTGCTGTTTTGTATACACCTCATGCTATCATCACACAAAATGACATCAAACACTTTAAAAAGACTTTTATTTGGTGTCCTTAGTGGACTGAAACATGTAGCTGTGTTCCAATAAAAGTGAATAGTTGTGTTCGATGGAAAGTCTGCATACTTACTTTTTCCCAGAATGCAGCTTGGTTTACACTGCTGAGAACTTCACATAATCTTATTTAGGATTCAGGTCTTCTTGGATGTGATGCTGTGTCAATGGGTGAATGGCTCCTAACATTTTTAAGGACAGAACAGAAGAAGGGCAGACATCAGTGTCCCATGAACATGGACCATACTTGATCCTTTCTGCAGCCCTTATACTAATGTACTTAGTACCCCCAAACTTTGAACAAAGTTCAGTATCCTACTGACAGAGACATCCTCAGAGTCCCCTAGTTTCATAAAATGATGACCCAGGTAGCCAAATCTTATGTGGCCAAAGCCTCACAGTCACAGAGATGCATCGCAGATGCCGGTTTGCATCTGTCACACTTAGGACTGTGTACCAGCCCCAGTTTACATAGGTGTTCTTTTAAATCATGGTGTCCTGTTAGCGGCCCTGTCAGTATTCCTAGCTGGTTTGTACTCGAGCTGAGTAATGCTCCAGCTCTTTCAGCAGGTCTTTTGAGAAAGCCCTTAGCTTGCCCTTGTCCATGGATGGACTACTATTACTATGCATGTTTCCTATTCATCCATCACCTGATCACCCCCCTGCCAATCATGGCAGATATGCCCAATGCAGGTTCAAGGCCTGTATGTGGACATGAGGAGTCCTATCTATCTAGCTACTTGATCAGACAAACAGCTTGAAAGATTACAGTGCCTTCAGCTTCCTTTGAAGATGAAGGCAATACAATCCCTTGAAATGTCAGGATCACTCATCCAGCAACATGACATCATATCCCACAGGAACTGCATCTTCAGAATCACTGCTGCGAGAACCTCAAATCGGGCATGATGTTATTAGTGTGGCAGCATACAACACATACCATATCATACTTCTGTACATTCGTGCCTGTAACGGGTTATGCATGAGTGAATGTACAGAGCGATTCATATAGAACCCATGCATCATTTCTACCTGTGATTCTGAAATGACTGATTAGAAGCACATGGAATGCTTCAGAAGCACTGCCTGGTCATGCCCGTATTGTGCACGAATAATCTACCGCAGCCTCAACAGATGTCACTGTGTGCACCTGTTATGAAACTGTAGGCCTCAACGACCCAGGCGTTCTATATGAATCAATCTGTACTCTTATATGGACTGTCCTATGAGACAGTTAATGATTAACTGCTATGGGAATATTCTCATTTATGCTACCAACACTAAAACCCAGCTGACTGATCTTTGTTTCCAGCAGTTGGGGATGCTGCTGTCACTGTGGGATTTCCAACACTCTTGCACACACAAACCTTATTGGGTTTGTGTGGGGAGCAGGCAATACTTATTGGCCAAAACCACTCGAGATGTGGCAATTAAAAGCTACCTCACTGGGAAATGAACCCTGGGTCCTACACCATGTGTCACCTTGTTACCAAACTAGGCGATCATGAAAAACTGAACGCAACTTCTGTTTATAAGACATACAAAGGAACAATGAAAAACATGGAAATTAATCTGGGGATAAACAGTGCAATGTCAAGTACAATTTTGGCCAGGGTCCACTACCACACTGCAAAGCATGAATGAAACTAATTGGCTTCAATTAACCAGCACCCCCATGTAAGTGTCATGACGGTGTGTTAGTTGATTCATAAAACTGTTGGGCAGAACAATTACACAGATATGATAAAACCGCAAGATATGAAGACCAACACAGAAAGTCTTGCTATCTACAGTATAATTCTGGGTGCCCACTTATGTCGAATACCATGCACTGCCCACGAGACAATGTTTTCATGCTCTATTCTTGAGATGACTGGCTGATACGAATGCAAGAGCACAGACTAACTCATTTCAGGCAGGTTGTTCTACTTTGAATACAAACTCTGGATACTATATGGTATGACCAACGATTAGTCAAGTGGTCAGCTTCATGCTATGGCCACTTTACCCCACACAAAAGAGACCCACTCTCTATTTGAACAGTAACCTACATGGGCCACAAGGCCAGTCCACATGTGGCAAAGAGGAAGAAATACTTTGGCCTGCCAGGGATTAAACCCTGGCCATTGAGCTGGCATGCAACCACTGTACTTGCTAAATCATTCTGTAACTGGTTGGTATGCACCAAAATTAAACTGACCCTAAAAATGTTAGTGCGGACTCCCACCATCAAATTCGATCACGCACTATGGCAGTGTGCTCACTTTAAACAATTTAGACAGACAATATATAAACATTAGCATGTGGTAACAGGAAGTTCATGATTAAAGCTGCTGTGTCAGCACAAATGTACTCCACTGTCAAACTGACCTAGGCAAGGTTTCTGTTCCTAGATCCACACTGCAATCTTCATTAAACATCATACATAAGATCTGGCTTATCAAATCACCCTTATTTTGTAAAAAGGGAACAACCCACAAAATACCAATTTTACAGGAGAAGCAAGGTGGCGTCTCTGTTTCACGTAAGACACGTGCTTTCAGAGGGACAAAATCCCCCAGCTATCTTGGTTATTCTTGAAAATGGAATTGTCATTCTTTTGCATACCATAGAGCAGTGGTTCCCAAACTTTCAATTGTGTGACCCTAAAGTAGCAAACGGTATGTGACCCACGATGCTACCATGGAAATGGTAATAGTCAGTGATATTTACTATAACTGAACTAATGCCAATGCCTTTTCTTGAACACTGCATAACATTGCCACTTATTAAAAAATATTAAAATTTTAATGTTACTTGTCAAATCCAATATTTTTTGGACAATATTAAATACACAAAACGTGCAAGAAAGAAATCTTTATTCAAATAACTCGTGCATGTGCTGGTTAGACAAATTATTTCCTTCTCAATAAAAGCTTGTGAAATACTGAACATATGGAATGTTACACAAAAGGAACAGAACAATAAGGTCAAAAATTTAGTGACTGAAAAATTTAATGCATGTGTTACTTATTTTAAATAAAGCTTATTACCCTCCTGTGACCCTACAGCAGACCCCCCACGACCCTGATTTGGGTCGTGACCTGAGGTTGGGAACCACTGCCATAGACGACCACTAGTTGAATGATACACTACACATAACTCAGTTTAGCTCAGTGTCATTTTGCCCCTTTTTACAAAACGGGTGAAATCAAATAGAACAGCCCAGTGGTAATGGTGTAAACACTGCAATGTCTTACGTACCTTTAGTAGTGGTTCCATGTAGATGTTTTCAGTTGATAGGAATGCTCCCTTGGCATGGGCCTGGGACATCCCTTTGGGGATGGGAGGGAGAAAGGGGTAAAACACAAAGCATGTTTCTTTTTCCTTTTGCCTAACAAATCATACACTTATTATGCAAACACAACTAATTTGTGAATGTTCACAAAATTATGCAACCTGTCAGCTGTGAACTGTGTACCAAAACCAAAATAACACTAGAATTTAGACAGCCACACTTAGTTCATCTGCCCAAGAAAGTAAATATGTAGAAAACCTGCCTTGTTAGAACTGGGTATTGTGTTCAAACAGTAATGTAATTTAAATATTATTTTATTAATTTTAGACTTGCTATTACCTATTTGTTGTGGTCATCAGCAGGTGCACACCCAGAATGTTTTGCTGGGGGGGGGGGGGGAAGCCCTGAGGCTATATATAATTTATGTTTGATTTTAAAAACTATGTTATAAAAATCATGTTTTAAGTATAACATAACACTGACAGCAACTGCATTTATGCACAAACAACTAAAACTACATGTTCCATGACTCAATGAAAGTGTCCTATCTTGTTTTTTTTTATTTTATTAATTTGTTTTTCAAAATCCGCAGCAGATTTCAGTAGCTGATTTTGGCTGAAGGGTAAATCATGTAAAGTTTTTGAAATCATAGTACCTATAACATATGTCTTTTAAATTTCTGTTTCGAGGGGAAGCTGTAGCACTGCAGCCCCCCCCCCCCGCATGCGCCCCTGGTTATCACTGATATATTCATCGACATCAATCACCATCACCATCATCATCATTATTCTGCAGCTTAAGTCTGCCTTTTTCCTTATTCAGTTATGTGTTTAATGTAATGTCAATATTTAATATTTTGAATATATTACATGGTTGTAAAGCAAATTTCCTCTCCTTTTCTTGATGTACCTCACAATTCTGATGTAATGCAGTCAACATAAAAGTGTGTGTGCGTGTGTACCATTTGTGAGTGGTGTGATTTTACATTGTACTGCCAGGATTTCATCTTGCTCAAATACTTTCAAAATGACAAAAATTTGTGATGACACAAATGTTAATGAAGTCAGACTGGTGGCTTTTTGGTTCATCCGCTAAGTAACGTTTATGATATTGCGGCACAAAGGGAAAAATATGTCAGCCACTCTCAAGTAAAACACTGTGGAAGGAAAGAAATATTTAGCCCTTTGTGAAAACTTTTCTCAACACTGTACTCTTCAACATTCCTCTATCTCAGCCAATGTTTTCCACCTTCCCAACTACACTATTCATCATGTGTAGTCCTCAGAATAAAGCTTGTAAGCTTGCTAAATGTAGCAGGCAAGTTCTATGTACGTGATACACTTCATCTTTTATTCCCATTATTTTCATGCTTCTGAACCCATTCAGTAGCACACTGCTGCTTTGCATTGCCTAAGTGAACATAATGTGAATGTGTCACATGGAAAGAACACGACATGAAGACTGTAGTAAGAAACAAAACACTTGTCTGCGATTAGCTGTTTTGCACTGCTGATATTTACTGGGGTTCAAGAAAAGTATGCTACAATCACACAGATTTCTGGTCCTAGATACTATCTGCAAGTGTTTATTTTTATGAACTGGTTTCTCAGGTGTGGAGCTATACACATTCAGTTTTCTTCACTACTAGCATACCACTGTGCTAGATAATGGAATTCCAATTGAAAACACTGGGCTTTATCCTGCCAGCACAAGAAGGTAAGGTAAGGTGATACGTAATATACCATATTATGCTTGTAATGCATGGTGTAAACATTGCGTATTTGGTACTAATGACTATTGCAGCTGAAGTGCCTAAACTGTGTACAGAAAAAAAAAATACTTGCATGTCTGTGTAACAGCCATGTACTCGAAACCCCTGGAAGTTTGGGGGGGGGGGGGAGCAGTTGGATTTCCTGTGCCTTACCTTATAGAAGGGTCTCAAAGTGCTAAACTGAAGTCTGAAGTATGATGGCTTCTCACAGGTGTCGTCACGTCAGGAAGGCCGTTCCATGTGCCTGTATACCACAGTGTCAACAGTGTGATTCCTGATGTCTTTGATCCTGAACGGCGATGATGGATGCATCCTCTCACGCATCAGCGATCTGTGCCATTCCAACGCAGTACCACTTCTGAACACCCTACAAGAAACATGCAGTCTGCAGCCTGAAGTACAGCAACATGTGAGGCAGTCCTTCCTCAGCCCAACAGTGTGACGTCCTTTGTTAGTTCTGACAGCACAACTTCATGGAGATCCTTCCAAACCTGCCAACAAACATGAACATTTGTAAGGATCCGCACATATCTGCATATTATAATCAATGGGGGCATCATATTTTAACCTGTGTTAAATATTCTTGTTGCCTGAATATATACAATAATTCTGTGTGTATGTCACCACGTTTTGTGTCTGAAATATACAATATTTGTACGGTGAAGGTGGTGAATGGCTGTGACTTCTGCATGGGGCACTGTGTATGACAATATCCTACCCGTACCCCTCCCCGGTCTCTTAATACAAATACATTCTACTTGTAACCCTCCCAGATGTTTTAATAAGGGGGTGTCACTGCAATGGTGAGAACTACTCATGTCACACATACCTTTCTCACTGGGCCTTATTGTAGACTGATGCTGCACAAGTGAAGATGGACAGAGAGGAGGGTACTGTGTAGTCCTTTTTCACTGAAATGCCCCACCAACATCCTTCACCACTGGCAACACCTTTTTCTATACTGATGCCACTCCAGCACTTGCAACAGAATAACAATTACATCAGGCTTTAGAAACTGTAAAGCTTAATCTAAATAAACACATAATACATGTATGTGTGATTTTCTCAAGTGCATTTACCTATGCATTTATTAATTGAAGATAATCGTGACAATGAATTTAGGACACCAGATAACACTAACCTCAGCACATGGCCTCTTCACTGTTTCTGTGCAGTTAACAGAGAGTGCAGAACTGTGTCAGTCGCTCTAGCACTCCTGTGTGGGTTTCTTGTTGGTGGGAAGGAATGCCCTCAATCCTCGTGCAGAACTCTATGTTCAGCACCACATCAAAATGATGATAATTACGGGAATTGATGAGATGCGTAAAGTATGGTAGTGCACAAGGTGTCACCACATCAGTCTTGCATTATACATTCCTCTGTTGGTTGTGCCCACACTCTCTTCACAGGTGACAATCCAGACCTGTCAGCAAACAGTAACAATGACAGGAATGATGGTTCAGCTTCTTTAGTCACTGTGAAAGCATCAAGCATTAAGCAGTAAGAATTCTCACATAACTACACACTATGATCAATCCAGCCTAGGAGTTGCTACTTGTGTTGCTGCTATACCCAGATCAAGTGCAACTGATGCCAAAAGAAATGTTTACTGTCCTGCCACCATGTCAGTGGGTTTCTGTCATGATAAGTAGCAGCAATTTTTGTTTTCTCAAAGACTCGCTTTCCATTGCAGTTCAGCAGCTCATCTGTGAAGTTACGTTCCCATGTTATAAGACACTTCAGGCTCAGTCAGAAATACTGGTTTATATACGGCTTCTACTAGCTTGGCAGTTATTCCCCTTTATATAATGACACAAAGAAAAATGTGAATTTAACAGCTTTTTGCAGAGATGTGCATACGAAACTCAAATGTTGTCTTTTGTGTCCTGCTACATGATTCAAGCGTAGCTTGAATCCCACGGAGAAAAACTTTAACTGACAAGGTGGGTAACAACTCCCTTACAGCTTCTCCTGCAGTTTCAAAGCCAGGAGAAGTCCAAATTCCAGTTTCCATTTGCTTTTCCTAAATCCAACGAGGATCATCCAATGCCTGCACGTATGGAACGGTTAAAAGGTTGCTACCCTGAAGATGGAGGCTGCAGGCTCTTCCAATATGTTTGTAATGAGCTACCAGAGTACACAGCATCAATTACCGAAAACATCTGCATGGTCACCACCATCAGAAACTCGTATCTTGCACAACTGTCTGAAAATTCTCAGAGCTGGAGACTGAAAGTCAGTGTCTGAATCAAAAACTTTTCTCAGTCCTATCTCCAGAATTCAAAGACTCCCACATGCCTAACCTGACATATGTACTTGTGGTCCTGGTTATTTTGAGTCATCTACTTTACATTCCAGTTTACACTACCTGCTTAAATACCCCAGCCAGTCAATGTGTTTGGGTTTGCACCCGTTACTTTTAAACTGTCAGTAACTGTTCAAATAATAATCTGACAAAAAGCCAGAGGTAAGTGACATGACACATACTTTTCATGCAGACGTCCCTCATAGATGGTGCCAAGTTGAGATGTGCACAGACTTATTCCAGAACTGAACAGCCATCTGTTCATTGATGCCACTCCACCACTGCAACACAACTGTAACAATCATGTAAAGCTCTACAAAATAAAAATCTCAGTTCAGATATCATCCTGTTTCGGCACCTAATTCATTCCTTCAGAACTGCTCATAACGCAAAAAATCATACAACAGAAATTAACTTCCTTATCATAAACTTAAATTGGGTCTTGTGGGTCCAGAGGTAAACAATTTCTCGGGGGGGGGGGGGCGGCCACACACACACACACACATTTTAACAAAACACAGAATCGAAACTCAAGTGATTAACACCATCAACAGCAAACTGCATAGCAAAACTATGAGAAAAATAAGGGGCGATGATGATGCTTCTGTGTAGGCCTGATAGGAATGCTGTGATGTTCTGCGCCATTGAAAGGATTTGGGAACTGACCAGAGCTCAGAAAAGGCACTGTGAACAGCGATGGGTCTGTGAAAGGTACATCATATAAGTGAACTGGTTCAGACTTGAAAAACAAGTGTTAACTGTGTATCCTGAGTAAGCAAAAAATCATATACCGAGGGATTCCTGTACACTACATCATCATTGTCATCGTCGTCGTCATCATCATCATCATCATGTGAACATAATTTCTGACCTACTTTAAATGCATTAACCTGTAAGATTCCCTACTTCAAGATCCTCTGACTGACTAACTAACTAAGTGGCTGACTGACTGACTAACTATACGGAGCAGAGTCCTTCTTTAGAAGCTAACATGTCCTCAGCTAGTCAAGAAATTCCTTGCATTTTATGGAACCTGAAGATTCATTACTGCATTCACAACAGCCCGCCACCTGTCCCTACCCTGAGCCACATCAATCCAGTCCATGCCCCCCCATCCCACTTCTTGAAGCTCCATTTTATTATTATCCTCCCATCTACGTCTGGATCTCCAAAGTGCTCTTGTTCCCTCGGGTCTCCCTACCAAAACCCTGTATGTGCCTCTCCTCTCCCCCATACAAAATAGTCTGCAAGATACCCTGACACTGAATTTAACATACCATGTGACACTAACCTTCAGCACACCCAGTGCCAGCAGCTCATCTGCAAGAACTGCAGCTCCAGAAACTCCTCGGTTGCTCTCAGTCTGCAGCTATGGCCCCCTGACACATGTCGTGCTGGGGAGATGGATGTCCTGGGCCTGTGTACAACATTCTGGGTACAGCACGATGTCAAAATGGTAATGATTACAGATGAGTCATCTTCAGTGCACAGATGATACAGCCTCAAACCCTACAAGGAGCATGATGTGGGACAAAATCTCAGCTCCTGGTACAACCAGAGGTGCTGCTTCCTCAGTCTGATAACAGTCTTGACACCGGTGGCTTCCCAGGCCTGCCAACAAAGAGGATCCAGTAAATGACCACTCACATAACTGCGCATTATAAACGAATCTGTTCCGTTCCTTCTAACTCGAGAAAGCAGCACTGGCAGTGTGTGTTGTCCAGCTCTGCCGTCCTGCATGGAACTCTGCCACAGTCTTTGCTCACGTGCCCCACCCAGCCATCGTGATTTGCCAGATTCCTGCCATGAACTGTTTCGTGCGCCGCACACACACACAGCCCTGACACACTCAAGACACCTTCCCTGACTGCATGTCACAATACAGAAAACAAACAGCAGTGCCAGTAAACTGTGTGTCCTGCCCCCTTGCCTGGTCTCCGGGCACTGGCTCTTGCTTAGTTCTAGTGATCTATTTCAGTAATTTGAATGTTGTTTTCAAATTTGCACGATTTTATTAGTTATTTCTTTGTTCTTCTCCTACGATATTCAATTATGTTACTATTTTCCATTTACGAAAATATGACAACTAAACAAACAAGCGCAGATCACACCAAGCTACTGGCTCCATTATGTTGCACCAAAGATTTATTTCCTTCAGACCATTTCAAATAATCACACAAGAACATTTGCCTTTCCCATCTGTAACAATAAGTATTGGTATCTAATCTGACACCCACCTTTCTTACCGCGGACCTTGCAGATGGCACGGAGGAAGACACTGTGTTGTGCTTGCTCACTTAGTAACTTCACATCGTTCATCACTGGGATGCTGACTGATGCCACTCTCAGACTGCAAAAGAAGAGTTGTATAAAGCATACAATTGTTATAATAAATACAGCACAACACCAACCAACACAAAGAACATCACCTTGCAGTGTAAGCCATTGAAGATTTATCTACCCATCACCATTTTAGTTAAATTATGTATCATAAAGGTTAAAACTAATGGCAGTTTCATGGTAAAAAAGAAAAATATCCTCACATACACAGCAAGCTTTGAGCACATGTATTTGAGAAGTGGCAGTTTCGGTATGCAGAAACAACCCAAGTGTGATAATTACAGGTGTTACTACTTGTGAAAGAACACGAAACTCAAGTTCTGGAGCAGACTCGGAATGGGAGATGATGTATTTTAAAAGAAATGATTTGTGTATTACATATTATGGACAATGGTGTGTGTTAATGCTTCAACAACTTCAAATTTTTACACTTCATTTCTTGAAAAATGCAATGTGCAGCTTATTCAAGCATAAGAAGCATTCAAGAAAACGTGCTATATGAGTATGGATTTATGTCCAAGTTCCTTGATGTCACACACATCAAGTATTTGGAAAGATACAATTCTGTAAATGGGAAAAGAAATGTAGTAAATTTCACTCACTGCAAGTGATCTAATATGGCAGAAAAGTGTCGCATTAATAGAAAAAAGTATCAACTGCTATTGTAAGAATACTACGTTACACACTGTCCATTTGATACACAGAACACTTCAGAATGTAGATTTTGCTGCTGTCATGAGGCAAGTCATATCTTAAACCTATTCTGTTCAGCTCACTACATTAAGCAAATTCATATCCCTGGAAATACAGACTTGCTTCAGATAACAGACCCAACAGAATATGTTCAAGCACAGCTTTACAGGTTATGTGACAACCAGCATTATAAAACCTTCCCAAAAATTACTTAGCCCGTTCCATGGAGCACGGTACAGTATCTCTTGAGCAGCTAGCTAACATTACGTCATATAGTTACTACACTCCCTTCATTTATAGAAACTGAAGGCTCGTTATGAAGTTCACAGGGGCCTACAACTGGTCCCTTCCCTGAGGTAGGTGGACCCAGTTCCAGAACGCTGCCAAACCTTTCATCATGTTTCGGTACACAAAACACTACAATGATAATATACTTCACTACTATTGCAGTATAACAATCAAAATTATTCGACATAAAACATTAACTTTTTTTTTGTAGTTCACTGTCTAACGAATTCGTAATTGAATCTAGTCCAGAGAACGGCCTTCATCTCTGATGAACACTTTATAAACTTTTATTCAAACATTTCCACAGGCTACTTATTTATTGTTATCCAAAGCAATGTACCTATATTAAAATTATGTAAATACAATATTCAACACCTTGCCCCTTTCACCACCTTCTGTGTTACAGCTGTCCGACCGACATATCAGGGTTGCCAATACAATTATTCCACCAATTCATGTCATGGTACCCAAAATATATGAAAAATCAAGAAACATAGAAACACCGTAGCACTTGCAGATATGGCGACAAAATATAAAGGTATTAATCCACTTACGTGAGTATGTGTTTTAATCCAGGTGCCAATTTGAGATTTCTGGTTTATTAATGAAATCCCCCAAAACATTCATTCATTCACTCATTCATTCTGGTAAAAAACTTTCGATTTCAGATTTTAAGTAAATTTTTTGCCACCCACAGAGGTTAAGGATTCAGATTCTGCGTACTTGCAGTTCAAGCTATCACGTCTCATTTCAGTCACAACATCCACGTACCAACCAACATTAAGCGTACCACGGTTACGATGGTTTATCATACGCACGCAAGTTGGCTCCCTGAATAGTGCGTAATTTTTAAGTCTTTCGCAGTGTCTTAGAGAATATCAGGCCGTCATGTCTCTGAGGTTTAACCCTCAGCCCTGTACAATATGGGAACCTCAAATGCCATTGTGTCTTTAACGCCGCATAGTTCGAAACTTGGTTACATGAACACGAACTGTCCTGTATGTTGCTTGTTATATAAACCAGCGTTTCGAATTTTTCGTGCATGTACACCACCACCACCACCCTGTTCTACAAGACAAGCAAACTTTATGGGGGCCTAACAAGAAAAATCCATTACTGCTGACGGGCATTACTACGTAAGACACATCACTATGGCGTACTGATTCAAGCCCGTAATGAATGTATCACATTTTATAATAAATAAATCCTAATAGCAATAATTATTAGTCACAAAGTATAATTAACACGCCGATTATTAACCCTAATAACAAATTTCTAGTGTCCACGTCATATAAACGGATTATAACTTTTCGAACATCAAACGAAACTTCTTCGAACTTTCTTCTGTCAACGCCGGATAGGAAGAGGATCTGACCACATCTTAACGAAGGCCGTCATGCACCATTTACCGGAAGTTATGTTTCCGCGTACGTATATAATTCCTAATAGCGGAAAATTACAAAACGATATTTCTTCACGCGTATAAAAATAAATCAGGCGAAGTGTTAAGCATTAATTATCAGGGTTATTAGCATTTAAGTACCGGCTAACATTTTCGGAACTCCGAGTGACATCGATACACAACGAGCAGGTCCATCTGCCTTATCGATCGAATCCAATGATTTTCGTAAGCACAGATAGTACCCGATAGAACAAGCAGGGACTTATTTCCGTGTCACTTCATTACCTCGGCCGGCATACCACCTCTTCTGACTTAAACTATTCGTGGTTTTTTCTCGGTCTTTCCTGTAAAAGCCAGAATGATACCGATATCTCAAATTGCAACAAAATTAATAGGACTGCATTTTGGTGATAAATCTTAAAGGCAAAATTTTTACTTTTCTTTACTGATTTTCACTTTTAATTTTTTTTCACTTTTAACTCACCGTGCATTTTATATCAGATGAAAAAAGCAACCAACAAATGCACTGTACTTACTTATTCAACTTTTTACTCTGCTTTTCCCCGACATGTTTCGGCGTAACAAGACGCCATCCTCAGGGGGTCGTATATAATTAAGACATTATTTTCCTCAGGCGATGTTTTCCACACATGTGAAATTGTTAAAATATAGCATTTACACACATAACACACTGTTTTCCAATATTAATTTGATGACAGTTCTTGGATTACAACACATAACTATATGGTCCGATGTGAATAGCACATTATTAACTGTGAGTGCAGTGGCACCCCATTAAATAATAAGAATGTCTACAAGATTATTAAAATGTAACACAGCACATTGTCACAAAACTATAAAATGTTAAAAGTATGGTATACAAAGAGAATAATAAGGCACCATCACGAGTTAACTAATCTTGTGCAGGAGGTTGAATAGTCGGTTTTCTTTACTGAGCACATTTACATTCACACTACCCCTGAAATATTGAGGCTTATATGATAGGCTTTTTTGGGTAGAATTCTGTAGATGAAGTGGCATACACCATTTTTAAATTTATGTTATAAAGTAA
>BLKM01000899.1:17888-249553 GCA_013340265.1 Coptotermes formosanus
ATTTACACACATAACACACTGTTTTCCAATATTAATTTGATGACAGTTCTTGGATTACAACACATAACTATATGGTCCGATGTGAATAGCACATTATTAACTGTGAGTGCAGTGGCACCCCATTAAATAATAAGAATGTCTACAAGATTATTAAAATGTAACACAGCACATTGTCACAAAACTATAAAATGTTAAAAGTATGGTATACAAAGAGAATAATAAGGCACCATCACGAGTTAACTAATCTTGTGCAGGAGGTTGAATAGTCGGTTTTCTTTACTGAGCACATTTACATTCACACTACCCCTGAAATATTGAGGCTTATATGATAGGCTTTTTTGGGTAGAATTCTGTAGATGAAGTGGCATACACCATTTTTAAATTTATGTTATAAAATAAAAGGTATCTTAATTTCTCAGAACACTCCCTGAAATTTAATTCTAGATATGCTGCTGATATTTCAGGTTTGAATGCCCATCTTTTCTTTACTACGTAAGAAGTTGTTTTAAAACAAAAATGGCATTAAATATGACAGGGAAAAGATTAAATATTTGGACATACAAGCATTATATGAATTGTCATTATTGGAAGCGACACTATAATATGAAATACTGCTGACTTAAAAAAAAGCCATAAATTTTGTATACATTTTCTAGAAAAAATCATCTGAAATAACCACTTAAAATGTCACATCCATCCACGTGTTTTATCTTGAAAACACGCAAGTGAATTTCAGTCAGATTTTGCATTCAGTGTGGAAGCTAGAAATAGTCCAGCACAGCTAATTTTCGTTCACGTTATTTTCAATAAGATCCCCGTTTTAGACGAAGCTGGAACTGAAATTGACTTAATTTCTCAAACTCCCCGACCGCATTCCTATGTTTAACAATACTTTGGGCGGATAGGTACAACATTTATTTTTATTCTTCCGTGTGCATCTCGCGAACTTGCCCTCAGTAATGCGTGTGGCCATTTGCCACAAAGACCCCTATCATATAAGGCTTTCTAAGCTTCCTATTTTATATTTCAAATTGCAATTTACTAGCCATCAGCCGATTTGAGCTGCTGATTTTAGCCGAAGAGCACATCACGTAAAATGTTTGATTTCATCGTGTCTACAAATTCCGTTTTTGTTAACAAATTTCATTTCGGGGGTGAGAGTTTAGTTATGGTACAGGTAACGTCCTACTGACATTTGACTTTGGAAACATATGTCAAAAGTAACACAGAGTCCTTCTAAGGTCTCATAAATACAGATAGAATTGCAACAAAGCTAACGAATTCTGGAAGAAATATTCCCTCACCTTCCCGAGCATCTACACGTCTCAGACTGGAATCAGTCATTACCTGCCATACTTGTTGCATGGCAAGTCTTCACAATTAGAGGACACATACTTAACGTTTCGTTTATGTTGGTGGGTTTATAAAATAACCAGTTCCTACCTCTAATATCATTCGCACAGTCCACAATACTGTCGCCGTCCATGGTGGATCCTCCTCACGACACAGACCCTTTGACATATTTTTTCCCCACTTCCCACGCCAAGCTGGCATTGTTGGAAGTGTGAGGGTCAGGAGTGCCGTCTAGCTCCAGATGCTGGCAAACACGAAGTTCCCTTCAGGGACTTAACGGGATTCCAGCGCGCCGATTTCGTCAGTCGCTTTGTTGATGTTGTAAAGGGGTAGCGATGAGTAAAGCAGCGACTCTTAACTCAACCGTCATCTTCGCTTCCCGTCGTACACCCTGTTGTTACACACGAGGTTCTGACGAACGAGTATCAGCTGTATAACTGTAACATCAAGAACACAGGAAATGCTATTCCTTAAGCCTGTTTAGATGCTCTAAAGGTAGCAGCTCTGCCACTAAGACTTACTCCCTATGGCCAGCACCCCAATGGGAGGACCTTGCTTTTTGTGCTTTCAAGTCGAAAATCCGGACTAATGTTAAAGGTGACAACCCCTGCATGTTAAACGGTACTGATAAAAAATTGAAAAGGCACAACACTTAAGTATGCAACAAGGGATATCCACGATATTTCTTAGAAAGATGAGCAATTGGAGGATATTTTAGTAAAAAAAAAAATACAGTACTTGCAACAACCACAGAAATAAAACGGCAATTGAAAGGTTCTAAAGAAACTAGAAATTATTTTCAATGTTGTAGCAGCGCTTGCCAACAAGTTCGAGCACAGACGGGTGTTACATTAATGGTACACAAAAAAGATTTAAGAAAACAACTGACAATTATATTTACTGGAATAATAGGGTTATTCAAATGCGAATCAAAATTAGTCGAACATATTCGACAATTATTGGTATATATGCCCCAGCTGAGGCCAAAGGAGGAAATGCTTTTTACGAAAATTTCCAGACGATACGATAAAGTAAAATTATTTTAAGTATAACATAATGACAGAGTACCACAACAAATTATAACAAACATGTTCAAAACTTATGAAAACAATATTATATCCATTTAGGTTAAAAATGAATTCACTGAATTGAAACATATCAACCGAGAAGTTCGACAAGGATGCGGCCTATTGCATCTGATCTTCACAGTTTACATGAACTCCCTATAAAATACTGGAGACAACTGCCTCATGGCAGCGTACCCATTGACCCTTTAAAGACGGTACGTATCTGTTTTATTTAAGGACTCAGTGCGTACCGCGCTGTAAACACTCTCCACTTCGGTTATATAAAACCGATCTCTTAATGTGTTATAAGGCAAAAGTGGCTGTTTGTTTTCAGATCCGTACAAAACACATAAACGCAATGTGGGCACTACGTAGAATTTTTTAATATTAACCCTTTAAAGACGAAGCCTATCTGTTTCATATAAGGACTCAGTGCGTACCGCGCTGTAAACACTCTCCACTTCGGTTATAAAAACCAGTCTCTTAATGTTTTATAAGGCAAAAGTTGCTGTTTGTTCTGAGATCCGTACAAAACACATAAACACAATGTGGGCACCACGTAGAATTTTTTAATGTTAACCGGAGTAGTACGTAAAGTTACCGCTAGGCTTTAAAAGGTTAATAATATACACTTTTTGATACTTAGCAATATGCGGTCGATCAAGTATTATTAGCCGACTCTGAAGGCAATTTACAATTATCATTGCACAGGCTCAACAGAATTGCTAAAGCCTTCAGAGGAAAGGATACAGTTCCAATCAGGAATCGCCTTAACGGTATGTTATTAGAGACATCAAATTCATTCACTTACCTTGGCTATTACTCATCTTTTATACAAAGAGATGGCTCAAGACTGTAACAGACTACATGGTCTAATACGACGACGTCAGAACCATAAATTTATATGAGATTGCATCTACCCACACACACAAAACACAGTATCTAACATCATTATCCACTACCAGACATTTTTACTCCCGAAGGCACTAAATTGTCTCGCATTAATGCTTTGTGCGATTACTGCTTATAATCTTGGCCATTGTCCAACTGCCTGCTCCGATTATTGTTACTTGACTGCTAATAATTCCACCGATTCTGCTTCCTTATTTCGACTTCTGTCTCCCTTATCACTGCCAACCTTCTGCCGTCTGTCCCCCGTCTCCGACTTCACACTCCCTTCTCACTGCCGGACACTCGATTTTTGTCGCATCCCCCATTTCTGCTTCAGGCTGACAAAACGTGATTTTGTAGATATTACATCAAAAGTTTTACGCGATCTCCCCCTTCGGCCGAAATCGGCCACTGAAGTCGGTTAATAACTAGTACACTAGAATTTTGAAAAATAAATTAATAAAACTAAAAAAAAACCGATAGGACATTGCGATTGAGTCATGGAAAAATGTAGTATATGTAGTCATATTCGTATGTATATAAATGAAGTAGCAAACAGTGTTATGTTGTATTTACAACATGAGTTTTATAACTTAATTTTTAAAATCAAACATAAATTACATATACCCCAGGGTCGGCCACTCCCCCGGCCCCCCCCCCCACAAAAGAAAAATTTTGGGTGCACACCTCTGATGGATGCCCACTTATTTTACTATATTTTGTCACCCAGCAGGAACTCCACACCGAAAGCCTATCTATAAAGCATAAAATGAAGCCCAGACGTCTGTAAATAAATTAGTTTCTTCGTAGGTCAGTTTCTCGTAACGACGAGAAGCCCAAAACCATTCACAGTTACTAAAAAGACAAATCAAAACAACGTTCAGGCATTAAACATTAAGACTCAGCTTCTGTCACTGCCATTCAGTATAACACAACCCCAAAACCTAACGTTCCTACCATGAATACTTCCGTTGTACTTCACAGCGTCACAATGTGACGCAACCAGCACTATAAAAAGAAACATTAAAACGTAAATTCTGGGGGATTAAACGGGAAAACCTAACCTCCGTTCCACGTCATAAACCAACCACATATGATCCTCTGTTTGTCAAAATACTTAAGAAACAAGACGACAAATTTTATAATTAACCAACAGATGTCAAATCTTTGTATTTACACATTTATATCACATTAAAACACTGAAAACTCTTACATGTTTCGATCTCTATGGGATCATCATCAGGGAGTATGTACATCAAACGATCTTGTATAAAACATTAATTTACACGCAGTTAATTTCTGATATTTTGAACATCATGTAGAACAATTAGAGCACGTTGTAGGTTTCTGCGTGTAGAACAGAGGTATATAAAGGAATGTGGAACGTTGATACACGGCGTTTCGGGGCAGTTTACCGCGCAGCTTCCGTTGTGTAATCGTCGTCCGTTGCGGGTCTCACTAATACACACGACAACGAGGTGGATTACTTTCGATTGGGGTTCACACTTCTATTGATCACCCCAGACATTCACTGGCTGCTGTGAGATCTCCTTTTATTTATCACTGATACATTTACTGGAGACAGTGTTTATACTTCATGCCAGCTACAACATGGATTCTTGAATCCCTTCTAATTCTCCAAGACGACTGCCGACAGTTACGGCAGATCTTCGTATGGTGCCCTTGTTTTCTGCCCCCTCCTTGCATTAAACCTCACACCCTTTTCTTATTTCCTTCTGTCCCTCTACCCATATCGTAGCGAAACTAGATCGGAGGGTCATTTCTTGGGGTGAGGCTGGGCACCCACATATCCAAACAAATATTTTCCCCTATCTAAATATAGTTACCAACTAATGCACTTAATCGCTTTCACTCCTTACATGTTTCGGCGTACATTATGACGCCATCATCAGGAGTTGCATGCTGTAATCACCACGGAATGTCCATACGATTCTTGGCAATCTTGATTAGTATTTATCCATACCCTATCGAGATAATGGCTTCATCAACATCGTCTGTACGTGAGGTACAGTGCCGCACTGGATAGACAGTTCGCGAATATATGTAGTTCCACAAAATGGTTTTCACTTGCTTTAAGACATTTTAAATCCAATCGTAGTCTACGTAGAGTTGTTGTATGTTGTATCACAGTCACCACAGTATCACGTAAGATTAAGTATTTTAAAATCTATACATATTATAAAATAGTGTGCACTTGTCTTTAAAACTTTATGAATCCAAATGTAACTTTATCGGAGTTGCTGTAAGTTGCAAAGATGGGTATGTAGTTGTGTTGTGTCCGAACATATGCTCGTTATGCAGATGAAGTTCTGTAATGTTGTGGTGTGTAGATCTGGGTGATTGCTTGTCCCCGAGTCTGGTATGGTACTGGCCTATGTTCGGCTACACGTGTACATACAGTCTGCCTCGAAACACTGTGTATCAAATTTGCATATTCCTTTACACACATCTGTTCTACATGGAGCAACCTACAACTTGCTTCTTAGTTCTTCTACATGATGCATAGGATATCAGGAATTAACAACTTATAAATTAGTTACTTAATGTTTTATACCAGCTCATTTGATATACATACTCCCTGATGATGATCCCATACAGATCGAAACATGTAGGAGTCTTCCATGTTTTAATGTAACACAACTGTATAAATAAAAAGACTGTGCATTTGTTGGTGAATTATTATAAATTAGTCACTATCGATGCCCAGAAAGAACAATATAAAAGAGTGTGTCTATATTTCACGTGATCCCCACAACAAACAGCGTTAAACTGTTGGTTCTTGTAATGAACTATGCATGGATGTGAGGACAATATTAAAATAGATACTGAAGCAGTAAGATGGGTGGGTATGGATTGGATTCATCTGGCTAGGGGCAGGCTCACCTAATGGACTGCTGTGAACATGGTAATGAACCACTAGGTTCCGTAAAATGTGAGCAATTTCTAGTCTAGCTTCTCAAGGAGTTTGGCAGTCTAGTCTCTGCAAGCCAATAAAATGAAACCTTGGACCCTGACAGTTTATTGCAGTTCAGTTTCTGTGGATGAAAACAAACCTGAAATTTCAAACTCTTAAAAAAAATTCAAAGCCTAATGTATGCCACTAGCAGTATAAATAACATGTTGCCAAGTCACATAAATTAGCACACACTGCATGGAAAGATGTCCCTATGCTTAATAAAGTACCATGCCATGATGGCATAGAGGCAAACGGAGGTAAAGCTCCACATATTCTTAAATTCAGCTTCGTGTCACCAATTTAACACCAGTGTCTATCAAACACTAGTGCAATGTTATCACAAAACACTGGCACACATGCCCCCTACCAAGTAAATTTCGAAAAACCTGAAGACGGCAAACAGTATCCACTTTACAAGATTTTAGGTTCTCAACTTTCAGCGTTCTGCCGGTACCAAACAAGTGTTCTACAGTTACACAATTAACAAGCTGTGGCTGTTCATTCATTTTGCCTGCCAGCAGTATTAATACTGAGGCTCAGTGGAGCAGTCTGCCAACACTATACAATAGTCCTGTGCGCAATTTTTAATTTCGTCTCGGTCTCCCCGCCTGAATACGAGGCGAGATAGAGACGAAAATGTCTCGTGTTCACGAGTAAAGTGCCCTTCAATATCGATCGATTTCGACCAAACTGTTGCTGGTTGCAGCGCATGCGTAGGGACTTCCAGATACGACGTTTCGGTCACCGCACTTGAATGCAAGGCGAGGTAGCGACAAAAACTGTTTCGTGTTCATGAGTAAAGCCCCTTTATTAATTACCGATTTCGACCAAACTGTCAAGGGTTGCAACAAACGGGTAGGGACTTCCAAATAAGGCGTTTCGGTCACCCAGCTGGAATGCTAAGGGAGAGGGAGAAGAAAAACTGATTAGTATTCACGAGTAAAGTGCCCTTGTTTACAAACCGACTTCGAGCAAACTTTCGCTGGATGCAGCCCATGGTCAGTAACTTTCAGATATGACGTTCCGACGAAAAGCTTATAAGTGTTCATGAGTAAAGTGTCCTTGTTTACCGATCGACTTCGAACAAACTAGCACCGGCTGTAGCGCATGTGTGGAGTATTCCAAATATGACGTTTCGGAGCACCCCGCTTGAATGCGAGGCGAAATAAACACGAAAAACTGTCTCGTGTTCACGAGTAAAGTTCTCTTCGTTACTGACCGATTTCGACCAAAATGTCAGTGGCTGCAGCGCATGGGTAGGGACTTCCCGATATGACGTTTCGGTCATCCCGCTTGATTGCGAGGCGAGACAGAGACAAAAAACTCTGTGTTCACGAGTAAAGTCACCTTCATTACTGACCGATTTCGACCAAACTGTCAAGTGGTGCAACGCATTTGTAGGGACTTCCAAATATGACGTTTCGGTCACCCAGCTTAAATGCGAAGGGAGATAGGGTAGAAAAACTGTTTTGTGGTCACAAGTAAAGTGTCCTTGTTTACCGACTGACTTCGAAGAAACTCGCACCGGTTGCAGCGCATGGGTAGGGAACTCCAGATATGACGTTTCGATCACCCCGCTTGAATGCGAGGCGAGATAAAGACGAAAAACTGTTTCGTGTTCACGAGTAAAGTATCCTTCATTACCGACCGATTTCGACCAAAATATCAATGGCTGCATCGCATAGATCGGAAGTCCCAGATATGACGTTTCGGTCACCCCCCTTGAATGCGAGGCGAGACAGAGACCAAAAACTGTTTCGTGTTCACGAGTAAAGTGTCCTTTGTTACCGACCGAATGCGAAAGGAGATAGAGAAGAAAAAGTGTTTGGTGTTCACGAGTAAAGTGTCCTTTGTTACCGACCGAATGCGAAAGGAGGTAGAGAAGAAAAAGTGTTTGGTGTTCACGAGTAAAGTGCCCTTGTTTACAGACCGACTTTGAACAAACTTTCGCTGGATGCAGGCCATGGTCAGTGACTTCCAGATATGACGTTTCGACCACCCCGCTTGAACGCGAGGCGAGATAAAGACGAAAAACTGTTTCGTGTTCCCAAGTAAAGTGCCCTTCATTTCCGACTGATTTCGACCAAAATGTCAATGCTTGCAGCGCATAGAGACTTCCCGATATGACGTTTCGGTCTCCCCGCTTGAATGTGAGGCGAGATAGAGACCAAAAACTGTTTCGTATTCATGAGTAAAGTGTGCTTTATTACCGACCGACGACCAAAATGTCAAGGGTTGCAGCGCATGGGTAGGGACTTCCCGATATGACGTTTCGGTCACCTCGCTTGAATGAATGGAGAGACAGAGACGAAAAACTGTCTCGAGTTCACGCGTAAAGTCCCTTTGATTAGCGACCAATTTCGACCAAAGTTTCACTGGTTGCAGTAATTAATTTAAGTAACATGCGTCTTTGAATACATTATCACACTTACATGACTAACTTCCCTTGATTAAGCATAATAAACACGTTTAGTTTCACCAAACAGCATGGCAAGCCATCAAGTTACTGTCACTAGATGTCAGGCTAGTCTCTCTCTGTTTCAACAGAGATGCACACCGAAGGAACTCTGGGACAAAAACAGGCAGGATATAAATAAATCTTTCCTCAGCGATGAATGGTCAATCTATTCCAGGTGATCTAAACGGCTCTATCAGCAAACTAAGCAAAAAAGCAAGTATGTACTCTATGACATCACAGAGTATGAGCTCAACCTAATGAATGATGCAAACTTAATGACATGTAGGCTACAACTGCACTAGCACCAGTGACGCAACTTCAGCAACTTCAAAAGCATAAACACCAAATCACATACAAAGAAAATGCAACAAAATATTATTTTTACTCCACAACTCAAGATGTATTAAACTTTGCACGCAAACATGGATATTTATCATGCACTTTATTTTGATTGCATATCAACTTTTCATAAGTAATTTTTTAGAGCTGCACTGTAAGTTGGTATGTTCAAAAGGCAGGACTTTTCTTTGGACACTCTCACTCTAAAGTGACATAATCAAGTTTTAACTACATAAGCAATGTGAAAATTACATGTGATAACTTATTTCATCATGAATATACTGCTTATTATCAGAAATAATAATGCCATCAGACAGTTGTTAAGGAAGTGACCACTCATTTGTATCTGACAGCAGCAACTAAAGGAGCACCCAAAAAATAAATACAGATTGATCACAGGCACTGTTTAACCTTTTAAAGCCTAGCGGTAACTTTACGTACTATCAGGCTTAACTTCAGTCAATTCTCCATGGTGCTCACATTGCGTTTATGTGTTTTGTACTTATCTGCAAACAATCTAAAACTTTTACCTTACACGTCATCAAATGATTGGTTTTTTAAACTGAGGTGGAGAGTGTTTACTGCGCGGTATGCCCTAAGTCTTTATATTAGACAGAATGCGTTTCGTCCTCAAAGGGTTAAACACCCATATCAAAATTGTCCTTAACTAATACACCCAGAATAACTTGAAGGTCAACTGCATCTCCTATCAAGCGGAAATGTATGATACTTTACTGGGTCAAAGGCACAACCAGGATGAACGGTAACACTCACCTCCGAGTGCATGGCATTATGCTGAAGGAAAAGTACAAAACAAACCACGGGGTGCAGTAATATTCTTTTTTGAACATCTGCCTACGAAATCTGCAATGCAGTAAATGAATGGCTGACAGTTACCTGTGTTTCAGTGCTACCCACAAGCACATTAAGTCTGACTAAATAAATAAGTAGTTACATTTCACACAAGAACACTCTCCAAACTTGACATACATATATATTTCTCATGAATAAATACAACAGTGATAAATTCAGGAATTTTAAGACTCTCAGAAACTATATTATGATTAAAATTAAGAGAATTACCATTTTCAGGGAAGAATAAAACTGCCTAATGTTGTTACCTTAAAATAACATAAATTTAAGACTTCAAAACTGGCCTACATACAATTGCAAATAAATTTTGGTTCTAAAAAACAAACTAGTAATGCAGTTTTTCTTGTGGTAAATTCAAAATAGTGTCACTTTCCTGATGCAAGTGGGTGAAATACATCCTTAGAAACCAAAAATGAAATCAAAACTTAATGTTTATACAGCACATGTAATCCACTACACATATGTCGCTGGAAGATGGCAGATCTCTAATAATACAGACTCCAAGTTTTTAACAGCACTGCTTTTAATAAAAATAACATTAAGTGAGATATGAGCTACTCACAGCAGTGATTGTTGGATTACAGTAACACCGTGTAGTCTGGTAGCTAATTACCAGTAGTCAGCTACCACACTATGAGGTGTCACATCATGCCCCAAAAGACAGTAATCACAGGACATCTGCAGTTGACACAATATGTAGTAGTTACAAGCGTGGGGAAAGAACCTGAAAATTGTCCTGGCATTAAAGGTCCCCCATACTTGGAAGAAAGCTTGAACAGGAAATTTGGGCAGCTGTATCTTGGTCTCTACCAGGGCTGTGGAGTTGGAGTTGGAAGGAATTTTAGGTGGAGTCGAAGTCGGAGTCAGAAGGAGTTTTTCGGTGGCATCAGAGTCGGTAAAAATGTACCGACTCCAACTCTGACCCCAGTCTAAAATCTTAACTAGATACTCCAACTCCAGAGCGCTGATAGATTTATACTTAAATATAGGTTATACGTCAAAAAGTAGCCTGATGATTCGTGTGGTGGTGATGAAATGTCTTATAGGTTTACCGTTATTAATACATATTGAGCTTTCATGAAGGAGTCAGAGTCGGAGTTTTAAAAATCGAGGAGTTGGAGTCGGAGCTTTTGTGTACTGACTCCACAGCCCTGGTCTCTACTCCAGTAATTTCTGCTGTGCCCATTATGATTTCAGCCTCATAAAAAATGTAACACTTTCCAGGAAATTCACGCATCCATATTAGAGGCCCGCACCCACAAAGATGGAAGAAGCCTGGTATGGTTTATACTCTGTCAATGCTGCTGATGATATTAGTGCTTCCTGTCCAAATGAAGTATCGTTATTAATTACACGTCTGCAGGTCACAATTTTATGTCATCACTCTACTAAGACTATATTAATTGCAACAAAGAAAGAAACAGACAGTAAAGAATGTGATGCTAATGGAAAGAGACATATAATCCTTTAAGGCGGTTCCTTCCAGATCACTGTTACACAGGAAGTATCCACATGTATCAAGAAGAAAGAATATGAACATGGAATGTCATACATAAATGTGGTTTTGGAACATCTGAGGTTCTCACACATATGTTCCTGCAGATTCAAGTCTTCTGGGATTTTATATCCTAAATGCATAACTACAGAGACATTATTTTATATAACCAATATTGTTTGTCACTTCCTGCCAGCTCTCGTATTGTATAAACCAGAAGCACTGAGTGGCCTACCCGTACGCACAGTGGAGCAGCAGCAGGAGGAAGTGAAAAACAGTATTGGTCAGATCAAAAATGATCCTATATTTACTTACCAGTCAATATGGCATAACATCTTAGAACACTTTAATCTGAAAATGTGACTTCATTACCAACCTTTAAAGGAATACGTTATTTAAAGGAACAACTAATACCAAGAAACTGTGCAGTAGTTCATAAATAAATGCAAAAAATATGGAAAGACTATGCCAGAACAGTTCTACTCACAATACACGATTCCCAGACTATGATTCATAAAGTGTGTCAGGAGTTGGGAAAATGTGTGTGTGTGTGTGTATGTGTGCGCGCGTGCGTGCATACCCACACTGCTAAGATTATACAGCGTCGGTGATAGATGAATGAATGTGGAGCAATGGTGGAATGATAGTGACAGGGGCAAACAGGAATACTAGTAGTAAAGCCTGTCCCAATGCCACTTTGTCCATCACAAATCTCACATGGACTTGCTCTAGACCAAAAGCAGGCCTTTGCACTGACAAACCAGCAATTCATTGACTCATCCATGGCATTGCCTGGGGTTGGGACAAATATGGGTGACGCTGTTTTAAACGCACTTTTAGTTTTTTAACTGAAACGTTTACTTACGCCACTTTCCTTCTGTTCATAAAAGACATGATTGATGGAATCGTGTAGGAAGAGTGTGTGGGAGGTACCCACACAACGGAGAAAGTCCTTAAAAACAGCAAGTGCCTCACAAAGTTTGGGAGACGGGAACCACCAGCATACATCACCAGGGCTCCTTTAGTACAAGATCTACACAATGACTGACATCACTATTGATTTAAGTTTATATTATACACTGTACACATAATCGGAAAAATCGCAGGATTTATAAATGTATTTATTCCTTTCTCAAAAATGTACAGTATACTACTAAGTAACAGAATCAGTGGGTTTGTTACTTGACTTAACTGCATACCAACATATTTGCAAATACAAATTTATAATGTTAATGTCTTATGAAATGAATCCAATGTCTTTTGTGTGTGTGTGTGTGGGGGGGGGGGGGTTATATGGCATTGCTGATATGTTTAGTACACCTTTTACACAAAAGACCATTAGAATATGTATATATAATGGGAAGGCTATCTAAACAGTGACATCAATTCTAGCCACTGATATCTGCATTCATTTTCAGAGTCCACTCACATGTCATAAATGCAGCGACACAATTTTCTCATATACTCTGCATACACAAACATAACTGTCCTTTGAGAAGGTATACCGTAAAATAATATACCACTAAACAAGTGATCTAACTGCACACTACTTCCTTTCACATTGTTGTTTCCAGTGCATTGTATGAATCTTAAATAATGTCTTCACAGGGAAATGGCAAGAGTGTGGAAACAATAATGGGGGAAAAAAAACTATGTAATGTAGTTCCTGTTACTGAAATTGCATGCTGAATTATCAGCATATTCAAGGAAACTGATATATGCATACACGCAGGTGTGTGCATGCACATAAATACAAACAATATATGAAAGTGAAGATTTGGGTAACGCTTGTTCTAAACTTCAAGATAACAACAGTGCAACCTGAGGGGTTAGACTGCTTTGTCTGCATACACACTTTAAGTTTTCAATGTATCCACACAACAGTTGTAGTATCGTGAAAAGGCGAACACCCATAGGATCAACAATGCACAAACTACATCCAATAACCTCATCACTGTCTCCTGAATATCCTGCTTAACATGAGAAACAATCATGTCATCTGAAAGTTGGCAAGGCAGTCACTAAGTACTTGGTATTAGTAACTCAAGGAACGTACACAATATGAGGTGTGCAGTTAAGTCAGCAAACAGCCAAACCTCGTAATATCTTATACACATTCGTCTGTGATGTAATGATCAGTAAAATTTCATATAAAAGTCTCCAATGATCTTATTACCTGTAGTTGCTTACAGTTCTCTTCTGTTTTGTGTTCAATCCAGCACCATGGCTGCAGAAACCACAAACACAAACTATACTTCTGCTAAATAGTGTGTTTCAGGGTGGGCACGCAAAATGCCAGTGACTGATGTTAGGTCACAGAGGTGTCATCTGCTGTGACTGGTTTTGGCTTTTGCCCTTGTGGTATTCACGGAAGTCAACTACAACATCCAAGTCTTCCACATCCTCAGTTGCTTCCAGTAGACGACCCTCTGCCTCCTGTTTTCCTCTGCCAAATAACCTACAATGACGCAAGTAAAGCTTAGAACAGCGCTATTTGAAGTACCACATCATTCACGCAGCTTAGGCCAGCCAGGCTTTGACTTTACTCTTTGTTGTCATTGTCACTGTCAATATAGTCATTACTGTGCAACTGAAATTGTATTTCCTATGTAAAACCTATGGCAAGAAACTTTATTCCAAGCCTGTAATTTATGTTTACAATTTTCCTTGAAACATGGAAAATCTGAAAAAGAACAGCTTCTTACTTTTAAAGTAAGATTAATCTGGTCTATGTTACAACCAAGGAGAACAACACTGTGGCAGACACTATTATTGGCAATCTTTTAAAGGTATGTAATTATACTTGATTTATTATGCCAATATTGTGGTGGACACTGTTCACACTGTATTCATATACTGTGTACATTTGATGTCAGAGGACCAAAGAAAGAAAGAAAGAAAGAAAGAAAGAAAGAAAGAAAGAAAGAAAGAAAGAAAGAAAGAAAGAAAGAATGAATGAATGAATGAATACAGTAAAATCTGCGATATCTGGTACTGGATTATCCAGGAATCTGTATTAATCAACAAATTGACAAAGAGTGGTCAGATACTGTAGTGTGGTACCATCAGTTGCTTTATTGCGTTCACCAGTTACAGGGTGTTACAGTGCAGTGCCTGGAATATTTCATTTTTGTCACGGAAGGGGCTGGTAAAAAGTGGAAAAGAGTAGTGTTAACGATAAAGACAAAAACAAGTCTGTCCATGAGGTCGCTAGGTACACTGAGACACATATTAAGTGTAATATTCTGATATCCGGCAAACTGCAATATCCAGTAAACCTTTGGTCCCTTAGGTGCCGGATATCGCAGATTTTACTGTACATACATAAATGAATGAATGAATAAACAAATGAACAAATGAATGAATAAATAAATAAATAAATAAATAAATAAATAAATACTTAAATAGCAGATAAAAGTGATTTTGGCATCTGCCAATACAGCTGACTTCAAACTTGAGAATGGCATTTCACACTATACAAATCAATGCACTCTCATTGAGACATTCACACCAATTTGATTCCTCTGCTCACCTGCTGATGGTACTACTGGTCGAGCGTGAGAATGTAGGTTTCTCTATATCATCCAGTCCACGATGTATAGAGATGCTGTCAAATGCTGCATTCCTTGCCTCCATTGCAGCCACATATTCAGAGGTCTGCAGAGCCCCTCGTGTTGGCTTTCGGTACCTGAAACAATGCCACTAGATGATGATGAAAGATTCTTGAGCTGTGAGAAGTATGCCACCAGTGACAAATGTCACGGTGTACTACAATACTCAGGATATGTCAATAACATGTAAGGTTCACCAGCCCCTCCACCAGTGTAAGTAATTTTCATTTGCTTCAGTGTTTCAGTTCTGATTAGCAACTGTGTAAAACGGCAATGCTGTTTACTCATGTAATTTACTCTCATTCACACTTAAATGTTCAGGGTAATTTTTGCAAGTTCTGAGAAAAAAATATGGCAGCTGTAAATTTAATGCAGTTTTACATCAACATTGAAGAAATTCACCCACTTGGTGAGATTAGAGGTTTTACTCACGTATGCCACTTGTTTCAGAGCACAGTAAATTACAGTACCATCTAGACATTAGGGTGACCTCATCAACTCAGACAATTTCTATAGTATCTACTGTATCTTTATTACACTAGCGACTTTCAAGCACGGGGAGGGAAGCTGACAGGAGTTCATCTAAATTATACACAGAATGGCTGAGAAGTCTGCATGCCTGTGTTGTGTGAAAGTGTGTGTGCACACCATGTGCCATGTGCAGTGCAATGCAGCACATGGTGTGCACACACAGATATGGTGTGCCACGCATCACCCCAGGATTGCACACTACACCACAGAAAAGAGCATGCATATGCCAATTCACACGGTAAATAATAGTAGCTTGGCTGGATTTACCCCATCATGTACAGTAACGGTATTTACGATAAATAAAAATATAAAACAACCAACAAGTCAATAATGATGATGATAATAATAATAATAATAAATATATGTAAGGAACTACGGGTAAAATTAGACAGTGAACTCTGGTATGAACATGTACCAACACCAGTAGAAACAAGTCAAGTGCGCAAGGTAACCATATTATGGAATCAACAAGTGCAAACTGACAGAACCATCCCCAACAATAAACCAGACATCAAAATCTGGGATAATGAAGAAGGAACATGTATGCTAATCGATGTAGCAATCCCAGGAGCCAGTAATGTGATAAAGAAAGAAGCTGAGAAGGTTATAAAATATAAAGACCTTATAACAGAAATACAGCGCATGTGGAATGTAAAAACAAAGGTGACGCCAGTAATAATAGCAGCAACTGGAACCATTTCAAAATCCTTCAGAAAATACTTCAGCAGCATACTGGGAACTCATGATATCAAGGAACTGCAGAAAACAGCTATATTGGGCACAGCACACACACTGCGGGAAGTGCTAATGTAGAAGCACAAAAGAGTTTAATATTGAAGACAGTATTATATTCACCATCAACAATACGCAACAACAACAACAACAACAACAACAACAACAACAACAACAACAACAACAACAACAAATTATTATTATTATCCTCATCTCCTTTACGCAGGGTATTCACACTTATATACCTGAAACAAACCATGTTACTAGGGTATACAGTGTCGCAGCTATTCTGCGCATACTGTTAATGGTGCATATAATGCTGTCTTCAATATTAAACTCTTTTGTGCTCCTATGTTACCACTTTCCGCAGTATGTGTGCTGTGCCCAATATAGCTGTTTTCTGTAGTTTCTTGATATTGTGCTTTCCCGGTACGCTGCTCAAGTAACTTTCTGACGGATTTTGAAATGGTTCCAGTTGCTCCTATTATTACTGGTGTCACCTGTGCTTTTACATTCCACGTGCACTGTACTTCTATTATGAGGTCTTTATATTTTAGAATCTTCTCGGCTTCTTTCTTTATCACATTTCTGTCTCCCGGGATTGCTACATCAATTAGCACACATGTTCCTTTTTCATTACCCGGATTATGCTGTCTGGCTTGTTGGGGATGGTTCTGTCGGTTTGCACCTGTTGATTCCATAATGTGGTTACCTTGCCCATTTTACTTGTTTCTACTGATTTTGGTATACGTTCATACCAGAGTTCACTGTCTAATTTTACCCCTAGTTCCTTACATATATTGGAGTGCAGTTGAGCACACACTCTATCATGTTGCTTGATGTATTGTTCTTTTGCCAATACTAGGCACACTGACATAATGTGGTCTACTGTCTCCTCAAACTGATGACATAATCTGCATTTGCTATCTTTTTCTGCATGCAATATATCATTATTATTATCATTATTATTATTATTTTGTATTGTGACTTTCATTATTTACAGATGCATTAATTTTGTTTTTAGTGAGGCCTTTTGTAAGTGGTAGCTTATCTACCGTATATGTAAATCCGGCTCTGAGGAGTATTGTGACTTCTCTGCCGCTCTATACAATGCAGTTAAATTCATATCTCACAGAGAACATAACCAATTTCCATTATAAAGCTCAATCAGTTAATGCTACACGTGTCAGGAAATAACAATTTACTAGGAGAATCATAGGCAACACACACACTGTGTCGACTGAACATAGATATTCTTAATATTACAGCATGTGATACATACAGTTACCACCAGGTTTTAATTATAAAAAGCACAGGCCAGTTTTCCCAGTGGCATGTTGGTGGCAATGCTTGCCACAAACCACAAACAAAGGACACTCATCACATAGTTTTCTCCCAACAGCAAAAGCCAAATATTAAAACATACTGCCGCAAAAGTCCAGTCTTCTGCTATACAACATCATGTAGTTTGGTATACAGGTTTATAGGTACTGCAGGCATATCAGTTGAAGGAAATTGGTGAAGAGCGACATTATGCTTTCAGTGAATTCTTGGATATATTCAATTAGTTCTTCTACACATTTTGTTGTGTACCACCGAAGTGTTACAAAACTGGATTCTAATACATCCCTTCATCCAACATAGACCACCCAAGTGCCAATAATTAACTAAACAACAGTAAGCATCAAGAATTATGCTACAAAAAGGCTACATAATACGTACATAGTGTGGGCGTAACTTGACTTTGCAAAGCCCACGTTTCTTCAGACTGACTCCACCACATTTTATATTAGCTCTAAAGGGATACATTACTGCCTCTTCTCCCTTCTAATTACACTACACGAACTGTTTTTAAAATTTTACAGTAGCTCAGTGGGTCAAGAAATGCCCTAGTTTATATATAGCCAGGACATTATGACATTCACAAAAACCCACAACTCGACCCTGTTTTAAGAAAACTGAATTCAATCCACAACTGAATACCCTCTTTCTTTAGGATGCACTTTAATATTATCCTTCCATCTGTGTCTACATCTCCTGCATTATTTTTTTCCTTGCGGCATTATGATAAAATTTCACATGCATGTTACTCCTTTCATTGATTTATTTTATATTATTTTACATGCAAGTTGATGAAGTTACCAAATATAAATACACAGCATGACATCAGGCTTCTTGGAAAATCACCATCATTTATTTGTTCAAGCCTATGCTTTATGTGTTTAAGCCTATCTGAATGTACCAAAGTAAAATCATGCAAAAGTGGCCTATTAAAAGTACAAAGACAAGTGCTGTTGCAACTAAGGCACAGCAGGAATTATTTTCAGATATTATAATCAGCACACGAGCTAAAAGAGGTAAGCTTAGGGTATAAAACCTACACAGTCAGGTTCATTTGAAGTGTTAAATTAAGATAGCATTATACTGAGAAGCTGCTCTGAGAAGTTGTCAGCTTTCAAAGGCACACAAACAAAAAGATTCCAAATGAAATAACAGACTGCATAAAGGACGAAAAACACAGCACGCCATTTTATTTCCGTTAAAGCTGAGGAACTACTGATGTGGCTTGTAATGGCTGCGGTACTCCGCTATTTTTTCGTAGACACACGCCAGCGTCAAGCGCCGCGCCAAACGCACCGCAGGCAATGACACAACTGCTCTAGTCCTGTCTACTATAGCAAGATTACATCCACAGAGTCCCCGTCATTTTGGGTAACAACCTTCAGAGCGAGTCTCACAAACGTCAGTGCCATCCCACCTCGATCTGCAGCCCGCAATTACAAGCTATGCCCGCACATAAACCGCATATCGTGTCACCAGTGGATCGTACTGCAGGTGAACAGCTAGCTACCCCAGCCTCCGATATTCGTTTCACCGCATACGTTTCGTTTCATAGTCCTTCCCTCTTCTGCCTACCCACATTAGGTGTCGAGGTTATGTATTTCCACTTGATCACACTCAGACACACGCCACATTCGGTAGGACTCCTCTGGACGAGGGATCGGCCCGTCGCAGAGACCTCTACCTGACAACACACAACACTCACAAGATACAGACATCCATGCCCCCAGTGGGATTCGAACCCACGATCCCAGCAAGCGCTCGGCCGCAGACCTACGCCTTAGACCGCGCGGCCACTGGGATCCTCCCCGCATACACGGAGCCAAATATTTGAGGATATATACGTAAAAATTCCCACGAATTTTCGGCAATCACATCCGTGGATAACAAATTTTTCCAACAGAAAAGGAGTCGAACTCGGTTACAACGTCATGAAAGAAATTGAATATTCTGTGTCGTTATAAGCAAGTGTTGTCGTAACCGAGTAGTATAACGTTATGGTTAACAGTCAGGACTTAATTGGTACCACACAACATCTGACGCTATAAAAAAGGCGTCGCATAAACCGATGTGGTTATAACCGGGTTCTATTGTAGTTCCAATCTAGCGTCCCTCCACCATTTTCTCCCACTTGCTTGCTCATGATACAAGCACCTGCGCACTGTTTACTTATAAGAAGCACTGTACACAGTAACAAGGTGCTCGGTCTAAATCTTATTTGCAGTATTTCTTATAGGCGGAAATTCCCTGCTTAAATGGGATTCACTTTGTGACGCCTTTTCTCAGGTCCCAGATGGAATGGATAACGAGGACACTTCACATTCCAACAGATTTTCCCCTGCCATTCTGGTGTTAGAAAGAAAGATCTCAATTCGCTCAGAGATGTTAACCCTTTAAAGACTAAGCGTATCTGTTTTATATAAGGACTCAGTGCGTACCGCGCTGTAAACACTCTCCACTTCGGTTATAAAAACCAGTCTCTTAATGTTTTACAAGGCAAAAGTTGCTATTTGTTCTGAGATCCGTACAAAACACATAAACGCAATGTGGGCACCAAGTAGAATATTTTATGTTAAACCGGGTAGTACGTAAAGTTACCGCTAGGCTTTTAAAGGTTAATAGCTGCTTCTCGCACCAATAGCTGCTTTTCGCACCATGACCGTGATCTAGAACAAGGCCATAAATGCGGCGATTCTTGCAGGATAACCACTGACCACGTTCTGTAAGAACTGGAGCTACGAATACCACAATGTTTTCAATACATGAGGCCGCGTAATTCCGGCGCAACAGCTGAACTAGTCCAGGCCTACGTGCTTTTGTGAGCATGTTCGCAGCGTCATAATTTGAAAACCCCGCACGCAAACATGACAAATTTCTATTAAATTTTAAATTATACAATTTTCCTCTGTAACTGTAAACATAGACGCAAACTTATTCTAGAATTCCATAGACCAACTTTTATTCATGGCAGTCTCAATTTATTCTGCAAGACATAAACTAGAAATTGAGCTGTTGGGGTACACACAATTTCCGAATGTCTTATTTGCGATTTTGTAACTCCCAGTCACCTAGAATTTATGGCAAACGCAGCTGTCGTGATGAATATAGGCCACGCCATGAAGATGTAAAGGAACCTCCACACACTTTTAACCTCGGCACTAGACAGAAGTGTGCGGTCAACTTCAGGCCCCCGATGCTTCAAACCCCAGGAAAGACCCCCGGGTACGTACCACACAGGAGGATGGGTGGGCCCCATAAATCAGTTTTGAAGATGCGAAAACAGAAAAATCTCGCCTCCTGCGGTATATCGAACAACTATTCCTTGGTAGTCTACCCCATATCGTAGTCACTCTATGGGTATACGTACACAAGTCCCTAAACAGTATTTCTTAAACACATATAATAATTTTGCTGGCGTGTTGTATCTACACAAACAACGAAAGTCTAGATTTGTGTGGGTCCTTGCATGATTTATCTTTCAGTTACGGCCAACTTCATGTTAGAAGGAGAAGGATCAACAGGGAAGTGCAAACCCATCCACAAAAAAAGTGTTAATTTGCAAATCGCTGAGTTCAACGTTACAGAGTTCTGTTTTGACAGCAGATTACATGAAACACTCACGCGCTATCACACAACGTGCTGAGAGTCTAACAACCGCTGTCACGCGTGCTAGTTCCAGAAATGTCAAGAATTCAATCACATCCATCTTCTACAGCCTGTCGTAGTTCCGCTACATTATAAACTACCGAAACATACATAGAAACCTTAAGTTCGCCCCATACATAAAAAGCCATGGATTCAAGTCAGGTGATCTTATTGGCCGCCGATCCCGGTCTAAGGTCTAAGGTGTGGGTCTGCAACCGTTCACTTGGTGGGATTGCGGGTTCGAATACCACCGGGGGCATGGATGTCTGTCTCTTGTGAATGTTGTGTGTTGTTAGGTAGAGGCCTCTGCGACGGGCTGATCACTTGTCCAGAGGAGTCCTACCGAGTGTGGTGTGTCTGAGTGTGAAGGTTAAGCCTCGATGACGAGGAGTTCCGGGCCCACTGAGGTCTGTTGCGCCATGGAAGAAGAAGAAGAAGAAGACAAGGACGAAGAAGAAGAAGAAGACGAAGACGAAGAAGGAGAAGGAGAAGGAGAAGAAGAAGAAGAAGAAGAAGATCGCATGGGCCATCTCACTGCCACATACATAAAAAGCTACGGATTTAAGTCAGGTGATCTCGCTGGCCATGCCATTCATCCTCGTTAACACACCCATCATTCCGAATATTTCACTGACAAATACTGTAATAGGAAATCTAAAAGCAGGTGCAGCACCAATTCCTCAAGAATAACAGCACGCTTTCGTGTGCAGTGGAGAATCCACTAGTAGCTGTGGAAGGGTGCTGTGTAGAAAGGCATGGGAAACTGCCCCTGCCAGCCTATGTTGGAAAGCAGGTCTGGAATTTGGCGACAGGGAAATGCGTCCCGGTCATGACGCGCCGAACGGCGATCTCCATGGATGTGTCTGGCACGACGACTGGACTCACACAGCAATAGCATGACGTCATGCACTGGAGAAAATCATGTTTAACCCTTTAAAGACGAAGCGTATCTGTTTTATATAAGGACTCAGTGCGTACCGCGCTGTAAACACTCTCCACTTCGGTTATAAAAACCAATCTCTTAATGTTTTATAAGGCAAAAGTTGCTGTTTGTTCTGAGATCCGTACAAAACACATAAACGCAATGTGGGCACCACGTAGAATTTTTTAATGTTAAACCTGGTGGTACGTACAGTTACCGCTAGGCTTTAAAAGGTTAAACAATGGCGGGGGGAGGAGGGGGGAATCCTCATGAAGGGAGCCCTGCAGTACGGGTATGTCCGCTACACTTCTCTTTCAAGTGGGTCCTTTAGCTCGAAAACGACGAGCTAAAGGACCCAGTTGGCACAGCCTTGTTCCGTTGTTTTTCTGCAATGAACGAGTCCCTACAGCGGTGCCACGTATTTGAAGAACACTCTGTACATACACTAGGGGTGTCAATCGATATTTGATATCGATATCGGAGGTGGCCTTATCGGCGTCTAACCGCTTCAGAAAACTTTAAATTACTCCAAAATCTAATTTCTGTTGTTGGGCTGCCTAAGTTTTTCCTTTCCCATCGCTGAAACGTAAAAAAGATACGTACTGAATATTAAACTACTCCGGTCTGTGGCGCCGTGTGGATTAGTAAAACTCTACCGACGTTTCGAAAGACCGTACTGCCTTCATCTTCGGCAACACCGCCGTGAGAACCACAAATATCGTAAGATATGCATCTATGCATCATTTTTAAAACTCTGAGTCCCGAATTTCTCTTTATAAACAATGAAAGTAATACAATACCACGAAATTACGCGATATGTGGACACAGTAAACGTATATCGATATCGAATATTCCTCCGCGATATCATATCGCACATGTACCTACCACACATACACATTAACCCTATAAAGACGAAGCGTATCTATTTTATATAAGGACTCAGTGCGCACCGCGCTGTAAACACTCTCCACTTCGGTTATAAAAACCAATCTCTTAAAATTTTGTAAGGCAAAAGTTACTGTTTGTTCTGAGATCCGTACAAAACACATAAACGCAGTGTGGGCACCACGTAGAATTTTTTAATGTTAAACCTGGTGGTATGTAAAGTTACCGCTAGGCTTTAAAAGGTTAAATTACGGACATGTTCCAAAGTCACCATACCTGTGTTCTTGTATGGCTAAGCCTTTTCGACAAATCAAAGACTTATGAAAGGCCGTCAGAGAAGCGATCTGGAAACAAGCCGCAGCACGTCACGTGTTAAAAGCAGAGATTTGCCCTTCCTCGAAAACTTAAAGGTCACATGCAGGGGTGGATCCCCTCGAATCGGCTTGTGCGCAATTATGGAAGCATTTAATTCTGGAGGTATTTTGTAAAAATGACCAGGCGAACTCTTTCAGTAAATGAATTCATGAGCGTGCAGCTGCAAGCAGAACGCGCTGAGAACAATTTAATTTACTATCGTAACAGACCTATTCTCATGAATATGCAGACAGAACAACTGACAATATTTGGCATCAATAACAAAAATAATTTTGTTTTATTATTGTTTGCATGACATTTTTTAGAATAAAGCACCATTTCACACTGACTGTACTTTTTCTACAAAATATCATGGTCCCCCCCCCCCCCCACTTTTAAAAATTTCCTGGGTCCGCCACTGGTCACATGTAACCTATAAATACAGAACAGTGAACATAAAGAAGGGGGGAAGGGGGGGAATCAGATAATTAAACAGGTGTTGGGTCCACATAAAAACTAAGAAGTATGTACGACAAAAACATCCTGCTGCAGACCGGTTTTCGTCTCTCATGCAATCAACACCTCTCACCACACTTTACCTTATTGTCACCATGAGAAGTTCTGGGAAGGATAATGACGTACTCGTATACTGCTTCTAAATATTTCAGTCCATAATGGAAGATTAGCAAGAAGTATAAAGCAGCCACTATACAGTGTGTTCCTTTAGAGTTATGACTGTACCAAATGACATGCGTACGCAATCTTCCGTCTCCAGGCTGCGAAGCAACAGTATCATAAAGAGGGCGGTTTCAGGGATCTGTGTTAAATTGTATTCTCGACCCTCAACGCAAGTTTAATTTCGGTGAGGCGTTGTTTACATGAAACGGCCACACAGTCACAACAATGGACACCTCTCCACAAACAGTCCACATTATTTTTGTGAAGTCATTTGACACGATTTGAAATTCGGAGTGCGGTGCGCTATGTGTGGTTGAAGAGCCAATTACTTTTTACAAAACAAATTCCTAACGTTACGAAAGACTAATGCTGACACGCTTTTATTGATTAATTCACCGAAAACGAAAAACATAAGTGCGCATTTCATGGCACGTACGGGGTAAAAGATAATTCATATAGGGGTTTGGTGATGAAACCTGAAGGAAAGAAACCATTCGAAAGACCTAGGCGTAGATGAGAGAATAATATTAAAATGTATCTTACAGAAATAGGAGGGGATGGCATGGACTGCGCTCATTTGACTGAGGATCTGGACAAGTAGTGAGCTGTTGTGAACACGGTAATGAACCTTTGGCTTCCACAAAATGTGGGAAATTGCTAAGCTATACGAGGAACTACTAACGTATCTAGAAGGAGTCCATTCCATGGAGTCAGTCAGCCAGTCAGTTAATTAGTTGGCATTTCATGCAGGGCAACGCGATCGCCCACACTGCTAAGTATAGCAGGATTAATTCTAAAAAATCTCCAGTTTCAAGCACAGGCAAAGTTAGCGAGCCTAGGCTGATGTAACAAGTCGGAAGAGTGCGCGAAGTCGTGTGCGCGTAGATCAGTGTGTGTCTGCGGTCAGTGCGCTGGAGGTGCCAGTATTCGTCTGTTCACGTAGCAGCTGCAATCACGTGATCCAGGTAGGAGGGTCGTTAAGGTTTTGTGAGACTCGCGCTGAAGGTTGTCATGCAAAATAACTGGGGACGTTATGGATGCAATCCTGCTACAGTTCTGTGAATGCGTTAGCGGAAGTCAAGGACTGTGGCTTGATCCAACATTAGCATTACCCATAGGTATATACGTCAGTGCAGCGTGATTACGTAAATATAGAATACTTTAAATTCCCTAAATATCATTTTAATAACATCACAAATATTTCCAACCTCAAAGACCACACACTTTCTATGAGTTGTTCTAACGTTCCGACGACATCGCTTCAACTGATGACACTATGATTTAAAGATGAAACGGAAAGGAATAAATGAAGTAATCGTCGCTATTTTCATGGGAATTTACACATTAAGAAAACGCAAGAAAAAAACCTGCCAGTGTGTCTAGTTGTATGGCGGAGCCTCTAACGGGGTGCCTAAACCATCGAGGTGACCTCCAGTGGAAAAACCTTATTCAGATTCGTTAAAAAACGACACTTTCGCATGTTACTGCGCATGCGCGTCTCAGAGATAATACAAGAACGCTAAGAACTGTTAAGAGCAGGCTGATATTTCAACCTATGGTCAAAGTCTTCTGTGGAAATAACTTAAACTGACATGCCGCTGGCTGAATTAATTCGGAAAAAGACGACAAAGATGAATCAGCCAGTAGGTTACACCTGTGAAAGTAACCGTACGGTGACGTCACAATAAATATGACCTACTGTTTTCCCCTCAGCAGAAGGTCCATGCGATTTTATTAACTTACATACCAGACAGGGATGTCCTGATTTTAATGGTTAGTAAAGACAACGGACTGGACGTGACCATGCTGTGTGCACGTGTCAAGGATGGGATGGATGGGGCATGTGACACGTACGGAAATGAAGAGGAATACTACTAGGTTTTGAGGAGAAGGATGAAGAAAAAATAACTTGGAATAAATATGTGTAAATGAGAGGATAATATTAAGACAGATCTTCAGAAATAAGATGGACTGGATTGATCTGGCTCAGAACAGGGACAAATGGCGGGCTCTGGTGAATACGGTAATGAACCTTGTCAGGAACGACTCCGTTCCATGGAGCAAATTTGCATGTGTGTCCCTGACTGTCAAATTCTATTTTATATACGTTCAGCCTCCACGCATTACACATGTGTAAGAGAAGCTGCCTATACTCGCGGCGATTTTCATCGTCAGATTTACGGAAGAGTGAACTGACAAAGGCTTACATTACGTTACGCTTAATAATATACAAATACACGTGTCAATGTTAGATTAACAAGTTAAGAAACGTAAGCAGAACGTAACACGTCTGGCGCGTGCAATCTGTTATTGCCGCCAGATACTGTACTCAGTAGTACTTTCTAGAACACCGGGCATTTTCACACACACTGTAACATTTCCCCGTATTTTCAGTAATCGATTTACAACAGATCACCAACGAGATATCGTAAGAGTAAAGAAAGGTACCGCATTTCCTGCGCCGCCTTTCACGAGACAAAGCTATGTTTAACATTACGTTCAGGATCTCTTATACCAAATTTTATCCAAATCGAACAAAAAATCTCGAAAAGTAGGACAAAATTTATTGTCGACCTTAAGGAAAGTACAGCTTTCACTGCACCGATTTTCACGAAAAATAAGACTGACATTCATTTACGCCCTCAAACTATGACTGTCACCGAGCTGATTTTCAAAAAATTCATGCTTATGCGGCAATTTTTGTAAAAATTCCTGCACAAAATTTCATGAAAATTCGACAAACGGTTTCGTCGCTGTTCCTAAGTCACAGACAGATGGACGTGGTTCCAAAGACGTACGTAGGTCTTCTCGTAAAATGTCTGTTAGTTTTATCCGATTTTAATCAAAATCGAACACTGCCAAGGAATTTTTGTAAACTACACAATATTTGTTCCAATTAATTACACATAAATATTTGTTATTTTGTAATATTCCTCCTACAAGTTTCGGCCCATAAAGGCCATCTTCAGGGACAAAGTTATTTATATGTGCAATTAGTTGGAAAGAAATATTGTACAGTTAATTAACTGTACAGAATATGTACAGCTTTGAATTTTTAGTAAAAATTCCGAATATTACATTTCACGTAAATCCATCCTGTGGAAGTTGCTCTGTTCCATGCGGACGGACGGATGGACAGACAGACAGACAGACAGACAGACAACCATGTCGAACCTAACAGTCGTTTTTCACAATCGTATTGCGATCGCGCCTAAAAATGCACGGTGCTACATTTTACGCCGAAGTCACGCCATTTCCAGTCCCCACCCTCACGGAGTGAACACGGAAACGTTGGGGTGAAGCGTTAGAAAATTCAGATCCCTGGTGTTCAGTTGTCAGATGTCTTCATTCCGTCCGTATTCCGGTGATGCCCGACACGAATCAACAATATGACACTGATGGTCGCGAGTAAAGGGTTTTCTAGGTGAATGTTGAATTATTACCTTACCGAAGGTCACACCGTTCACGCATTCAGGGTGGGTGCTGCTTAAACGCTACGTATTTTGGAAAACCTCGGTGGAAGAAGATACCTCCATGTTCAGAGCCACTAAATTTGGTTCCACCTGAATCAAAATCAGTCACGCTAAATACGAAGGCAGCACGTTCATCCGAAACGTCGTAACAAACTCATCATCATACATGGTGTAAGAAATAAAAAACGACCACCATTTGAAGGTTACAGTCGAGTCGCTTCCTTCAGGGCTCACAGTTTATATAATCCGATGCTACACAGCCTGTGCACTTGACAGAGACTGAACAGGTAGAATAAACCGCAGTAAGGAAAAGAACGCAAAGCAGACTCAAGATGTCGTTACTTGGAGTGAGATTTGAAGGTGGGCCCCCCCGAATACCACGCATGAGTGCACACCACTTCGTCGCGACGTCCGTTACCAGCTGTCTCTGTTCGTATCTTATGTAACAATCCTGTATCAGTCGCAGAGACTAACTGCATTCGAATGCCAATGGAGAATGATTACGTCAAATGAGACATTTCAACGTCTATATACACCAAAAAACACGAAAACCTTGATTTTAGGCTTTCGCCGCGATATTAATGAGATCTGTACTCTTCGGGGATATTACGCAGCGTCGAGTGGTAATCCTTTACCAAAGGAAAAGATTTACCACCCAGGAGAGGGCATATCTCATGGAAACCTTGGTAATGGTATGGAAAACACTGTCGGATACGTTCCATCCAGGGACAAAAGCGTTCCAGTTAGTGCTAACCTCTTTGGTCTCCTTGAACTAACTAACTAACTAACTAACTAACTAACTAACTAACTCCATGGAGCAGAGGCCTTCTTGAGAAGCTAACAGTTTCTCAGCTAGTCAACAAATTCCCCGCATTTTATGGAACCCGAAGGTTCATTACCGCATTCACAAGAGCCCGCCACCTGTCCCTATCCTGAGCCAGATCAATCCAGTTCATGTCCTCCCATCCCACTTCCCGAATATCCATCTTAATATTATCCTCCCATCTACGCCTGGGTCTCCCAAGTGGTCGCCTTCCCTCGGGTCTCCCCACCAAAATCCGGTATGCACCTCTCTCCTCCCCCATACGTGCCACATGCCCCGCCCATCTCAGTCTTCTCGATTTGATTACCCTAATAATATTTGGTGATGAGTACAGGTCATTAAGTTCCTCGTTATGTAGTCTTCTCCACTCCCCTGTCGCCTCGTCCCTCTTAGGACCAAATATCCTCCTCAGCACCCTATTCTCGAACACCCTCAGTCTCCTTGGCATACTATTATTCATTTTCACTTACTGGTCGCGACAATTCACCATAAGAGATCACAGCAAATTTATAAAATACGACAGACGGTATGAAGAACCAAATTATCGACTTACTACAGATTTACCAACGCTGTGGGCCTTTCACAATGAAGTTGTGACCCCTTATGCTACTATACGGGTCTCCGTCCTTGAGGTGGGCAACTCTCGCGGGAAGACAGCAGTAGACGACACAAAAATAAAGATGCCTCGCGGCGGACAAATGCCACAGAACACGGACATCGCTCGCAGTACCAAGCAACTCACCATGACATCCAAAAGCAAAACCATCCTTCTTCTCGCACTTCTAAAATCAGTTGTGCTACGGACACACCAATCGGTCGCACTCCGAGAAAACAGCACCAACAAATCTTCACCGACGACGTTTGAAGAGCTTTCAAAACACGAAATTGAATGTCTTGAAACAGGCAAAATGTTCTATGAACCTGCCGGGAAGTGTTACACACTTTTACAGTCTGGTCCATGCCGCGAGGACCAGTGGCTAGTTCTGGATAAAGACGAAGTGGTCAGTGGAAATGGTGGACTACGTGCTGTGTGTCGACAGTGTCCTTGTTGTGGTAAACTTTTCAGGGCTGTGTACTGGCCGTCAGATGGGCAATGCTATCGACTATTTCACGACAGCAAACAGTTATGTCCGTCACCTGGAACAGTGCTGCAAGTTGATCCATTCGGTGAAGGAGAATGCGCATGTGAAAATGAGCCATTACATGAGCGGTGGGATGAGAAAAATACGGACAGTGATACCTCACCTTGCTATCCGTTATATCAACGCGGCCGATGCGATAATGGATACATTTTCGTTCCATATCACAACTCTACACGTTGTGAGAAAGACCCATGTTCTCAGCAAAATAAAGAAAATTCTGCTGTTAGGTTTGTGGCATGGAAATATGGCAACAACAGGTGTTATAAGTTAGGAAGCAAAGGTCCTTGTCACTCAGATGGTACAGCAACGTTTAACATTCATCCTGTGACGCGACGACCAGCTTGCATAAACAGAGCAAACCAAATTGTGGATCTGCCTGCAATATGTGACACGGATCGCAATGGAGTCTGTCGTGAAGAGTTTGAATTGCCCTCACCAATCGAGTTCCTCAATGCCTTATATAAACATGCAGAGAGACGACGTAACAAGAGGAAGACGAGGCGAAGCAAGTATTAATGCCCTGAAGGATCTCCTGAAGCCCATGGGGTATTTGCAATATTTACAGAAATACACCTTAACACTAAAGATTCAACTCTTTTGGGATATGACCCTGAATGTGAAGTCGCTATGATCCTTGGAGACGTCACAAACCCAGCAAAGACCCAGCATGCCTTCCCAGAAGACTTGAGCCTTCGGCAAGACCCATGTGAGAGCCTCATACCTCAGAAACCTGAACAGTGTTATGGAAGAACTGGACAGCACAGTGAAAACGGTGTATTTTTAGTGCACATGGCATGCTCGTATAACTGAAGTGATCAGAAAAGACCAGTGTAAATAAGAGAAGTCCTTGTTGGGCGTTAATAAAATGCCTAACCATACAAGTTAAAATACGTTTTTATATATCCCTCCAATATCAGTGACATGCAGAAACTTTTTTTTTAAATTTTGCAGGCAGTTCCAACATTTATGTTGACAGTGCGCAGCTGATTTTATATGCAGTTGTTATTGACCAATTTTTCATTTCCCTTGGCCCCTCATGCTTACAGTGAACTAAGCCACTAGCCTAGATACACTGATAATATGAAGATGTCCTGAGTCAGCATCGATATACAATCCATACATCCATCCATCTGTCCGTCCATCCATGCCATAACGTAACACATGCATCAGCATACAGCTGTACTTGGCATTTTGTGATGAAACTGTCATCCAAACAGAAATATTCAACGATGTTTCAGAACATTCTAGCCAATCAGAGTCATCAGTTCACTTCACATCTAATTAACCTTCTGCTTACAATGCTTATCAAATCAAGAAATGTTCAAGGCAAACAGTACAGAATTTAAAGAGAGACATGCCATACATATCTTTCATCCAACAAATCTATACAATGGATGGACCTAGAAGCATGATCACATACATAGCTTTTTATATGACTTTACTCCATAAAGGATGTGTATAGACACAAGGAAATGAAAGTGCACACAATAGGATAAAATTTCAGAACATTAGTTGATGCATATTTTCATACACACGTATAACTGTATGACAAATCATGGTCTGTCTAACAGCCCTTTAACTCTTGAAATCTATGGTGGACTCTGATGGCCTTGTCTTATAGCACCTGAATTTGGGCTACTCTGGTCACTTGCAAGCCTAAATGAGTACTTTTGATTACCTCTTGAAATGTTAACAAAACAAACGTGTATCAGATACACAGTACAGAATTCAATGACAAGTAATTACAAGTAACTCTGAGCATTTTGTATTACAATGAGCCATTGCTTTAATATAGAACTTTACAAAGCTTGATTTTAAAATAATGCATGCAAGAGCACATTTTCCTGCTTGTCTTCAAGAATGCCCAACTACTTATCTATACACATACAGCGTAACCAACATTCTGTATATACCATGCTACACATTAAACCTGTGTACACACCATCTTACCCTGCTGCCTATTTGACATATCACATTATGACTTGCTTCAATTATATACAATTTAGAATTATAAATGGCCTACTTACACATACTCTGGCGATTTTAGTTAGAAGAAGACAAAAGTCCAGCAAAATCTAAAGCATTACAGGCAACCAGCATTAATGTTAAGCTGTACAACATTCAGATTTATTGGAATGGCAATGATTGTGAATGTTCAGGAACACTGTAGCCATGGTTGATTCTGAAGTATTAGCCCAAGAACTGTATGAAGGAACATATAAGTGAAAGCAGTTACATGCTGAACGAAAATGTGTCATGAGCACAGTGGGTAAACAAGTAGTTACAGAGAGTCAAGATGTTTCAAAGTGCTGCATGAGTATGGCAGCGCATGTGTTATGTGTAATATAATGAAACTCACAAAGCCTGGTGGTTACTTTCTGTACCACCAGGTTTAACGTACAAAAACTGTACAGTCTGTCCCCAGTGTATTTATATGTTTTGTATGGAAATCATAACAAACAGCGATTATTTCACTACACCACAATACTTGACAGGTTTTTATAACCAGGGCACAGTGTGTTTACCGTGCAGTACCAACTGAATTTTTAATTATAATTGAAGTTAGCCCTTCAAAGGGTTGAGTTAAAAATATTCAATGGGAACAATGGCATAAAATTAGAGGCAAAAATTAACACACTCTACTATATTACTCCTAAAATGGAGTGGCAAAATTCTTTTTATTAGTTCTGATTATATGTTTAACTTCTTTTAAAGATGACCCTCACAGCTGAGAATAGTTACTGCATTCTGTAAGGTATCTGCCAAGGTCGTGATGACAATCTTTGATGCACAAACAAGGAATCAAGGTCAAAGCTAATATACTAAGCAGCATTTTAAGTACAGATTGAGTCAAAATTCACAAAACTGAACATGTAATAGGTATTTTGTCTCATGCTGGTAACCCTACACAAATGTCACAAAAACACATATGTGGCAACACTGTATAACTCCCAATACAGAATAATGGTTATTTCATTACATTTAAACAACCTCATCATAAAAATTTGCTTGTGGTACAGCCAGCAGGAAACATTCCCATAAAAATGTGTATTAAAAGTCAATAATTTTGTTGAAAACTGTATGTGAACATCCAAGCTGAATTTTGAGACAGATATCAGGATTTACCACTACCAAGTGAATCAACAATTTAACAATTAGTACCCTTTTTTTAACAGGCAGCGTTTGTCAAAAAATGAAATGGATGGCCATCATTGGGAAGCAAAAAAAAAACTTGGAAAATGTAAATCAACATTTGTTTCAGTGACGCAAAAAATTGCCAAGGACACATGCATCACACGTGGGTAGGTTTGACTGCAACATACAGAGGGCTGCTAAGAAGTTAGGCATAATGCCTTAATGTATTCAGAAAGGAAAGGATTATCTTTTATGAGACACACTGAAGACAAAAGTGTGCAAAAGCAATCCTCACACACTGGAGGATCTAAAAGCCAATAAGTACACAGCAAAAAATTGCTAACACAAACATTCAAACATTACTAAAGTTTCCAACAGATATGGTGAAAACAATTCACATATGTAATGAAGGTGGACAATTTCAACACTTATAATAATATTTTATAAGTACTTATAATTATCTGATTGCATAATCTTGAAGTAGAAGAGAACAGAAAAATTTTGATAACTGTACTTGGGTCACATGACTTTTGAATCATCCCTTAAATTGTCTTGCTGTCAGCTGTCACAGCACTGACTTTCATTACTTAATTTGTGTTTTTTAATGTGTTACTTAATGACAATGTCAATTGAAAAATTTTTACATCATCAGCAACAAATGAATGCATATGGAGCATTGACGAAAGGATACTGACAGGGCAGAACTGACACATTTGGAATAAAACCTGTCCCAGTGCCGCTTTGTCCACCACTAATCCCATATGGACTGACTTGGGAATCCCATATGGACTGACTTGGGATTAGACTTGGGTCTTAGCAATGACAGGCCACTATTTGTATTATATTTCATCTAAATCACTCCTGTCACCATTACTCAAGCAACTCGGCTGATTATTATAACCATTCTTAGTACACTGAAACTCGCTTAAGAAAAACCCAGTTAAGAAAATTTCCTGCCGAAGGGTCAAGATAAAAAAGCACCAAAATTCTCCCATTTCATTAAAATTACCCTTTTAAGAACTTGCCCGCTTAAGAAGTAGGATTTTCTTGGAATTTTCAAAATTTTCTTAACAGGGTTTCACTGTATTTAGTTACCTTCTTTTGTTAGTTAGCGAACTTGCATAAACTTAGGTTCCTATTATTCAGAAAATACAAAAGGACAGCTATTAACTTACATTTGCTAAAACTGATATTCTCATGGTACCTAGTGTGCATCTACTTTGAACTGGCAAATTCACAATTTGAATTTTTTAGCTTGGGAGTTACCTTGACAACAATAAACTTTGCTTATAGGTCTCTCCCTCTCTTTCAGATAACTAAAAGCATTTGGACCAAACTTCTTTAACTTCAAAACTCATATCACATGTTCATTATCCATGTAGGGATAACTGAAAACCTCTCACAGAAAGTATGCACAGAACGTAATTAACAGCATACGGGTGATTAGGATTACGAATTTTTTCTAACCACCCGTATCTAAGCATGTGAAGTCAAAATGTCATAGTTCATGCTTCTGCAATCAAGTATATCAGCTCACTGGCAAGAAATCTGGCTTGTATTCAGATAATATCTGGTTTGAAATTTAGCCTGGGCACTAGATCTGACAGGCATTTAATAAGAGACTCAAGCCTTCTGGGATGTGACACTTTGTTATTGTGTGAGTGGTTTCTGATGTTTTGAACGGTCACAGTGCCTTCATCTTCACGTTCAAGCAGTGTAGCAGTGTTCTTGGACTGCTTTACCCTGCAGACGAAGGCACTGTGATCTTTTGAAACATCAGGAAAGAGGGAGGGAGACAGATGATTGTATGGTAGGCAAATAAAACAGCTGGTAAACAAATACAGAAAAAGAGAGTGAAAGGTGAGGACATGAAAGAAATTACCCTCAGCCGAAGGTATACGAACAAGTGCTAAGAAGTAATAACCAGAGTACAGGATTTACGTTATTAGTAGATATTAGTACACACAACCACTAAATGTTCATTTTTAAAAAGGCTGGAGGAAGCATGATTCTGTGCGAAAGGCACATGTCAATTTCGTATTAAGGCACATCTATCAGAAAATATCTCACAGGATAAATTTTAACAACATCACGCCTGACCAACATGCTCTTTATACTTCCTCGCTCCACTACAATTTCGTCGAATTGAAGTTTCCACTGCTGGATGAAACACACAGATTTAGTGCATTAATGTCTTCAGCAAGTTGTGAGTGTATCTAATCTTATTATACAAATAAACATTTTGCTACTCACAGCTTCAGATGAAGAGACGAGGCAACAACAGACACAGAACTAAGAGCCATAGCTGCTGATGCCATCCAGGGCTAAACAAACAAACAAAATCAGCATTCAGCACAATTCATGTTAATAGAAATTAGTTTGTGAGGTTTTACTTTTGACACTGTGTCACTAGGTGTGGGTTTCCTGACCTTTGAAGGAAAAAAATGCCTTCCAGAGATGAGGGGTTGGCTCTTCAAAATGTCAGGAAACACTATCCCAATGACACCAGAAGACCTGAATCCTCAGAAATTAATTTATCAGTGAGTATATACCACACAATATACCTCTGTTAGAACACGTGTAGGCTGTCACTTCACTGTCAAAATATTTGTGTGTCCAAAAATATCTAGTCACATGTAAATTTGTAAGCCTATACGGCACAACATCTTAGCCTCTAACAGACAAATGGGAGAACAGTGTCCCATTAAATGTACATCCTTATCATCCGAAAGGGAAAACACTGTCCCAGAGTGGGCATTTAAATGAAATAGTGTCCTGGCCACAACAGAAACCTCGCATTTCAAAGACCATATGCTAAATGTTAATCTGTCATGGTCAGCTCAACATACTGGTTCCTGCCACAGAGGCCTCTCTAATTGTTAATTAATTTTATACAAAGTAGCCTGGGAGTTCTTATGTAACTTGCAGAACCACACTTTATAATAAACATGTTAATTTAAGAAATATTAATTTGAATTTAATGCACACTAAAATCTTACCTGCAGAAGGAATCCAAAAGGACTAAATACACCAGCTGCAACAGGAATGCCAACTAGATTGTACATGCTTGCAAACAGGAAATTCAGACGTATCCTCCGGACTGTTTTTCGTGAAAGATCCAGACAGCCTATCACATCCAGCAAGTCATTCTGCATGAAAGATGCAGATACAGACAACAGATACAAACACATAAACAGAAACAGCATGGTGGTATAGTGGCAAGATGTGCCAAGGCATGTATGTGGGACATATTTACATATTGTAAAAGTAAACACAAGTGATGGTATCAAAACTCTCAGAAGGTGAATGTAAATCTCAGTTAACATAACAATAGCATGGCTATGACAAAGTTCATGAAAAGACCAGATATCTTTTTGTCTTTAAATGACAAAAATGTTATGGTTGACACAATTAACCTCTCAAGGCCCAGTGAAAATCTAAAGTCATTACAGAATGTGATACTGAGCAGCCCAATGTCAACTGAAGCTGTCAAAACCACGCACTGGTATGAATGGTCTTGGCACTTCACTTGGGCCACTGGGGTGTACTAGCAATTTAAACTTTGGCCTTTAAAAAGCTAACAGGTCAAATAGTGAAAACGCCAAAAGGAATAAAATGATACAGCACACACATATGAAGTGCCAAACAAACAGATCACCAAATGCAATCCTTTCACATTATCCATGTGGGGGCAAAATAATATCTGTGGTATCAGAAAATAATGATCCACATATTTCAAATGATGTTGAATGCATTCAAGTTGCATTGCTGATATTCTACAGAAAAACAACCGGTACAGTATTACACAGTTACAGTTACTTGGCACCTGTCATCTTCGCACACCATTCAAACAACAGAATATGACATTTAAGACACCCATCTGCCAGCTACGTGACACAGAAATGTAAAAGGGGAAAAACAAAAGATATGCTGCATAGGAAGTAATAAAAACAGGCAAAGGAAGGATTCTATTTACCACTTTATTTGGACCATTTTTTGAACACTGTCATTAACAGAGCCAATATCCATCAGTGAAAATAAAGTTTACAGTTACAATTTAACTCCTAATGCAAAAAAAAAAAAATGAAATTTCAGCTTTCAATGAATACTTACCTTGGATTGAAGCCATTACTCAACAATGAAAACTATGTAACTATGATGCCCAAGGGCAGCTCTGCTTATGAATGAGTTAGATTCTACAGTCTGTTCCTAAGTCCAACTTTACACCTGCCAATACCCAACATGATGGAAAACAGTCAAACAATTCATCCCATAGGTATGTGCAACGTTTATCATTTTCTCATGTCTGTCAAAACACTTCGTAATGCCCACTTTTCTTACTACAATCCTCAACACTTCCAAATACACTTGCACATACAGATAAGTCTGTATCTTTCAAAATTCAAAAGTCTAATGTTCATGGAGTATGAATACCATTTATCAGTTATGAGTGCCATGTATGTGAGGAATGGGCCATATTAAAAGTTCTTTTAACAAAAATTAAAACAGGACTATAAAACAATTAACAACTTCCTGACAAGACAGGCAGCAAGTGTATAGCGTTAACACTGAGGTGTCGTCACGTAACCACCGTTCCCACGGAAAAGCAGTATTACATGTTCTGAGTGTGTGTTTGTAGCCTTAGTTATACAGCATGCAAAGCACAAGCAGGGTATTATATTGTCATCTGTGGTCTATCCACTCTACCACATTCTTCCATATTATATCACAAGCAGGATGATTTTTGGAAAAAGTTATTGAACATAAAATGTGTGTTTTGATTTTCCCTACAACTTTTGTCTGACCATTCCACATTTTAGAATAATTCAGCAACATACTGTCCCAAATGTATACAGACCTTCATGCAAAGTACCTGTTATCATTGTCAGGTTTTCATAAAACTTGAATATGCTTGACATATTGTTGAAAAATATTCATATATCAATTCTGATGAAAATCTGTCAAGTGGGAGCCAAGTTGTTCCATGCAGACAGACAAACGTGATAAAGCTGAGAGTTCCTTCTACAACTTTGTTAATGCGCCTAAAAAGACATTTACTCCTGGGGCACACTACACAGACAGCAGCAAATATGTTACGAGACTTTCCTAGATATCTTCCTGATCCATGAATTAAACTGTACACATAGCCAGTGCTTAGAAGAACTGCTACAAAATGTACATACCCTCATGAGAACAACATCAGCTGCTTCAACTGCAACGTCAGTGCCTGAAGCAATAGCAATTCCGACATCTGACTGGGCAAGAGCTGGTGAATCATTAACTCCATCACCAACCATGGCAACCCTGCAGCCCTGCTTTTGGAGTTGCTGAATTTTGGCAACTTTATGTGAGGGCAGTACTTCTGCAAACACCCTGCCGATGCCAACCTGACAGAAAAAGATGATCCTTCAGTGATCAGGTTTGCTGAAAAATCTAGAACCTTCAACTGGAAGATTTCGTATCCTGTTTCGCCATTTCATATGGCTCTGTAGGACAAGTATACATTACTAGCATCTGGTGACGGATTCCTGGCCCAGTAAATGTATTACTCTATTGCAGGTTTTCTTTTGTAAAGCACTTACTGTAAAAATCAGCACAGTGAAGGCCACACTTTACTTAGGGGGCACAACTGAATATCTATACATACTTTCCATATTTATTGTCTAATGTGGATGGCAGTCACTAAAAGAGATTTGCTCATAATGTTGTTGGGTTTGTAAGTTTCACGCAAATTGGTGCACAGAAGGCCGCACTTTTCTTACAGGTGTAAATAAAATTAGATTTATGTGTGTACTACACAACCAGATGACATTTTGAAAGTACAACACCACTGTGATAAAGTCTGTGTACCATGTCACAGAACACATTCTTTGTTAAAATTCTTTGGAAAATCATTACAGGCTCTTTGTGTTGCGTATGCACCCATTATTTTCTAATGACATTCAGCTGTATGATAAGGTATTTTGACACACTAAGTTAATGCTGCATCAACTTAGCATACCTGTCGTGCTATGGAAGCTGCAGTCTTTCTGTTGTCTCCAGTTAACAGGATTACTTCAAGGCCCATTCTTTTCAGTGTGTACACAGACAGATGTGCCTCTGGTTTCACCAAGTCTGCTACACTTACCATGGCAACCAACACACCTGTAAAAGTTGGATAACCTGCTATTAATGCCGTACAATCTGAATGGCAACACACAATGTGCACCTCTGCAAAGACTGACAAGAAGTGTGCCATCCAGCTGTCAGCAATGCGTTGTATTTGGAAGTTCTCAGCCTGAACCCTGTTCCAGAGGTCAAGTACTGTCACACAGACATTTCTAGTACTCTCAATTACAATAGCCACAGGCCAAAATAATGTCTTCTTCACACTTTGCTGAAAGTTCATGGAGTAAAACATGATTTTGTATACTACTAGTCACATGCCCATTCTGCACCTGGGCTGGCATCGAATTCTTGTTAAACTCAAACCACACTACATGAAGTTATATATCTGAAATCCAATTTTAATATTATTCTTTGATCTTCATCACTGTCCTCCAAGTTGGTCCTCTTCAAGAGCCTTATGAACTAGCATTATTTTTATCAATGGACATGTCTGACCAAACACAGCTTCCTTCCTTAACCGCTTTAACAGTGTTAGTAAAAGTGCATAAATCATGAAGTGCCTACCTCACGTAAGTCTAAATACTTTACATACACAGAATTTAATTCACATACTTCTAATAATGAAAACACGCAAATCAATGGCATTACCGTTTATGGCACAGACTACAGCTGTACGACCCAGTTCCTCCTCATCAACCATCCTTAAATCAACTTCATGTGGCACATTCACTGCATTGCGTCGCATCCACTCTCGGTTCCCAATCAACACATCATACTGGTCTGTGTCAGTAGGGTGTTCACTGTCAATGTTCAGCAACTGTTGCAGTTCGATGACCTGCTTCTCCTGGGATCCAAGCAGACTCTGGACAACATCAACCAAGACTCCATTCACATTGAAGCTCCCTAAGTTACTGTTCCTGTGTGACACACAGAAAATGAAAAGAAGTAAATGTCAAACAATGTCATTAATGCAATACGGTCTAATTAACCCTTTAAAGACGAAACGTAATCTGCTTTATATAAAGATTCTGTGCGTACCGCGAAGTAAACACTTTCAGCCTCAGTTGTAAAAAAACGAATAAATTGCTGATGTTTATGGTAAAAGTTGCTGTTTGTTCCAAGATATGTACAAAATACATGAACGCGATTTGAGCACTATGGAGAATTATTTAATGTTGAACCTGGTGGTACGTGAAGTTACCACTAGGCTTTAAAAGGTTAAACAACAGATAATTAAAAAACCTGCAATATTTTAGGGTCTCACACTTGTGCTGCTCAGGGTTCTGTCTTCTGGGATGTGACGTTGTGCCACTGGGTTCCTGGACTGCATGGCATTTGAAGAAGAAGGCACTACAATCCTTAAAAAAAGTTGGGAAACACTCACCCAGTGACACCACACAACATTCTAGAAGACCTGAATCCTCAAGTACAAAAACCTATTTTTCACTGTGACAGGAAGCTTGGATAGCTCAGTCAGTATAGTGATAATGCTATGGACTGGACAGCCAAGAGATCACGGTCAGTTTGCAGCTGGGGCAAGAGGTTCCTCTCTTCACTGAAACATCCAGTCCAAGTCTCGGGCCCACCCAGCTTTATCTTCAATGAGTACTGGGGGTGAAATGGCTCACTCAAGGTGCTGACCACCCACCCTAATCTCATGCCAAGATTAGGAATGTGTGGAAATATACTGATATCAACAGTTTACTTAATCCCTGTTAGTGCAGGGGAGAAGATGCCGCTGGCAAGAGGGGGAAGCACAGCACATACTGCTTGAACGATTTTCCCTCTGTTTAAAAAACACTGTCATATTAATGACAGAAACAGTATTTTATCCTGCTCCCAAGGACTGTGTAAGTAAAAACTGCACACATTCTCAGTTTCTGTGTGCAGTCTCCCTTGCTTTATCAACTGTCCTACCCACTATCACATTATGATAGACAGTGCACTTCTAACACAGCAGATGTTTTTGGAAAAGATTATGATGTTGCCAGACCATATCAACCTGCGCCAAGCAGTGGCCTGACCTTGCTGTTTACAGCTACGTGCATTGTAAGGGAGCTCGTGTATCAAGATATCTGTACTGCCACTCTACCAGACTCCATGACATGCAGAAGGCCTTTAACATTGCTTACTTTATTTTCATTGTCAATTCAACTTCAGGAGAAGAAATTTTCACTATACACGGAACATGAATACAGTACAAACATCTTCCAAATGCATTCTTTGGTATTTTGCAAGTATTACATCTAATCCTGAGGTTACAAATATGTGGAGCTATACACTCACTTTACCTTCACACTGGCCCCTAGGTTGGTGCAAGGCATAAGAATATCTGCTGCTGGAAGTTTTGGTCATATTACAGACACCACAGCGTTTGGAGTTGGAAATCAATTTTCCTCACCATACACTGAATTTTTTGTTAAACAAAAGCTGTAGATTTTAATGAGATAAATGTTGCATGTGGTGTGCCAGTCTTTTGTAAGTTAACCAGTTGATGGGAAAATGAGTGCTGTAGGGGTTGTCTTCGACAAATAAAAACAAAAATTAAATTTGACTCAGAAAACTGTCTTAAAAAGACCCATGCTACATTTACTCAAAATCCATCAAGTAGTTTCAGAAGCACAACATGCAGAGACAGACAGACAGACAGACAGACAGACAGACAGACAGACAGACAGACAGACAGACATAGACACAGACAGAACATAACCTGCCCCATTCTGAGTTTTTACTTCAAACTGTGTGCAAGCAACACACAATATTTGTGGCTTTTAACACAACACATTTAATAATCATCTCACTCACTCACTCACTCACTCACTCACTCACTCACTCACTCACTCACTCACTCACTCACTCACTCACTCACTCACTCACTCACTCACTCACTCCCTGGCTGCCAAACTAAAACAACTACATTATACAGGGCAACTTCAGCAACCAATTGTTATTCACATGGTTCAGAAACTTCCTGCTATGGAACCCAATATTTATTGTTGTGACCACTGGAGCATGAAGAATGTCAAACTTAACAGGAGGCAATACTGGGCAACTGTGACTAATTTTTACATAAAACCTCCAATTTGAAATTTTTGTATTATATTTACAGTCATTTATGGATGTTAACATTGGGATCTTTGGAGATCATACTGGCCAATTATCTTACTGCTATCATCATCACCACCACCACCACCACCACCACCACCACCACCACCACCACCACCACCACCACCACCACCACCACCACAATCGTCATCGTCATAGTCGTCGTCGTCGTCATCATCATCATCATCATCATCTTTTAACGGTCATCCTTCAACATTTACCAATAAAAAAGTCTCAGACAATATTTATACATCTTAATGTGTAGAGTTCTGTCACAAATTTCTTTATAATGATCAGCGATTTTTGAGAAAGTGTTAGTTAATGGCTAAGACATACTCAAACCCTTCTGTATTAACAACAAATCCTGCTTTTGCCTGCAGTTAAAAGTCCATGAAGCACCTCACAAGCCTGACTTGGTGACATTCCCAGACACTCTTCCCCTTTTGGCCATGCAAATGCCTTTTGAAGTTCAGGTAAAGGAGGGCCATTAAGGTTAATAACAACAGATTACGATAAAATTTATTTATCTATCATTTACTTAAAGATGCTGTTAGTAGCTCAGGCCATGCTCCGAGTGAATAACGAACTGCAAATGATGCAGAAGACAGTGGCTATTGCCTAATACTAGACATCATCCTTGAATCTTCCTGGAAAGACTGAGGAAAACCACAAAACCCTCAGTCAGAACAGTTGGGTTCCAAGCTGATATTCAAATCAGGCACCTGACAATATAAGTCAGAAGTCTCAGTACCTTAGCCACCTTGCTAGATTCCACTACCACACCACGTGTGTAATAAAATACAGACACGCAGTGTAACACAGCAACATCTCCCAGGGTTGAGCAGTAATTTTACTAAAAACAGGGTTCATGTTTTAAGAACCCCAAAGTGTCATATGATTTTATATTTCTTAAGATTACAAAGAGCATTTAATTTCTTCTGGCTGGTGCATTACAACAGAAAATAAATGTGTGATGTGAATGGTATACTCACCTAGACTGGTTAGCATAATTGACAAGTTTCTCTGACTGTGCCGCATACACAAGCATGCTGTCGATGTTGGACACAGAGCACTTCAGACCACATCCCGGGATTGCCTGGAAGTTGCTGCACTGGCCACTCACATCTGTCCCTATGGTCTCTTTCACATACTTCACAATTGCTGCAACACAACATCCATTATCAGAAAACACTTCTCAGCAATCATCATATTTACCTGAATATAAGTTTTAAAGTTTTTCCTAATTCATCATCAGAATAACGGGGGATCACCTTATAATGACACACACAGTTAAACACAATGCTGCAATAGGCGTTTTCCTGATGACTGTGAGGAGCAGTGGTTGTTTTACATGTGCAGTCATCTTACATTCAGATAGATAAGGTATATCACTATGATAAATATGTTGTAATATTCAAAGTCAGCATCATCTGTGCACATGGTGTGTGACGGACACAACAGCCATTAACCTACTTACATAAAAAACAAATCAGGTTCATGAAGATATCATACGTGTGCATGTGTCCATATACTTTGCAACAAACGGTCCTGAAATTTGGAAAGAACATAATACTAACACAGACCACCCCCAAAGCTACATCTAGCATTTATAGTCAAATCTAGTGTACGACTTGATTTCATAAACAAGAAAAAAGTGCACACCATCTCAGGTGTACTATGGTATTACCTGATGCAATAGGGTGTTCACTGTTTGCTTCTGCAGTACCAATAATAGCCAGTAGCTTTGCGAAGGAACATAATTTCTCATCTACAAAAATGACAATTCGAGACACCATTGGAACGCCATGTGTGATTGTACCAGTCTTATCAAACACAACTGTCTTCACCTAAAAGAGTGGACAATAACATGCAGCTTCAGTTATGGTTCAAATTTGGATTACACAGTGTAACAGCAATGGCTCTGTTGCAATATCTATAGTGTTGAGTGATAAATTCTATTTTTAAAGCGTAAAAATGTTTCTATTTTGGTCTCATAAAACTGTCTCATAGTCAAACTGCTATATTTACATAAAATTTCATAGATGTATGTGTAATTTTAAACATTTGGCACTTAACCTGTAACAATGCTGCATTCCACAGGCTTCTACAATAAAAACTGAGTCTTCAGACACCTGAGTCCCAGAAAATCTGTGGCTAATTCTCAGCCATAAAATCAAAAATTAAAGTTCCTTTCTACAAATTGTTATGTTATGATAAAGAAAATATTGAAAAACACACTATTCAATACATAAATTAAGAGTTCTGGCTGCTGAGAAAATGTATACAAAAACTTTATTCCATGTAACCACTGTATACCTACCTTATGTGCATTTTCCAAAGGTTCTGCCCCTTTGATCAATATTCCATTAAGAGCACCTACACCAGTTCCAACCATAACAGCAGTAGGAGTGGCCAGACCCAGAGCACAAGGACAGGCTATGGCAAGAACATTCAGCGCACATCTGAATGCGTACTGGAAGATAATCTCTTCACGGTTGAATCCAACCTTCTCTTCCTCCTGTCAGCATTGTACGTTCAAGAACTTTAAAATTCTGATGTTACAATCCTCATGAAAATATTCAATACAGCCAAGTGGCCAGTTCATACACTTAAGGTTTGTAGATTCAAGTCTTTCGGGATGTGACACTGTGGCGCTCGTGTGCAATTTACAATGTTTTTAAGGATCACAGTGTCTTCTTCTTCAGGATTGAACAGTTTGGTCATTCTTCTTAGACTTACTGACTCTGAATAAGAAGGCAATATGATCCTCTGAAAACCTAAGAAATACTCACGCAATGTCACAACCCAGGAAACTTGAAACATCAGCAATGCCACTGCAGAATCCTCAAATCTACTGCAAAATTTACGGTACATTTGCTTTCACTTTCAACTCTGAGAAGAAGGCTGACTGTGATATTGGTGATGGAGTGCTCTTATGATAAAATGATGAACCTTTGGTGTTGGTAAAAACAGTAAGTTCTTTGAACAGCTCAAGAAGTGGTAACCTCATATGAGACAGTTACAGTGGAAACCTATATAATCTACACTAAATATGGATGCAGCAATATTACCTGAACATTAAATTAAAATACTTTCACGTGAGGTTCGAAATTCTGACTCACTGCAAAATGAGCAACATTAAAAGGGATTTAATGTTAAAAACATACTGTGATTGGTAGGTGTGACAAATCCACGTAACCACTGATAGTCCAGCCAAAGAGCGTGATGGTCGAAACAAAGATAACAAATGGAACAAAGTAACCAGCAATCTTATCAGCAAGCTGCTGAATTGGCGCCTTCGATGTCTGAGCCTCCTCAACAAGTCGAACTATCTGTGCCAATGTTGTTGTTTCACCTGTGTGCGTGGCTGTCATCAGCAGGAGACCATTTTGATTGATGGATCCTCCAATGACAACTGAACCTAGCAAAAATTAATATTCATCAACTTACTAAATCTGTAAAAGCATTTATATCAGAATATCACTATCAGACTGAACATTACTAAAACTTTTCCATGATAGGTGACAACATTTATTTTAATGTGAAACTGCACTGATCACTTCTGGAAAGTTACCAGTTAAAACTCCTGAGTAAAAATCAAGCTGCCACTCTGTTGCTGCTATATGCCAAAGGTTACAAAAGTTGATGATTATGCTTTTAAAAATAGTGCTTTGTAAGACATATTAACAGTTGGACCAATAACGTGAGGAATAAAACAGTATTACACAGTCAAGGAGTATAGAAATATCCTACATACAATAAACAGAAGGAAGGCTAACTAGATTCAGAAGGAAGGATACAAGTGATGTGAAGATGAGGAGGAAGACATAAGCAGGTACTGGATGACCTTACGGAAACGAGAGGATATTAGAAATTGAAAGAGGAAGCATGCTGTGTGGAAAACTTCCTTTGGAAGAGGCTGTGGACCTGTCATACGACAGACTACAAAATAAATAACGAATGAATGAATGAATGAATGAATGAATGAATGAATGAATGAATGAATNAATAACGAATGAATGAATGAATGAATGAATGAATGAATGAATGAATGAATGAATGAATGAATGAATGAATGAATATGAACACAACTAACCCTTTATACATCACGCTGTCTTGATTACTAGTAACCAGCCTTTCTTAATGTTTATGTTCTGGATAGGTGGGGATGATGGATGACATGAATGTAACTCAAGGTGACAAGCAAAGGTAAAACTAGTGATTCAAGATAATAACATGCTTGACTCAGGCAAACTGTTACACAGAAATACTTTAACTCCAAACTTATCTAGTCCTGCAATTAAACCATGGACACGACTGGCAACATGAAAAGGATTAGCCACTACCTTTCTTCTTTGCAACTGGCATAGATTCTCCTGTTATCAGCGACTCATCACACATGGAATGTCCATATATAACCTTCCCATCCACTGGAACCTTTGCTCCAGGAACCACCTGCCAACAGATATATTATTGTGAAGTTTGGGAACCACACAGCAGTGTTGCTGAAGACTCAAGTCTTCTGTGATGTGACACTGCGACAGAATTATAGTTCGTGGTGTTTGAAAGGTCTATACTGCCTTTACTGTCAGGGTCAAACAGCCCAACAAGCAATATGACACTGGATATAAAGATGCTATGATGCTTTGAAGCATCAGAAATATAACCCCCATGACACAGGATAACATCGAAGAAGACTTGAATTTCCAGACACAATACTGTTGTCATTTCCTGATACTGGAGATACTTGCCAAACTCTAAGAGACCCCAGAACTCACTGAATAGGAGGGCTGATAGCCACACACACAGTCAGGGTGTTTCACAAAAGAGAAAAATCTCTTGTCCCTGCAAGGAATTGAGCAAATCCTTGATTTTTGAGCCTGTAGCATAGCTCTTACATTGACTACATTATCCTGGCTCCCATAAATTGTATAAGTGCAAAAATAACGCTTCAGAATTCAGTATTATACCTTCAGAGTATCCCCTCGTTGCACAAGATCCACACTAATCTGTTTCTCTGATTGAATTTCGAAGTTCGGACCAATGGTGACCAATACAGCTTCAGTAGCTTTCAGAGACAGCAGCTTTGACAGTGCTTCTGATGTTTTACCCTGTAATACACAACACAATGTTAAGTTTTCACTAAGTTCACTAACATTATTGCTACTAGCTCAGCTGTTGCAAATACAGCAGAATATCCACTCTAAATTCTTCAAGTTAGTTTTCCTTCACTGAGATGTTATGAGACAAAAATTTGCTGAGTCCAGCCTTTACTGCACTTTGAACTAAAGTAAACATACACGCAAAAAAGAGAATCAAAAAAGACAGAATGGTGCCGTAAAATGAAAAGCTGCACAGGTGTAATTGAGGGAAGTCACTTTAATAAAACAAACTGTTTTCAGCTGCAATTATGCACATGTACCAGCTACATCAGTCATTATTATTAGATTTCCGGGATATTAAGCAAATTATCAGAACATGTACAACATTAGTTGGTGCAGTAATATGAGGTGGAAAATCTTGGAATCGATTTATGGCTATCCTTACACATAAACAACAAAAATATTCCAAGTACTTTGAGACCAATCATTACCCTCTGCACAAAACAAGACCAATTCTAGATCACTTGAAACTGTCACTTCAAGACGTATGCTGACAACTGATAATGCTACATTTGCATTCTGCAGCCACGCATTCTGCAAAGTGTAGGCCAAAGACAAATCCCACAAGTGCAGCATGAAACTAATTCAATTACATGCTGCAGTGTGTTCATGTGTGCAACTCAGGAGTGCAACATGGCACATAATAACAGAACCGGTAAAATTACACACTTTCAGTGTCACCAACTAACTGTGAGTCAATGTATAATGCAGGACACAGTGTAAAGTTGCTCCTGTCCACACCATGAAGGCACGAAGGGGAAGAGAGATACAGCTCCACTCATTCTTAACCTTGGCACTAGATGGAAGTGAGTGGCCAACTTCACACCCTGGTTGCTTGACGCCCCCTGAATGAACCCGGTACCCACTAAATAGGAAGCTGGATGGGCCCCATAGTCAGTCTGGATGGTTATGGAGAAGAGAAAAGCCCTTACCCCTGCTGAAATTTGAACACTTGGACCATCCAGCTGTAGCCTAGTCACTACACCAGCTACACACTATCCTGGCACTGTTGGACACACAGTGTGCAAAGACAGATTATTTGCACATGCCAGCATTTGTGACCATCCAGCACCAAAACATCTAAGACTGAAATGCCAAATAAAATATCAATGAAACTCAGCGGTTCTGAAATATAGTGCCACTATCTTCAGGGTCAAGTAGTCAGACTTCTTGGCAATTCAAACCTCCAGATTGGGACTTAAAACCAGGACACTCAAAGTACAAAGTAGAGTCAAACTCGATTATAATGTCACAAAAGAGACTGAACATTCTGTGTCATTATAAACAAGTGTCATTATAACCAAGGAGTATAGTGCTATGGTTAACGGTAATAAATTAATTGGTACCACAGAATAACTGACACTATAGACGAGGTGTCGCATAACCCGATGTCATTATAGCCAGGTTCTGTTGTAGTTATCCAGAAAACAACTAACTCAGCTTTCTTTGTCTTCTGAATTGGTTATAACTGGGAACTATGTGCCTGACAGCAGCTTACCTTGGCAATGTGCTCTAACCAGCGACCAAGAGATATGAACACCAGCAACATTGGAGGTGTGTCAAAGAAAGTTTGCGGACTAGAATTCTGCTGCATAAGAACTGCAGCCAAGAGGACACCAACGGAGTATATGTATGAGATCGTGGTTGTCATAGAGATAAGCACATCCATATTCGTTGTACGATGACGAAGAGCTCGCCAAGCTTGTATGTAGAAGTGCCACCCACCAAAAAACTGTAAAAATGAAGCATACAAGGATCCAGAGCATACACATATATGTGTGGTACAAACTGCTGCTTAGACCGAAATGTGCTGTGTGTGTGTGTGTGATAAACTTTAATGGAAGTGTGTGTTGACTAATGTGATATATTTCATATAAATGTCTGCAGTTGCAAAACAGAAGAGAATGCGAAGATTACTCTCTTTTGGAATGTGATACCATGCACATTAGCAGATGGGTCCCTCCAACACAGTGGTATCTAACATCCAAATCTTTCTTTCTGAATTAACATCCCACGACAAACACGAAGTGAATTTCATATATCAAATTATTAATAACACCAACAGAATGGATCCAATACATGATAAAAAGCATCTATTTACTTGCTGTCAGCTATCACACACAGTAGCATTACAGTGTGACTAAACTGGTTGTATGTATTCAAGTTTCAACACTTTTAACACCTCAACTCACCCATTAACATATGTAAAGGCAAAGCCATCCCTACACAGGCCTGGACAGGCCCCTAGCGTTCCAGGTGGTTGAGGAACCCAGCTTTCCAGACAATCAGCACATGAAGGTGGTAAAGTACTAATAGATGTACCCAACCATTTTACCATATTTACCCCAACATAAGATACAATTTATTTTTCATAATCCATCATCTTAGTAATCACAGTCAATTTATAATTGTGCACAAAGTTAAACACATTCTCTACAGGTATTTGCCTGAGATTGAAGACCATGAATGGTGGTGATCTTATATTCAAGTAAGTATGGTATACTCAGACATCTAGGCCCTGATACACCTCCTCTTTCCAACCTTCACCTCACCCTAATTTTTGGCTGCCCAGAACAAAGACAGGGCTAGGATTCAGGTTTTTTGGAATGTCATGGTGCATTCGTGGATAAGTGGTTCCCAGTGTTTCAAACGAACATGCCACTATCATCTTCATCAATTCAGGTCCAGCAATGTAGCATCACACATTACAGACCACAGTTTTCAATGGCATCCCTGTGAGAACTTCCAACTTGCAGGACAGAGCCAGCCAATAGAGTACCATCCAAACAAAGAAAACAGTCACTCAGTTTTATTCATTCAACTACTCATCATACATTTAGCCATATTTACGATTATGACAGAGGATTATGGTACCTGGACTGGAGTGGAGAAGATTAAAAGCAGTAAATTCTCCCATGACAGACCAGGGATGATACAGCACATATCAGCATGGTTTGCGTGTTCTGCAGACATCTGTACCATGAAATACGTCATGATAAGCATGCATGGGACACCGAACAATAATGACACAAGGAATGCCATTCGCCACTTTCTGATATCCTCCCTGAAATAATAATAATAATAAAAATAATAATAATAATGTGTTAATACGGAATTGCTAAAATGATATGTACACAGTTAAACAGCTGACCCTGGAATTAGAACTCAAGATCAAACCCTGTTACACCAGAAACCTACATATCCTTATCCAGCTCAATCCAACCCATTTGACATCGGTGGCCATATGCTCAGCAAACACAGGTTTTGCCCAGATTGTTCAGATTGTGTAGGCTATAGCTACTTTGGCCATACATGGCTAAAAACTGTAAGAAACTGGCAGTTTACGTGAGGTCATCAAACACCATCCCAAAGGACTAGAAGCGAAAATGTATGGAATAAAACACTCACTATTTCAGCAACAAAATACTAAAACTCACTTTACTTTCAATGACAATCTCTCATTCTCAAACATTCCTTAAAATCGTCCTGATGTGATCCATAAAATATTGCTGTCTCTGCCACCATTTCACAAATATTTATCTCCTGCCATTTTGCACTAAATCACACATCTCAGCTACAATTCTTCATTTCTACTGGTTACAGGGTACCCACAATGCCTGCCACTTTCAATCAAACTTTTACGGACCAACTTTTAAAACACCAGTACACCCCAGTTGCCCAGAAATAAATGCAAAGAGCACTGTTATAAGTGTACCTTTTTTACAACTTCATCGACATTGGTCTACTCACCATCAAACTGCAATCATACTTAACCTTAAAAGGTTAAAACTTGAACAGCTTTGCACTACAGCACAACTTAAAAGCTTGCACTAAGCTCAGTCTTGTAAATCCACATGCTGTTTTTATTGATTAAATTCTGCAACTATATTTGTGGTATTTGTGCAAAAGTTTAGGTACATGCATTGCCGTGTACACTTAAGACACAATTACGCTGGCACACAACAAAAATGCTTTTAAATTTCGATCATGAAAGACTGAACCAATGTAATGAGCTGTAAACACACCTGGACATGCAGTAACATTCACCATACACACATCCTTGGGCAGCATTGTTTATCTGAGACATAAATTTATTCTTAATACTTTCTGACCAGATTTTGTGCCATTACACAATTATTTGTATTGCTGCAACTGCTTCTTAATTTCCATGAATGAAACATGTTTCCCATTATTAGTGGACCAGCTTATCTACTCTGTCATCAGATGTTAAGTTTGAGAAATTCAAACAGCAGATAAATTAGATGCAGAATATCAACCTGATCAACAAGTACTTAACGTGTAATCCGTCTCAGCTCCACGGATGTCGCTTTTTTATTTGTCTTACTCAATGATGCTATCAAGTGTCAAAATGATATAGCGTTGGTGACAGCCCAATTAACTGACGGGAAAATCAAAGTACTGAGACAAAAACCTGTCCCAGCGACAATTTGTCCAACAGAAATCCCACATGGTGGCCCTCGGATTGAACCCAGGCCTCTGTTGTGACAGGCCTGGCAACTAACCACATAAGCAATGGCACAGCCTGTATATATGTTACATGTTGCAGACAAATATTTCACCTGTGGTCAAGATATCCTCTGGATTCTCTGTCCTTGTTGTTCAGTAGGGAAGCATGGAAGCCCAGTGCCAGTATCACCTCCACAATATCTCTTGGACCTGTCAACTCTGTATCATAGCAGAACTTGCCACGTTGTGTTGTCAGAGCCACAGATGCTGAGTGGACACCCTTTAGCTTTTTCACAGCAGTCTCAATCTTGTTCACACATGATGAACATGTCATGCCAGATATCTAAATTACAAGACGAACCCTTGAAGTTGCAGCGTTTCATTCAACTGAGGTAAATTAATCAAGCAAAGCTTTGTGTTATACAGAAATTTGGTTGGGAAATCTTGAACAGCCAATTGAAAAACTAAGGAGATGGAAGGATAACATTAAGATACACCTTAGGATCCAGACTGTGAGCATGTGAACTGGACTAAACTAGCTGAATCACATCAAATGGTAAGCTTACACATTACTAGTCCTGATGCTTCAGGTTTATTGTCGCACAGTTATTACACCAGATATGATCAAAATCTATCTGAACTGATTTATTTTCTTCATACTTCATGCATTCAGCAGTTACTCCATGCTGTTCGCTTCAAAGCAGTCTCCTTGCAACCTGGTACAGTCAATCTCACAAGTCAGTCATTGTGGAGGAGGGCAGGAGTGGCTATTATTTGTGAGAAAAATAAAATGACAAGCAATAATCTGTTATAAGTTAAATGCAATTTTGCATTTTCAAAGTGGTGAAGATGCAGAATGTGCTGCCACGTGATGCGGAAATAGTAACATTTCAGAACCTATTGCCTCCATGCTCAGGGTACAAAAGTGCTACATGCTAACATTTCACTTGTGTTTATTTCAACCGGATTGAAATAATAAGTCCACATTTAATGTTGCTCTGCGGCATTGTTTTGCTTTAAAAATGACAATTTTCATGATCAGACATTCAAAGAATGTTGCCTTGACTCTGTTTAACATTCTTCCTCAGGTATTTTAATTAAGTCCTACTTAAGTAGTTGTTACAGGACAAATGCTCTGTGCTACATTACTTCGCGCTACCTTGTGATTTTCATGAATATAACCCGACCATTAAACTTTTAAAGCAGGGGTTCTTAACATTTTTGTGCCGTGGACCCCTTTGACAGTCCAGTGAAACCTATGGACCTCTTCTCAGAAAAATGTATTTAAATGCATAAAATAAGACATTGTGAGATTTAGTGTAGTTAACAAACACTTATGGAGTCTAGAGGCCATAAATTGCTTTGCTGCCTACATCCATTATTGAATGAAAAGCTATATGTCAGTTAGCAGTTGGTGCAAATACAGCTGTAATTTTTTTTACCACCCAAGTTCACAGACTCCCTGAAATCTATCCATGGGCCCCCAAGGGGTCTGTGGACCCCAAGTTAAGAACAACTGTTTTAAAGCCTACTGGTTCTCTGATGCATCATCATTTTTAACGTTCAAAAATTGTACATTCTGCCCACACTGTATTTATGTGTTTTCTATTTATCTCAGAACAAACAGTGACTTTTATCCTGTGTAACATAACCCGACTGACTTTATAACCAAGATGAAAAGCGTTTAATGCACACTATGAACTCAGGCGTTAAGTAACAGTTTACACTTTGTCTTTAAAGTGTTAAACAAGGACTTACTGACTACATATTCATAATAATTCCATGTGGTTGAATAAATATTACCACACTACAATGTGTCCACTTTGTTTCAAATACAATGGATGAAGGGAAAAATAAGTCAACAAGCTGTGCTAACTGTGATGACAGAATGCACTACCAACACAGTGCAATGCTCAACAAGCAATCAATCAAACAAACAAACCTTTACTTCCACCTCACCATCTCCTACACCTGACTCTTGCATTAAGGTAGCAGGGAAGCCCAGGTCAGATATTGATGCTGCTATGTCAACAGGCTGAACGCACTTTGGATCATACTTCACCTCTGCCTTTGCAGCCAGCAGTGCAATCAGAATGTCATTTACTCCTGCAAGAAGAACCCTTCACTTAAAATATTGCAAACATGAAAGATAAAATTATCCCTGTGACTACACAAAACAACAAAAGACCTCTACAGCATCAAGTCAAAGAGCCTGACTATGTGGACTAAAATGATACCACTTCGTAAAGAAACCATTGTTATATATCCACATGCCTACACATATTACCAGCTGTATGTTTATTACTTGGCAGTCAACATAGTTTAGTCACTATAGTGACTTTCTACTGGCTGGACAGTCCCGGGTTCAAACACCCGTGGTAGTGAGATTTTCCTTACCCATCCATACCGGCCCCTAAGCCCACCCAGCCTCCTGTACGATGTGTACAAGATCTCTTTCCCGGGTGCAAAAGTGGCTGAGGTGTGGCAATGATGACACCCTCTTCTACCGTTAAGGTTGTGTATGGGTAGAGCTATACCTTTACCTCCTTCTGTGCCTTCATGCCATGTTATAGGGCGACCTTTACCTGTACCTTACCGTTATTACTTATGTAATTTAATAAAGTATTTTATAAGGGTGGGTCAGATAAGAATCTTAGAAGTGCAAAAACAATTTCAGACCCTACTGGGTGCAGCTGTATGTGCAGCAAGTCATCAGCACGGGTCAGATGCACATATTACCTGTGGTATATCTGGGACTATGTTGAAAAATGACAAAGCTGTAAAGAACTATCTGCACAAAATTAGCTACTAAAAATTTTTAAGAGTTTCAGGTTACTCACCTACATAGCATTTGTTAACAGTTTAATGTTTAATGCTCAACTAAAATGCCTGTAAAGTGCAAAGCACATCACAAATGTACAAGTCTTATGAACCGCATGAAATCTATCTCCATAATGCAGCTTATACTTTTAATCATGAGTGTATCCAGCTATTGCCTATATAATGTTGCTTTACACAGCACTGCTTGCTGGTGCCTCACATTTATGTTGTTCAACAAACACAAATTTTTGCACGAGTTATTCAGTTATTTTTTCCTTCAGAATGTACCACAGGCAGCCCACATACAGCGATACTTTCGTTTACGCCTACGTGTTTCATGTACATTTTTAAAATTTGTAATAAAATACAAAAATACATGTGCTTTTAAAGGTTACCTGTTTTCTTATTTTACTTTTCAGAAATCAAAATGCAAACACATCTAGGATATTATTACAGACAAAATTGTTCCCATTCTTGCTTCCATCTAAAAAAGTGCGGCAATTATGGAAGTAAATAGGTATACTGTACTTACCCAAATATAAGGCGAGAATTTCTTTGTAATTTATAACCAGAAAAATTGCGGGTTGTTTTATAATTGTGCACTAAGTTAAGCATGCAAGTTTTGAGGTGCTCACAGCACAGTAATTGAAGACTCTCATCTTCTGGGAAGTGAAAATGCATCATTGGACAAGAAGTCCATAAATGAAACTCTTGCCCCTCAAAGATGAAGGCACAATGTTCCTTCAAAAACATTGAGAACTATTCCCCCAGTGATGCTGCATCACATCCCAGAAGATCAGAATCCTGGAAGTTGAATGTGTTCTGCACAGACTGCGGAGCGGGGCTGTCGTCTTATGCTTGCGTAAGTACAATGGATACCTTAGTGTATACAACAAATGATAGACATACTGACCATATATCTTGCGGCAATGCTTCTCAATGGCAGCTACACATGAGGCACAAGTCATGCCTTTGATATGAATAAAACACTTTGAAAAATGCCCATCATCTGGAACATATCCAGCTCCAGATTTTCCATTCTGATTGGCTGTTACCGACTTCTTTGCAGCATTCACACCTGTGGCAAATGTGATGAAAATCAGTCACATAAAATAATGCAAATGATAGATGGTGTTCTGATACAGCTGCCACGAGATGATCTGGATCACATTCAAAAGCTCATCTTTTACTGCATGAAAAACATATACAAGTTTAAGAGAAGATAAAAACATGCAAACTATTTTATTTTCAGCGCTGTCTGCTTCATATTTTCAGGTCAGTGGTTTCTCTTGTAATGGTACTAACATTTTTCTTAGCATACCTTTCTTACTTTGCATGCCTCCGTAACTTCCACCTTTCCAGTCTGACCTCTAGAGGTCTTAAGGGACCAATCTGATCATGCAGAGCAACAAATGGGACACCCAGTTCCTTTCAACATCAAATATGCAAGGATACGAAGGTTTCTGTGCACAACTGTCTACAGTCCCCACATCATGTGCTGAAGAGCAACAACAGTGACTGCAAGTGTATAAATTTTTGGACCACTGTATGATATTGTAGTATTTCTTTGTGAGTCACGTCTATGCGTAAGTGTGTGAACATACGGGAAAACAGCATGGATATGCACCAGACAAGACTGAACATAACAGGAGAAATGCATTGCTAACCTAAGGCTACTGCTCTGCGAAAGACACTTGGACCATTTCCCAATCCAGAAGGTGCTTTGTATGCTGGTGTTACTGGAACACTGGCAAGCAATGCAACTGATGTTAAATGAACATGCAAAGTGCAAACACACACACCAGCATACAAAGAATCACTGCTGAAATATGGGACTGTTCTCAGTGTTCATATTTTTCTGTGCGTATCTAAAATGACATAAACATATTCAAATTATTTACAAATAAGCAGTCTTGATATTCTGAAGGCATATCACATGGTAGCTGGCAGACAGAAGCTCTGAAGAGGTTTAGAAAATACTTCAGTGCTGTTAAAACAGCAGCAAATGATCTTCTACATTCAGCTAATAACAAGACACAAAACTGGAGAACTATGAATTTTAAATACAGATTGTTCTGCTGTTATCAAATACCAACAAAGCTGATAAAACTGAAGTTCACCACACCATCATTGACACCATCAATGGTGGCTCAACTCACTTTGCTGCAAGGAACATGCTCTGTGCCAGTCCTGCTTGTTTAGGCCCAAGAAACTTCTCTGATACAAAGGGCTTCAAACACTGGCACAGCAAGACCTGTGCAGATGGCCAGCTCAGTTCGATTCAAGGAACACAGCTGACAATGTTGATGGTGAAATGACAAGATTAGTGCAGCATAAACTACAGGCATCCATGCTAGCAAAGTGGCAAAAGATGTATTAATTACATGTAACAATGTAGAATGTAATAACATAACGCAGGAAATGGAACTGGCACCAAGACCATGTTCCACACTCAAGAATTGCAAAACTCCTTGTTTTGAAATTTTACATGGCACTAATTAACTCAGGTTTATAATGTAATTGGTCTGGCTTACAAATTCCCTTTACGTCTTATGACAGAAGTTTTTCCATACTGAAGTTTGTAAGAAACCAACTGAGGAAAGAGCATTCCAGGAACATCTGGTGTCACTCATGTTTACAGTCACAGAAACAAGTCTGTTCATGCCATAGAACTGCCAGAAAAAAATGTTAAAAATACATTATATGATTTAGTACTTAATGGTGCTGAATACTGATGCTACTTTTCAGATGATGCATATAGAAACTCAGTTTACACTCAGAAAGTTCTATACACAAACTCAGTCTTCAGCTTCAGCCAGTCTCAAGACATAGCTGGCTCTCATGACAGTCCTGTTCAACTTCTTTACTACTGGCAATAACAAAATTCCCATAAAGATGACAAACGAGTTATGTTCTCAAAATGTCAGGTCTAAACCCAATTTTGGCTTGGCTGACCTCCTGAAACATCATCATTAATAAATCATATTTCAAAACCAATGATACAGTGTAATAATTTGATAATTTCCACATCAAATAGTGTCAGTCCATAAAATTCTTCCTGTAGAGGCCAAAGAGTCTCCTGCACATTCTTACCAACATATCTGTGAAATTATAACAACAACAACAACAACAACAACAACAACAACAACAACAACAACAACACATGTTCGTACTTTAAATGCATGTAAGCTGGTACTCTACAAAAAAAATTATGGTATACTAGAACCATTAAGTGATTAGAACAGCAGCCCTTTATGCTCTCTTTACATTACTCTAATACAATACCTCTGGACTTCAGCTGACTGAATTTTACTTCATGGTAAAAGGTAAAGCAGTCCCCTTACATGCCTGGACAGGCCCTTAGGGTTCCAGGAGGTCGAGGCTCCCAGATTTCTAGACAATCGGCACATGAAGGTGGTAAGGTTCTCGGCCGTACGAACCGGCCGCATTTACCCCTCAGGAAATATTCCTGGTACTCATTTCTGTTAGAGGCTGAGTCAACCCTAGGGCCATAGCGTAACCGATTACACATCTGCCAGCGCATGCTCCAGCTTACTAATTAACCATTGCACACTGGCCTTGGTACACCATACAGTTGTGAATGCACTGAAGGTTACTGTAAATTTAAAACCCCACTGTCCTGGGCAGTACTCTGAATTTATGCCCCAGCATCATCAAAGGGTTAGCAGTATTAGGTACAGGCTGAATTTTGTATTACTATGGACAAGAAGTGAAGCAAATACATACCACCATTTGTTTGGATACCATCTTCTTCTTTGACATAAGCATCAAACCCCATATCACAGATAAATTCAGCAACTTTAGAAGCTGTCAAAACTGATGAAGAAACTGTTACAAGTGCTTCCTTCTTCTTCAAATCAACTTTCACACTTTCCACACCAGACTTCTCTGAAATAACACTCTCAATATTTTCCACGCATGAATTGCAAGTCATTCCCTCCACATGAACTTTGCACGTAACAGTGTCTGATGGAAGAAATGCATCAAACCCCATATCTTCGATGGCTAAACACAATACTTGTGGATTCGTTATTGATGGATTATAATAAATGTAGCCCACCTTCTCTTCTAAGCTAACCTGTAAATATACCATCATCATTATACCTAGCAGCTCATACAGACATGAACCTACTTGTAAGAAACTAACAGCTATGGCTTAGCATCATTATTTTATTTTCCAACAACCCTTATACAGGCAGCGGTTAGTAGAACACTGTTTCAGTAATAAGGAGATAATGGATTTAAATGCACTGCACTTATGGTGGCTAAGCACACCTCTATACACTCTAATTACAGTGTTAAACATGTAGTTATAGGCATAACCTCAACACACTTTGCCAACTGATTTTGTTAATAAAACAGTTTCATTGCATATTCAACAAACAGGACCAGCTGCTTGAACATTTCTATGAAATAATCCATTTGATATTTTCTGACACTGCACAACTGTCATCAGAAGTTCAGAAAACATGGCCACTCACCTGTATGCTAAGTACTCCGGGCAGGGAGCCAATGGTGCTCTCAATGCTATTGACACAAGACTGACACGTCATTCCAGTGATACCAATCTTAACACTAGTCCCAGGCATCAGTAGGGATGCATCAAAACCCATGTCATCAATACTGTTCCGAAGCTCCTCCGGTGAAGTCATGCTTGTGTTATACATAATGGTGGCAGTCTTCTCTTCGAGGCTCACCTGCACATAAGACAGGACATCTGAAAGGCAATGCAAGGTGCACCACAGTACAACTGGCTGTCACTGGAAGGAGGCAACTTGCACTTCTTGATAAAGTGGATTCCTTTAATGAGAACAGTGTAAGACACAACAAAATGAACACAATTTCTCATCAGACAATGGCTACGTGCCAAGATATTTTTGAAATTACACATGACTGACAGCCATGATGCACATAAACATATGCCAATGTTCACATAAGATGTCCATTACTGTCAAATTCTAACCAAAACTGGGATGACTCAAAAAATTTTAAGAAAACCCATGCTTATCAAAGCTCTCAAGTTGTCACATGCACATGTACCAAAAAAAAAGCCAAGAAAGCAAGGCCTGTTCAATGTTCAAACACACCTGTTTTTCCTTTGTTGATTATTATGCTATGTTAACTGTTTCATTTGACATAATAAACTAACCCACAAGTATAAAATGCACACATTTCCCTGCAAAGTACAACTTACAAAGCAAAAGATAAGCATATCATATTTTGTTATGCTGCTTATCTTAGAACAACTGGAGGGGCTGCAGCTGTTATAGAACATGCACGAAGTGAACTCTTTCGCACATAGCCTCTCATATAACATGTTTCTTCCTCACTTGACGTAACAATACTTTGCAACCTGTTTAGACATCCAGTGTCAAATGAGAAATGGCAAGACTGTGAGCAGTGATTTGGAAGTGATGTGGCACAAGGTACTTGCGTTATGTTCTTGGATTGATGAACTGCCGCAAACCATAAACAAGATGGGAAATATAAATTTACAGGTTTTCATGGCTGGTGTTAACCGCATGGTGGTCTTCTTTTGGGTTTCTGTACCATGTAGTGGTTAAATACTTCGATGTTTCTGAGGAATGTACTGCCTCCATCTTCAGAGTGACTGAATTGGTTTGGCTGGACGCTGAAGTGGTAGGGGAAAAAATTTCTGCCACTCATATAGGATGATTTGAGGCAGGTAGACCAATCACAGCTATGGAAGGAGGGAAGAGGGTATAAGATTTTCTTGAGCCAATGAGAATGAAGATTTCCAGAATAGTTCTTTTTCATGCTTCACCAGTAAAACCTGTGGATGGTGACCGGTGTTCGATATATGTCGTTAAGTAATACTGGGCAGATCAGGCAAACAACACCGGTGGTACATCCAGCTTTATCATCTGTCACATGTAGAAGGGCGGTGACATAGTATTCATGTGCTAACTCCCCACCACCTCATGTGACTCCTTGGAGGTAAGGCTTGTGACATCACTTACAAATCACGCTGTGCTGTAACCATGGAAACCCAGTAACCATGCCAGTGAAGCATGACTCACTCACTCAATCACAAACCAAGCACATTATACACTGGAAGATAAATCAGCCATGTCGTGGGCACAGCACAAACCTGGGCCATCATATCCTCCTCTAGGACACCAACATCCTGACCAAGGCATGTTCTAGATCATCAGCAGAGCAGCAGAGATTGAGACCTCCACCCCAAAAACATTAATGCGAAAGACCGTTTCTCCCTAGCAGGTCATGGCAGCGTCTCATTTATACAGTGAAGGAATGAAAGATGCCTCAGTCTAGAGCCACATTGCAATTCAGCCATTCTTTGCCCCTGGCCCAAAAGGACCCTCCTGCTCAGGGCCTCCTGCTCTTTCACAGTTACAAATTCAAGGGCTCATACCCTGAAATTGTTGCCCATTAAGGGCTCATGGTTCTCTTGCAAACCCTGGTGCCCCAGCTCCCCTTCCACAAGCACGACTACTTGCCACTCCTGTTTTCCGTGATCTACTCCCCCACCCTTCCCACATAACCAACCCATTTCCCTACTTGGCTCACTTCTTCACTGAAGCTAGAGGCAGAATACTACTGAATGCTCATAACCACCTGCCAGAAAATATGGTGTCATAACCCTGAAGACTTCATACATACATACATACATACATACATACATACATACATACATAAAAGTGGTCATTTGTGATATACTGTCAACCTGCTCTCTGGATGAGACTCTTCATTTGTTCCAGATGGGATATTATTACACAAGGTACTGCACGCTGTGATACAAAACACATGCATATGACTCATGGGACTTGGAGCATAAGTGAAACAAGAAACAGCATATGACAGAAACAAGCTCACAAAACCACTAACGGCTGCTTGTGTTTCAGCCAACGTAAGTGCAAAGCAACACTGGACAATAAACAAAACTATTATTGTGTGTATGCACATGTATTTTTGAAGTCCAAATGAATGACGTGGTTTAGGGAATCCTGCAAACATCTGGCCTGTATCCGGATGGAGCAACAATGTCTTGTACACTTCCAAAAAACACACAATTTAAGTACAGCTAATGAAATTCATCACTGACAAGAACACAACTGTAACTTGGATAAGCAACACACAGGAAAAAGATGGAACATAATATTCAAATGGATCTTACACAAATAAGCTGTCAGAATGTGAAATGGAATGAGATGGCTCATAAATGGGTCCTGTGCTAGGGCTTTAGTAATTGTGTTAGCTATTACTATCAAATTACCTTGATGTTTTGAACTCCGGGTTTATTTCTCATGGTATCTTCAATAGCCCGCACACATGACTGACAAGTCATCCCACCCACATTGATCACGACCCTTTCAGAATGACCAGCAGCTGCTGATAATGACTCACCAAATGCAGAAAACCCCCAGTTGTCCATTGTGTCCCTGTAAATATCATATGTCAAAATTACTAACTACAAAAAATTGAACTTACAAGAAATTTGAGATCACATTAGAAAACAAAACTTGGAAAGCATCCATCTGTTACAAGTGGACACATTTCCTGGACGTCCTGGGTGCAAATCTCAACCCAGATGCTGCTTTTTTCGGAAGTTCCTTTAACACACGACATTATCACTTTCTTCCACATCATTTCTAATCCACAACTCTCATCTGCCTTAACAATCAATCTATGCACTTGAAAACACTGTCAAATAATTCAAGAGTCGAAAATTACTGTCGTATGGCATATGATTCTGTACAGTCTGGTAAAAATTTACCAACGTTTCGGAGGAACCTATCGCTTCCATCTTCAGGGCACAACAGCGTCATGATTGACATGGACAGACGCTGTGCCCCTAGTTCCAGAGCTTTCTTCTGAAAATTTCCTTCCAGCGTCTGAAGCCGGTCCGAACAATACTACGGGCACAGCAAGTGACAAAGAATTTTCACGAAATTTCATTACAATAATTCAACACTACAGCGCGTTGACGATTGTGTGTCTCATTGGCAACATCTCCTGTTTGTAGACTTTGTCCATTGCCTAATTTTCAAAGACACAACGTTTCGGAATCACAGCCGGCTTCCGAAACGTCGTATTTTTAAAAATCAGGCGGCGGACTAAGTCCAAAAAAGGAGACTGTGTCAATGATTTATTATAATAATTCCCTTCATAATAAGGATTCTCAACTAACGCTAGCCGAAACATGTAGTCACCATACGTACCAGTTATCAGATATAACCTGACACCGTACGCGTCACTATAACAGCTGTGTAAACCGGATTCCAGATTTGTAATGCCTGGCCGTCTACGTAGTTACGACAAGTTATCTTCACCTTTGTTCACATCTTCACGGTCACCACCGTGAGATCCTGAAATCCCACTCAACCCAAAATCAATTAAACGCCCAACAATGCAGCTATTATTCAACATTTTAAAGCCTAGCGGCAACTTTACAACCCACTAGGTTTAACATTAAAAAATTCTACGTGGTGCCCACATTGCGTTTATATGTTTTGTATGGATCTCAGAACAAACAGAAACTTTTGCCGTATAAAACACTAACAGACTTGTTTTTATAACCGAAGTGGAGAGTGTTTACCGCGCGATACGCACTGAGTCCTTATACAAAACAGATACACTTCGTCTTTAATGGGTTAATTCTCCCGTATAACCGTCCGCATCCACATGCCAAGGTAAGGTTTCTGGCCACAAAATGTGGTAACAACTGGCCTAATGTAAAACTTCTTCCAACAATGGTACAGTTTTATAAAAGTCAACGGTAGCACTGAAAGACCGAACCCCGTAAAGAAGCACGGGGCACTCTTGCCTCGTACCAACGATGTCACAATCCAGACCTGGAAATCAAATATCCGGCCTGTTTATCGTCGTTTTCCTCAGGCGAATTACACAGCTCCTCAAATTAAGTGACCAACTGGCCTTCGCTCTTCTGTTTGGCTACGCGGCGTAGGTTGGTAGTTGGCTACCGACATTTCGGGACAACCTATAATTCCCGAAACGTCGGTAGCCAATTACCTTCCTACGCCGCGGAACATCCCAGGAGAGGGACGGCCCGAAATCTCACACAAACTGCTTCATTCCACATCTGATTATCGTACCATTCGATGCATAATACTGCGCCATTGACAATGGAGTGAGATAAACCGTAAATAAATAAATAATAAAATTCAAGAACACATACAGGATTAAGCACTGTAAAACTGTTTTAAAGTCGCATCACAGCTCTGAATTCACTCTATGGTTGTCTTAAACATCAAAAGACACAACAGATACAGTGGTTGATTTTTAAAAATCCCATTCTCGTAATGACATCATAAGTAGGGATTATTCAGGTCACAACGTAAAAAGGCCGATTAGGGTAGGTCAAACCTATTTCCTTCTTGATTTTTACACTGCTGCAGATTCACAAAGGTTTGAAGGACCAAAAAACCCAAATTCGTTCACCACACTCATTCTTTACAACGTAAAAAAGAAATGAATGGCATAACATGTATATATCTGTTCATATTATCACACAGCATACTTGGCTACTTTACGCCAGATAAGAACACGCAGACACACGCATTGTCTGTGCAGCAGGCGGATAATTATTTTAAATTACGATTAGCGCAGAATCAGTTCTTCTGCGATGTTACGCTGCGTGGTCTTGGACTGCTTCACCCTGACCCTGACCCTGAAAATGAAGCAGGGCCGCTTTAAGGCTATCGCAAGCATCGCAGCTGCAAGGGGGGCCGCGGTTTTTGGGGGCGGGGGCCGAGCCAACAGGGCCGTCACTGCAGAAAATGGATTTTAAGAAGTTCAGTCGCTTAAAATTTGACATATAAAACGACTGAATATGCGGCCATAAATTGCGATTGGAAGAGAAACTGCATCTCACTTGGATATAAAAATATGGATGGCAACACTTGCAGCACAAAAAGCAACAAAAATAAAATGGCAGTAATATTCTTTGAGCAAGAACAACATGTCACTATTTTTCGTATGTCATTTTCATATGTTAACAGGCGATACGCATACTGTGTACAAAGGGAAAGCAGTCCCATTACAGGCCTGGACAGGCCCTTAGGGTTCCAGGAGGTGAGGCTCCCAGATTTCTAGACCATCGGCACATGAAGGTGGTGAGGTTGTCAGCCATACGCACCGGCCGCGTTTACCCCCCAGGAAATATTCTTGGTACTCATTTCTGTTAGAGACTGAGTCAACCCCAGGGCCATAGTGCGACCGACAGGATTATGCCAATGAAAAAATCCACTCACACCACAGCGAATCGAACCGGCGACCTGTCGGTTTGTACCGCAGTGCTTCAACCAACTGTGCCAACGCCTAGGCCCTTGATAACCGAGCAAGTGTGTGCACACAGATACGACATACGACGTCTTTTACGATTGATTCAGTGTTGAGACATTGTGCAGAGAGAGAGACCGACAGAGAGACAAAGAGGCTCCTTTCAGCGTTGCCAAATGTAGGTCACCAAATATTATACATTAGCGGTGCTGGCATTATTAGCAGCTCACCATATATTCCACATTAGCAGGGTAAAAGTTAATTCTGTCCGATCTCGTACAATGCTTTATTGCTACACTTCTAAAAACTGAGAAACAGCGCAACAACTTATATGACGCTGCGATCTGCTTAGTCAAACAGTACGTGTGCAGAAGGCCGTGAGCAAACGACACACTCTTTTGTCTCAATGCAGCGTTTATATGCAACGTGCGAAACGAGTGCAAATTAGTTGGAATGTAATTTCTTAAAAAAAAAACAGGAAGGTACAATTTGCATTCATTGTTGTCCGTGCAATAAATTCACCATAAAGGCATTGTTGTCCAACACTGAACACGTTTATACAGTTGATAATGACACGTAACTCAAAAGAAACACACACAGGATGCACTGTTCCAGTTCCACTGCAAGATAGAGAGGCGAAGGCACCGCTATGTTTTGTTATACACGCACTGCCTATCTTGTTAATAAGCGTGACGGCAAATAAAATGCACAAAATTATTTATGGTTCTATTCATTTATTAAAGCACTATTCTTATTTTGCTAATAGCTGCACTTTCCTTACGCGTGTCTTTATCAGGGTTATAACAAAGTCAGCAAACGATATGCAGTATGTGACATGTGCAAAAGAACAGAACGTCACAGCTACACATGTCTGGAGATGCCTACGGGCAATTCTACTCAAACCACAGACTCAGAGCCCACACCATTCGAAATACAGGGCGTTCCTAAATTAGTCATAGAAAACTAAGATGTAATAACACAGAAAGTAGAAAACTAACAGTTTTATGATATATATCACAAAATGCAGTATATGTACAAGTTTTATCTACAGATATTCACAGGTGTTCAATTGGTGTCCTCGTGTCACGCGGCAGGTGTCCCACCTGTAAGCGATTTCGTGGAACGATAGCTTGGCCACCACGATCGCCTGATTTACCACCCCTGGACTTTTCTCTGTGGGGATAAGTTAAAGACAGAGTTTTTGTTCGACCCCTTCCTTTATGTTTGGAAGAACTACGGGCACGGATAACAGAAGAGGTTGCGACCATAGATGCGGACATGATTCATAGGATTTGGGACGAAACCACATTGAACACCTGTGAATATCTGTAGATAAAACTTAAACATACGCTGCATTTTGTGGTATATCATAATACTGTAAGTTTTCTACTTTCCGTGTTATTACACCTTAGTTTTGTATAACTAATTTAGGAACGTCCTGTATTTTAACGCGATTTTACCAGAGCTCACCTGTTGTTCTGCTGATTGCCTACTTATTTTACAGGCGATATCAGCTGCTGAGGTTGCGTAACATACAGTGGCGTTGCTAGGTTTCAAGGCGCCCCGGGGCGAGTAATCACAATTGCCGCCCCCTAACAGAAATTACGAAATTTAAACAAAATCACAATAATTTATTGAATTTCCTTGTGTTTGGCTGAATAATCTTATCTAGCGCAGACGATCATATTTCTCCATATATATAATATTAATTTTGCACCCACTTTGCTGCCCTTTGGAGTCTGCCGCCCGGGACGGAGACACCACTTACAACACTACGCCCCTGGTAATATATAACGAAATATGGCAGGATCGTGTGAAGAACCTGGAGGACTGGCGCAGCAGGTGGCCATATCCTATTTTAAGCAACAACGGGACAAGTATCAGCAAGAACTGTGGAAAAAGCAGATAATATATACGGACATATTAAATTTCGCGCTAAGAGTGACAAGAAATATCTCCTAAATGCAAACTAGACGAGTTGCCACTGCGTCTGCGGGACACGAAAATGATCCCCAACTTACTACCTTCTTCGCACCGATAAGAAACATGTCCACGCTCAAAACACAAATATACAGTCTAACCCGGTTATAACGACATCGGTTTAAGCGACACCTTGCATATAACGTCATATGTTATGCGGCACCAATTAATTCCTCACTGTTAACCTAACATTATACTCCTCGGTTATAGCAACACTCGTTTATAACGACACAAAATATTCAGTCCCTCTCATGACGTTATAACCGAGTTCGACTGTACTATAGTCCTACACATATATAATATACCACATACTATGTATATTAAGATACTTGCGTATGTATATAACGTATACTACCATAGTGTTCCACCTTCTTACTAATTTGCGTCTTGACAAAAACGCCAGGACAGTTAAGCAAATGGTACTTCCCTGTATTCAATTTCTTGCAAAACAATGATCCAAAGATGCAGTTTTTGCCCCAGTAGCTACAAGTACTGTCACGTTCGTCGTGTAAGGTTACGCTGTTTCTATGGACATCCGTACTCGTACATAAATCTACAACGTACTACTGGCGCTCTGCCACACCCTGTATATTCGCCCCCAGAAATGCGTCCAGGATTCCTGGCTTAGATTATGTTAATATGCTGTAACAACGACAGCAGATGTTATGCAGCATCATATACAGAATGATTACGAATCACGAATGCAGGAGGATGTGAAGACTGTTAACGTTGTCTGAGGGTGGGTACACACTTGTAACGTTACCGCGTATCGTAACGCCGTAACGTTACAAGTGGCTGAGACGGTACGGAGTTATACGAGCTAAACTTGCATCCCGTAACGGTACGGCGTAACAGTAACCACAACGCGTAACACTGTGAGGTTCCCAGTTTGTTACGGGAGTCCGAGTGCGATGTCTTTGCAGCTAGCAGCAGCTTCGTACCTTTACGTACATTATGCTGAAAAAAAAATGAAAAAACAGCGGCGGTGGTGGCAAACGCAACTGTACTCAAGCAGGGAAGTGTACAGTGTTTCAAGTTTATTAGCTGACTTGACTTTATCAGTCGGTCAGTGGGTTATATAAAAATTTCACCAGAATGTCTCCTACTGAATTTGAATATTTAATTCATTTGATATTTTATTGTAGTGCAACGGATGCTTCGGGTCCCATATTATTTGCTTCTTCTTATAGGCGTCCATAAATTCTATCACTCTTTTCTGAGTCCACTCCATTCTGAACACAAAAGAACTGACCCATAGGACGGTGGTGTACTGCGTACGTGACACGGAGCACGTCCACACTAGCTCAAGCCGTAACTGTAACATCCCTTTGATGCGACGGGCAAATACCGACATCGCACCGAACAAGCCCGTAACGTTACACCGTAACCAATTTTTGCTACGTTACGGTGTCACGAATCGCGTCCACACTGTCACGTTACGGTGTTACGTTACGCTCTAACGTTACAAGTGTGTACCCACCCTAAGGAATTCGACCCCCAGGAAAGGGCGAAACACCGTGGTGGACTATTCTAATAGCTGGTACTCCCCGCCTGAAACGGAAGACACAGTAACGACATTTCACCTCGTGACACAGACGAATTTAAAATAAAGACTCTTACTCATTTTCCAACACAGTCTCAAATCTAATGAAACAAAAATGTCTTACCAATCTCTAGATGAATACACGCCATAGCTTCTACGGTCTGGTGAATGGTTTGTAACTAATAACAGAGGCCTCTTCTCCTCCACCATCGTGCCACAAAAATGCTACTGACAGCTCTTACAGTGCTCTTGAATGGAACAAAAGAAAACACTAATCCCTTCTAAACCTATCAACAACTGCGATGCAGGAAGCAGACGGCATCCGAGACTTTGCATCAAATGGCCTATACTACTAAACGCCAACACCCACGGCCAATACAATACACGAATATCACAGCGTAGCCACACAGAAACGCAACACTGGTTCATAAATAAGTCAAAGAGGACAGTCAAAATGAGTGCATTTTATTGTCATCACATTTGCACTCTTCGCTGTCTGAATAGTGCCGGGTGGATAAAAGGACACACAGCATTACTACAGCCATTAATTCTGGCAGGACACATGCACGTCTCATTAAATATTTATGTTCAAAAGTACATGTCAGATAAGCGGCTTTGGTGATACTATCAAGATAGGCACACAGATTTGCACCACGCGGCGGATTGCATAGTGACGTTTCAGAATATTAGTACGCAATATGGCACTACGAAATCGAGGCTACTGAGACTTTACTGTCTAAAGCCCTGTGGTTAGCATATGTACCACCAGGTTTAACGTTCAAAAAATATACGTTCTGCCCACGCAGTGTATTTGTATGTTTTGTACGGATCTCAGAACAAACAACGATTATTTCCCTATACAACACTAACTGATTGATTTTTGTAACTGAAGTGGGGTCTGTTTACTGCGAGGTAGGAGCTGAAACATTAAATATATAATTCAGGTTAATTTGCGCCTTGAAAGTGGCACTGGTACAGGTTTTTCCCCGAGTACTTCTGTTTTCTCCTGTCAGTGTCACTTCACCAGTGCTCCATACTTATCTTTATCTACATGTTGCTCGTGCCGGGACTAAAGGGTGAAGCCTGGAGACTTTAACCCTTTAAAGGCGAAGCGTATCTGTTTTATATAAGGACTCAGTGCGTACCGCGCTGTAAACACTCTCCACTTCGGTTATAAAAACCAGTCTCTTAATGTGTTATAAAGCAAAAGTTGCTGTTTGTTCTGAGATCCGTACAAAACACATAAACGCAATGTGGGCACCACGTAGAATTTTTTAATGTTAAACCTGGTAGTATGTAAAGTTACCGCTAGGCTTTAAAAGGTTAAAAAAGCAATGCTCTTTAGGAAACGGGGGAGATCGGATGGGTTAAACACACTGTCTACAGTTCTCTATGAATTCTGTGGCAGACATGCGCACCCAGAATCTTTCACTGCGGGGAGGGGGGGGGGGCTGACCCTGAGATTATATATAATTTAGGTTTGATTTTAAAAACTGTATGGGTGTGAAACTTGGTCTCTCACACTGAGGGAGGAACAAAGACTGAGGGTGTTCAAGAATAGGGTGGTGAGGAGCATATTTGGGCCTAAGAGGGACGAGGCGACAGGGGAATGGAGAAGACTACATAACGAGGAACTTAATGACCTGTACTCATCACCAAATATTATTCGGGTAATCAAATCGAGAAGAATGAGATGGGTGGGGCATGTACCATGAATGGGGGGAAAAGAGAGATGCATACAGGATTTTGGTGGGGAGACCTGAGGGAAGACGACCACTTGGGAGACCCAGGCGTAGATGGGAGGATAATATTAAAATGGATCTTAAAGAAGTGGGATGGGGCTTGGACTGGATTGAGCTGGCTCAGGATAGGGACAGATGGCGGTATGTTGTGAATGCGGTAATGAACCTCCGGGTTCCATAAAATGCGAGGAATTTCTTGACTAGCTGAGAAACTGTTAGCTTCTCAAGAAGGCGTTTGCTCCATGGAGTTGGTTAGTTAGTTAGTTAGTTTTAAAAATGTTTATATACAATAATGTCGTAAGTGTAACTGTAACATAACACTGTTTGCAATTGCATTTATATACACACAAATATAACTACATAATCCAAGACTCACCTAATTTAAATCACAAGGTCCAATCTTCTTGGTTTTTTTAAATTTCATCTAAGGCATCCTGACATTTTCTCTTTCTTTTTTCCACGGCTCAACAGCCCCCAGTGGGCCACGGCCTCCTCATTATCCAGCCTTCACCACCACACTCAGACACACACCACACTCGGTAGGACTCCTCTGGACGAGTAATCAGCCCGACGCAGAGATCTCTACCTGACAACACACAACATTCGCAAGAAACAGACATCCATGCCCCCGGCGAGATTCGAATCCACAATCCCAGCAAACGAACGGCCGCGGACCCACGTCTTAGACCGCGCGGCCCCTGTGATCGGCAAGATTTTTAATTTACTTTTTAAAATCCTAATGTATTAGTCATCAGCCGATTTCAGTTGCTGATTTCGGCTTAAGGGCAAATCATGTAAAACGTCTCACAGCATCGAGTGTACAAAATGTGTTTTTTTAAATTTCGATTTGAGAGGGCTGCAGCCCTGCAGCCCTCCACCCCTTTGGTGTGCCCCTGCATTGGTATTCTGGGCATATCTGGCACCTACAAACAAAACAAGGCCGATCCGAGTCGCTGCTTGGATCAGGCCAGGTTCGGTCCGAATCCTGCCACGGCCACAAAACCAAGAACACTTGATAAACTGGAACAAATTCGAGATACTTTTGCCGCTGTTCTTATTAAGGGAAGACGTTGAGTCTGTGTATTCCAGTTGCAGAAGTGTGTGCAAAATTGTGCAACCCACGTTGAAATCTCGCCCAAAATGGTACTGAACAGGCTTGAATATAATACAGGAATTTTACTAACACAGCATTCTGTGTAGGAGACAACAGCCATTTAACATTATATAATTCCTTTCCAGTCACCCTGTCGTGCTGCATAAACACAAGACGCAGAAATACGAACTAAACAGCTTAACATTTAACGTCGACAATTCATACTGTAGCGGTGGCAACGTTCAATTTTGGTATGAAGAAAGGTACGAAGTGCATCGGTCCTTGGCAAGTGTTGTGAGCTGGCTCGGAAATTGGTAGGCCATGGCGCTTACATAAGACGGGGGGGGAGTGACCAAGGCAGTTAATTTCCATATGGAGTTCGACTTAGGCGGGCTTCGACAGACTACTGCCAGCGTGGTCCATCTACTTTAGTTTTAAAAAAATCGTGGTATCTTACAGGCCTAGTTATATAAAAGAGGGCAATTCCAATTTGTAAGACTCCGACGTCCAGCGCCAGATTGCCATTCCCTAACGCCATCACTCGCCTCACGGGCGTCGGTTAACAATGGAAATAAAATCTGCCGCAAATGGAATGAGACGTGGCCTGATATAAAAGCATTTCGTAACATTCTGGCAGCGAATGAACTAGCTCAAATAGTATTTCAAATATATGGACATTATTTTATCTGCGAACTGTAGCTTGTCAGTTCCTGTCGGTTCTATTAACTTACAACAGTTCGACGTGCAATTAACGACGTGTTTGCTAGATGTGCCGCGAGTCTGCGACCCGAAGGAAAACATTTCCAGCACCTTCTTGACGCGTGATCAGTCAAAACATAATATTATATGCAATACACTGAATTAAAACGCGTGGAATCGCATCTCACGGCGAAGTGGAACAGCGGCGAATGCTGCGCTATCTGCCGTCAAGCGCAAATGGTCTGAGTGAAGCAGTAATGCGAGTTGTCAGATAAAATAATGTCCCTGTACTTATATTAAAACATTCTGAAGGAAAGTTTTTTTTTGGGGGGCGGGGGGAAGTTGGCCGCAAAATTCTGCGCGGTTCTTGGTCTTGATCAGCTACAAAGCGCTACGGAGGAAAAGCATGGTACTTACTAACTGTCGCATGATTGACCTCTGAACTTTGTTAGCTGATAAAGACGAACGCATTACCAACGCCTTAGCGGTAGACCAAGTATGGTGGACAAATTGTACTGAATATGACGTCATTGTTCGTAAGCATAAATCCTTCATGTGCACTAAAAGGACAGTCACGTTCATTACATACATGTACCTTCTCAAGGAAAACCTGTATCATGAATCCGTTTAATTAATTAATTAATTAATTAAATGTTTCATTTTCATTTCGTAGTCCTTACCCCTTCTGCCTACTCACAGCAGGTGTCGAGGTTGTTTATTTTCACTTGATTACACTTAGACACACACCACATTCGGTAGGACTCCTCTGGACGAGGGATCGGCCCGTCGCAGAGACCTCTACCTGACAACACAAACACCCACAACAGACAAACATCCATGTCCCCGGTGGGATTCGAACCCACGATCCCAACAGACGCTCGGCCGTACACCTACGCCTTAGACCGCGCGGCCACTGGGATTGGCAATTAAGTAAATGCAAGTCGAAATCGGTTATAACGTCATGAAAGGGACCGCATACTTTGTGTCTTTATACATGACTATCGTCATAAGCGAGTAGCGTAACGTTATGGTTAACAGCGAGGATTTAAATTGGTGCCACAGAATATCTGACGCTACAGACGAGGTGTCGTATAAACCGATGTCATTATAACAGAGTTCAACTGTATTTATTTATGCACCCATACCAACAAACAAAAAAATATATAGTTTAATCCTGGCCTAGACAACGATTACGAATGCCTCCCAAAAATGCCAGTGGACCAATCCAGTTCAGTCCAATCTTTGTCATCCCCTCTCCCAAGACTCATGTCACGATTATTGCTTCATCTACGCTTCGGCCTTGCAAGCGATTTTTTCCCCCCACTTCACTTCGCAACGAAAGCACAGTATATACAATTCTTGTCACACTTCGTGCGTATAGCAATGTCATTCCCTGACACACAAACAATATTAAGTGGAGTTAACACTAAGGACACGTCATTACGATGATAATGATGATAATACCGCCGCAGTGGGAAGGTAAATCAACACACTGTCGACTATAGCAGTGTCTCAAAATTTCTGGTACCGCGGGCCCCCTTCTCAAAATTATCTCACCTCTCGGACCTCCAACACACAACTCGTGGTAACACTTAAGTCCGAACAATTACAACAAGAAACACAGTTAAAACCTAAAAACATTTTTAAGTCAATGTATAAATTAATTACAGGAACTATGACTTTTCTTAGCAGTAAAGACAATAATATTAAGACAAGGAAAGAGCCTAAATGCAGAAGTGTCATATTTGCTGTAGTGAGAAGAATCTGCATTACGTTGCCCAGGTGCAAACAGAGTTTTGGTGGCTAAACCTGAAGGCAAGAGACCACGTAAAGAAACTAGGCGAGAATTGGCGAATGTGAAAATCGATCTTCAAGAAACAGGATGGTGAGGCGTGGACTGGATTGATCTGGCTCAGGATAGGGACAGGTGTCGGGCTGTTGTGAAGACGGTAATAAACTTTCGAGTTCCATAAAATGAGGGGAATTTCTTGACTAGCTGAGAACTGTTAGCTTCTCAAGAAGGCATCTGCTCCATGGAGTTGGTTGGTTGGTTGGTTGGTTGGTTGGTTGGTTGGTTGGTTGGTTGGTTGGTTGGTTGGTTGGTTGGTTGGTTGGTTGGTTGGTTGGTATGTTTTGTCTTGTGTTTTAGTTGGATGGTTGGTTGGTTGGTTGGTTGGTTAGTATGTTTTGTCGTGTGTTTTAGTTGGTTGGTTGGTTTGTTGGTTGGTTGGTTGATTGGTTGGTTGGTTGGTTGGTTGGTTGGTATGTTTTGTCTTGTGTTTTAGTTGGATGGTTGGTTGGTTGGTTAGTATGTTTTGTCGTGTGTTTTAGTTTTGTCGTGTTTTGCTCCGTTTTTACTTTGCATGCACATGTGTGTGTGTGCGTGCGTACGCTACATCTGAATATTAGTGCTAATTTTGTAATTGGCCAACAGGCTTTTAACTTACATGCAAATAAACAAGGCCTGAAATGAAATACGCTACTGTCGTATTGTTTTATCTAACATTTATTTACTTAGAGACCTGAGACGGAATTCCATCCCGAACTTCCAATAGCTGCTCACAAACCTTCTAATAAGGTGACACGAGTTGATAACGTCCTGTCGAGCTACTCCCAAGGCTAACAGGTACCACTATTGCGAGTGTTACCAAAGGCACTATACTAGAATTGTCGAACATCCACATTCTTTTTACTTCCATTGTAAAGTTCCCGCACCTTTGTCTTGTCTTTCCTCATTTCCACCTTCACAGGGTTCGGACTTATATATTGTTTTAATATAAAAACACCAAAAATATACACTACAAAACCATGTATTTACTAATTAAAGACCCGGCATGTTTTGGCTGACAGCCACCGTTAAGGATCACATATCATCATATGGACATGTTTTATAGACCATAAAATTACTTAAGATAAAAGTTAGAATATAAAAAGTTGTAAAATAAACTTACATGCATTTTACAGTTTTTATATATTTTAACTATTACCTTTAGTAATTTTGTATTGTACAAAACACTTCCATGTAATGATACTTGATCCCTAATAACGGCCACTAGCCAAAATATACCGGGTCTTGAATAGGTAAATAAGAGTAGGCTATATTCTTTTGTAGTGCACATTGTTTTTAGTTTTATATTAGGCAGTCGGTATATCGACTCGCTACGGGCTGGATGGCCCCGGGATCGAATTCCGGTGGGGGCGAGAATTTCCGCTGTCGTCCATATCGACCCTGGGGCCCAGCCAGCCTCCTTTATAATAGGTACCGTGTCTCTTACCCCGGGGTAAAGCGGCCGAGGCGTGGCGTTGACCACCCACTCCATCTAGCGCCGAAGTTAAAGGAAGAGTAGAGCTACACCTCCACTCCCCCCCTTGACCTTCACGGCCTGTTCTAGGGTAAACTTTACCTTTTTATTATTACACGTACGTACACGGTCATAATGTGTCATAAAATTGTATTCTGTTAGTTGCATTATACAGTCTTTTCAATCATTACTAGTATCCTACTAACAGGCGTTCTGCTCTTTATATGTAATGGAGATGGGGTGTGTCTGTAGCATGGTAATAATGATTAACCTTTTAAAGCGTAGCGGTAACTTTACGTACCACCAGGTTTAACATTAAAAAATTCTACGTGGTGCCCACATTGCGTTTATGTGTTTTGTACGGATCTCAGAACAAACAGCAACTTTTGCCTTATAAAACATTAAGAGACTGGTTTTTATAACCGAAGTGTAGAGTGTTTACAGCGCAGTACGCACTGGGTCCTTATATAAAACAGATACGCTTCGTCTTTAAAGTGTTAATTTCTGAGGAGTCAGGTGTCCTGGGATATGACATTGTGTCGCTGGGGTGAGTGCTTCCCGACGTTTCGATGAAAAGTGGCGCTTTAATCTCCCGGGATCGCCTTTGTTTCTTCTGAACAACAAACCCTGAGGGGTCTGAAGCAGCTCCGGTTGTGAGAGACCATTCCACTTCTTGGCAAAAACCACTGGCTGGCAATCCATCTGTAGCCGACTTCGTGTAACCTCTTGCGACTATTTCCCCAAGCTGGTGGAAGCTGACAACACGCCTAGGATTGCTCCAGATCCACTGAACAAGTCCTGTGTTTAATGCCTTTTGAAAGGCAACATAAATACTGCGCCGAGCAGCCGCCTTTTGTTCGGGCTGTGGAGTGGCAGGCAATATGGCCGCATTATTCTCTTACGTCATCAACATTTCTGATGTAAAAATGGCATCTAAAACAAAGTCCTTGCTTCTTCTGCTGAAGTAATGAGCACGAACTGACGACATTAGCCTACGGTTATGTTCAGACAGACGAACGACAAGCAAAAATTCACCCAGACACAGCACCATTCATCAGCTCCATATTCATGTTTCTTTTTAGGAAACATCACAACCGAGAAAAAAAAACTCTCTACTGGACTCGTTCATGTCACAATGGTCAAAGAGTTTGCCGAACAGCTGCAATCTGACCCCGTACAACTATGACGCCGATCTCGTCGCAGTTGTACAATTCACTGACTCAAAAAATGTCGAAGAACCGCGGAAATGCCTCTGGCATGAAACATGTGCTTTGGCAAACGGCAAACCTTCAAGAAAGCGGACCGCCAGCTGCAAGTTGCTGTTCAGGTACAGTACACCTTCATCACTGATTTCCAGCTCGTTCCTAGCATTTCGCGTGGGAATTTGCCGCGCCGTTCCTTAGCCCATGCAATCTTTTTGTATTTGTATTGTATCTGTATGTGTATTGTATTTGTTACTGTATTGGTATTGTATTTATTGTGTGTAGTATGTGTCCTTTATTATTTTTGTAATTTTGTGTGCTGTGTTTTGTTAGAGTGATGTGTGTTATTTTGTGTGATGTGTGTTATTTTGTGTGATGTGTCTCATTGTAGTACCACTTCCACCGGGTACAAACCCATTTGCAGTCAAAATAAATAAATAAATAATAATAAATCTATACCTCAACTTGCCCAACATGCCGTCATAGTGTGTGCTGGAACGTCTTTAATTTTGCATTTCATTTGCTTAAGACCGACGGATATTAGGCACTCATTTTTAGGCTCGTTCGCAAAGTCGCGAAAAGCGCCTATTATGTTCGTCATTTCTGTCTGTACGTCTGTCTGCATGTATCAGTGCGGACCTTCCCCCTCCAGTCGGACTTCCTTGAAATTTGATATTGGGGACCTTCATGAAAATATATCACGAAAATCCAGATTGGGTTAAAATCGGGCAAAAATATCGCGCACTTTACATGAAGACATAAATAAGTTTTACTGTTGCCAACATTACATTACCATAAAATCGCTCCCTTCGAGTGAAATGGTTATCAGGCTATTAGGATAGCTGAGGAGGTATAAACATTACGCGAACGCGCCACAATTTTATGTGATATGTGCACAGCCAATCTAGTTACATCGTACAGGATGGCTAATGAACATCACAAATGCATAAATACAACACTACACGTTCGCACTGCAAATTCACTGAAGTGAACAGGAACTGCCACTCTTGACCAACGCCACAACGCAGAAGCAAAACTGGTTTCATGTTTGTAAAGGTAAAGGTAAAGGTTCGTCCTATAACAGGCCCTGAGGGTCCAAGAGGGGGAGTAGAGGTATAGCCCTACCCTTTCGTGAGCCTCGGCACGAGGAGGGGATGGGGTGGCTAGCCCCACGCCCCGGCCGCTTTACCCCCGGGAAAGAGACCCGGTACCCATTGTACAGGAGGCTGGGTGGGCCCCACGGCCGGTCTGGACGGATGCGGAAAATCTCGCCCCCACCGGGATTCGATCCCCGGACCGTCCAGCCCGTAGCGAGTCGCTATACCGACTGAGATATCCCGGCCCACGGTTTCATGTTTGTAGAATTTAAAATTCAGAGAATATATCTGATATTTATATGACAAGAGAACAACTGTATGATAGACCACAATAATAAGTAACATTTAGTGATCCTACTTTGTGGAGCCTCAAACCAATGTTCCCTTCAAGTTGCGCGGGTGCGAGGCCGCGCAGGAACGGAAATGCTCCCGCACATACTGTATTGTTGCCGCGCAACCGTAATTTTTCAATTTTCATTGTAAATATTATTGTGCTTATTAAAAAAAAACTTCTAAAGTGCTGCGCTGCAGTCAGCTCGTGTAAAAATTTCCAGCTCACAGCAGCAGCAGCAAGTCTGCGCAGCTGAAAAAAAAATTAGAGGAAACATTGCACCTCAGGCCGCAACACTTTTTCGTCCCTATCTACCCTAGCATTCCAGCGGGGTAACTCACACTTCACAGGTGGTAATCACTCCCAATGCGCCACAACCAGTGCAAGTTTGGTCGAAATCGGGCAATAATGAAGGGCACTTTACTCTTCACGCCAAAAGTTTTCCACCCCTATCTCGCCTTGCAATTTAGTCGGTGACTCAATATTCACACATGTCACTCCCTCCACATGCGCCACAAACAGTGCAAGTTTGGTCGAAATCGGGCAGTAATGAAGGGCACTTTACTCTTCACGCCGAAAGTTTTCCGCCCCGATCTCGCCTGGCAATTCAGCCGGGTGACTCAAAATTCACAAATGGCACTCCCTCCACATGCGCCACAACCAGTGTACGTTTGGTCGAAATCTGGCACTAACGAAGGGCACTTTACTTTACACGCCGAAACAGTTTTCCACCCGTATCTCGCCTCGCAATTCAGCCGGGTGACTCAAAATTCACACATGGCACTCCCTCCATATGTGCCACAACCTGTGCAAGTTTGGTCGAAATCGGACACTAATGAAAGGCACTTTACTCACGAGACCGATACAGTTTTTCGTCAATATCTCGCCTCGCATTACATCGGGGTGACTCAAACATCATATGTGCCACTCCCTGCCCAAGCACCACAATCAGGGCAAGATTGGTCGAAATCGGGCAGTAAGGAAGGGCACTTTACTCGTGAGGCCGAAACAGTTCTCCGTCCGTCTCGTCTCACATTGCAGCGGTGTCAATCAAAGATCACACGTGGCACTCCCTTCCTTAGCATCACAACAGCGGCGAGTTTGGTCGAAATCGGGCAGTAATAAAGGGCAATTTACTCTTGAGGCCGAAACAGTTTTTTGTCCCTCTCTCGACCAGCACTGCAGCGGGGTGACTCAAACATCACACGTGGGACTCCATCCCCATGCGCCACAACCATTGCAAGTTTTATCGAAATCTGGCGGTAACGATGGGCACGTTAGTCTCGAGCAATGTTCCCTCTAAGCTCCACAGGTGCGCGGCCGCGCAGTAACTCAAATGCTCCCGCTCCCACTGAACTGTTTTTGATCAGCTGGAATTTTTCAATTTTCATTGTAAATATTCTTAGTATGCATATTACAAAAAAGTTTTAAAGTGCGGCACATTCATCAGGTAGTGTAAAAATTTCGTGCTCACACCAGTAGCTGGCTCGCGCAGCTGTAAAAAAAATCAGAGAGAACTTTGCGTCGAACTTAAAAGACACTCTGACCCACCCATCAGACACGTCACATGTACTTCCACTGGACAGGTCGTGGCCTGTGTTGTGTGATCATACAAACTGAGGCGTGTTACATAACAGCGTTACTCACGGTCAAAACGATAAAAACCTGAAGCCACAGACAGATACAGTTCCTCAGCAATACTCAATAAAATAAATCCAAGAAATATTTTCTAACACGCTCAAAGTGTTGCACTACCTTGTTATTACTAGAACAGTGGCGGAAATTCCTAGTTATTCAGTTTTTCGCGCTGATAAGGCAGGACGACCTTCTTGCTGATATCGCAGGGTCTTTCTTCTACTAATTATTCAGTTTCGTGACAACTTTCATTCCCACATACTACCTTGTAGCGCAAAAGTTTCATGTCAATTACGGAATATCACTGTGGCCCGTCCACACACACGCGCGCGTTGAAATGCGATGCGAAATGACAGACGATATCGGTCATATAAAATAATGATCCTACAATATGTCATTCACACTACCTTCTGCCGATTGCGCCCCTTAAGTGTCCGCAGTATTTTTAATTACGTTATAGAATTAAAATGTATCAAAAGCAATACAGATAAGCCCACAGAATTCAGTACAATCAATCCCTTCCATACACAACACAAAGAAAATGCACATCGAATTTATTGTTTACGTACAAAATACAAGCCAAGAAATAAGATGGAGAGCAGAGCATAAATCTGGAAGTGACGTCCATTAGGAGGTTGAGCAGCCAACAGAAACACAGCTGCGGTAGAAATATTTTCATTCATCTGCGTATTTTCAATTTCTCCATTTCTTGTCTTACTACATCACCACAGTGTGTTTTATAGTCTATAAAAGGATGTACAACCAGGGCTGTTTTTTTGTTTGCAAACCGTACAATGCATAAGGCGGCCGTCACGTGCCACCTCGGCGATAAACAGCAGGAAGTACGTGCGGTGTCACGTCTTTCGTTCTGAGAACGTAGCTCTAGTAAGACCGATCAGACGTAAACAATAGAAGAGATGCGTGATATGACACTGCCCGCGATTGTAAACATGACGATGGGCACATTCAGGATTCCATGAAAGGCACGGAGTATGCTGTCCACCTCAATGCACTTACAAGCAATGTCTCCAACAGAGCGAACGGTGGGGTCGTGGGTTTGACACTTACTCTGGGCCGATCTCCCGTTTAAGGAATTCTACCAAATGTTTATAGCACCGGTGCGCAAAGTGTAACCGCAGACCACTCAGACACGAGCGCTTTGGCCAAGTGCCACAAAGTGTTTTAAAATGTAACACTAATATAGTGAAGCATAAGACAACATTCACTTTATTCATATTTGCATTTGCGTTAGACCTCCCAAACTTCAATAACGAACGCACGAATCTGTAAAGAAAAATTCTCACTTTTTGAAATACTGTTACATAACATTTCCAGAATTCCCTGCCTTCAACCCTTCGTTTAAATACCACCTGCTTCACGGAAACTACACAGCTTAGGGTTACTAAGAACAACAACACTGCTGGGATTTTGGGTTCGAATCCTGCAGGGGGCATGAATGTCTGTCTCTTGTGAGTGTTGTGTGTTGTCTGGTAGAGGTCTCTGCGACGGGCTGATCACTCGTCCAGAGGAGTCCTACCGAATGTGGTGTATCATTGACAGTGATCATGAAGCCTCGATAATGAGGAGGCCCTGGCCCACTAGGGGCTGTTGCGCCATGGAAAAGAAAAAAAAAGATGAACGATATTACTAATTACAGCCTTGCTAATTACTAATTACAGGCTGCCGCTCGTTAGAATCTCAAGGAACTACAGGCTCCCTGATCACTTAGGAAAGGAGCACGGACCACAGGTTGCGCACAATTGGTTTAAAGGCTCCATAACAGTTAATTCCGAACTGGATCAGGCCAGACGGCCTAATGCGTAGAACGTTAAGATGAAGCAAAAGCCATAACACGTGCACTGCACGGACCATTTCACAGTATTCCACAACCTGCAAGCAGTGTCACTTGGCGAAAAAGCGACCACCATATTTGGATGGTACTGGATATGATACGAAGAACACTATCCTGAATAAGCGTGATTTCAGGTTTCCGCCGCGACATAGGTAAGATCTGCGCGTACCGACGTTTCGGGAGAGCCTATCGGTCCCATCTTCAAGGGACAAGAAATCCAGGAAGAAAGCTTCTTGACTCTTGAAGATGCGACAGATAGATTGTCCCGAAACGTCGGTACAGAACGACCACTCGGCGCTGCGTAATATCCCAGAAGAGGGCAGGTCGCAACACAAGTAATGTTTCAGATGCCTCCGCCAAGCTGTCTAAACGAAGGACGTCGAACCGTTTTTGTCAAAAGGCCACACCTGTTACTGTGGACAGGTTCGCAGACCGCACGTGTAAAACTCACAACAAGTTGTATACCTAACTGCCTAAATTATTGTGTGATTTTATAATTTACAAATGTGGCCGCGGGTCGCATAACACACCCAGGCGGGCGGGTTGGACACCCAGCCTCTGAAAGAACCCACAATCGATTTCTTCCAAATTCTTGCCTATCTACCATTCAAAACGTTATACAAAGCATGTGGTAGTTGAAACAGCGTAGCCAGATTCTAAAACTCACACAATCTCTGTCCACCATATTCTCACAGAAGTACTAATTTTATGGTACCTATACTAAGGCGCCAACGAAAATGAACGCATGGGCAGAATTTGCCAATAATACAGAGGGTATCTGCCAGGCAGCTGCGGATTTTCTAGGCGGTAACACTCCCGTGGTCGGGGAACCGGCACGTGCGGCGACAAAGGCTGCAGCGGTCGCAATGTGAGGACATTGAGGCACGTTCCACTGACATACGACCTTGGAAATCGGAGACAGAATGAATGACTAAGAATGAAACATCTGTGGACGCACTTTGAACTGGTCTGGAATTACCAGCATAGTCCGTGACTCAGCTTTGCGGCCCTAGAATGGAAAAAACAGCCGCACAACTCACTCCCAGGCTATTTAATGACGCCAATTATAGTGAAAAAGTTACTTGTTTAGGATGAGGTAGGTAGGGACAAGGGCGCACCGAAGTGGGGGGGGGGGGGGGGCCCCGGGGCGGCCCCCCCCCCCCAACCTCACAAAACAGACTTTTAAAAAACAGAGATTCTGTAGATATTATGATATCAAAAGTTTTAAGTGATTTAGCCTTCAGCCGAAATCAGCCACTTAAATCGGCTGATGACTAGCACATTATAATTCTGAAAAATAAATTAATAAAATTTAAAAAACAAGAATACTGAGTCATGAAACATGTAGCTATATTCTTATGTATATAAATGCAGTTGCAGACAGTGTTATGTTGTACTTACAACATGATTTTTATAACATAATTTTAAAATGAAACATAAATTGTATATAGCCTCAGGGTCAGACCACCCCCCCCCAAGGAAAAATTCTGTGTGCGCACCTGGGTAGGGAGACACTGTATTTTCCCAAAATTCGTCTGAAGAGACTGAGTAAACCCATTAACCACCCCCCCTCCCGGTGACGACAGCCACTGTCGTACAGTTGTGCCAATCCAATGCCTCTAGAATACGGATCAGACGTGTCGCCTGCCGAAACTGGCGGAGACGTTATCAGGCAAAGCATGGTGAGGCACGTGAAATTAGGGACAGAAGAAGGGGAAGCCCCCAAATGGATACTGTCCTCGACAGACAAGAACAGCTTTGACCTTGACAGTATGGGTAGGGTCCCTTACATCAGGACTAGCCTTGTGGAGGGCGTGGTGAACATGGTCGTGGGATACTCAAATATTTTCCCAGGGGTCGCCTGCAAGGGAACGCACAAAACTGCGAGGGCAGCCAGTTCAAAACCGGGAGTCGAGCTGGGGTACTTCCCAAATGCAAGAAAACAATTAGTGACAACATATGATGATGATGATAGTACCGACGACGAAGACGGCGGCGGGCGGAGGTGGTACTAGTGGTTGTGGAGGTGTCCAAAACAACTCATCCCACAGCAACAGACAGTAAACTCGCGCGGTACCAGGCCGTCTCTCTTTTACATAACAAAATCTCGCATGCTGAACAGCGCGATGGAGTCAGAGACATGGCAAACAAAGACACGTGCACACTGGCTCACCGGCTCCGTTAGGGCAATCAGGCCATCATGGAACCCACAAACGTTCGCTGGTCGGCCAATTTCAGCTCCCGACCGCAAGCGGTGGTCTGTACGCCCCTAAAATAGGGTTGAAACATCCACCTCAAAGCTCGTCTGGCGCGAGGCAAGAATATCCAACTGTAGAATGGCTATGTATATTAAACAACACCGGCTTTTCAGTTTCCTTCCAACAGTTTTCCTTTCGTCAGACAGTCTTTGCTATTATTCCTCACCTGAACAAGAAGGAAGTCCCAAGTGTTCTTGAATGTTTACATTCGTTAGTTTAATTCCCCTACAATGAATTAATAAAATAAAGTCCATTATTCGCAGCTATTATATTAATAAATATCAAGTTACTGTTATTGACTGCTACGACACAGACTACATGTTTCGGCTTGATAACGGATGGTTTGAGCTGAGAAATGTAGATACAGTTCATAAGTCAATAAAGATAATCTGATATTAACTAACTAACTAACTAACTAACTAACTAACCGACCAACTAACTAACTAACTCCACGGAGCAGAGGCCTTCTTGAGAAGCTAACAGTTTCTCACCTAGTCGAGAAATTTCCCGAATTTCATGGAACCCGGAGGTCCATTACCGCATTCACAACAGCCCGCGACCTGTCCCTATCCTGAGCCAGTTCGATAATCTGATATTGCACTTATTAATATAACACCTGTGAATATCGGATTTATATTTACTTATTTATTTATTTAATCTTCTGAGATACTTACACATGAAATATATCAATATATACGATATATATTAATGCCTTTCTAACAAATGCCAAGTATCTAATGTTATTCTATCCATAAATTTAAAAATATAAATCGTACGAATAGTGATTATATTTTTATGTAATATTTATATATATTTTATTCAGCAATTAATAAAAATTTTTGCTGGCCAGACAGGGTTCCGAGCCCTTTAAAAGAGTCATCATGTGAACACATACAGAATGTCCATTTTATCTCGTCCCTGAGCACCCCAGCTGTCGCAGAAATCTCATCGCATAGGAAGCCTGTATCCGCCGAGAATATATACCCCACGTTTTCCCTGCAGTGGATGACAACAGAACACATCACGCATCTGTAAATACTCACTAGAACAGCAGGGCAGAATAGACGAATAACAGAGACTGCTGGCCCTACAGACAGCGATTCATAACCCGATGGTAACTGAGCAGAATCCAAGAAGTGAGGGTCACAGAAAAGTCACCAGTCACATTGCGGTGTGTAAAGCAGATTACGTCTGGATTAACTGTCTCCGTCACACAGAGACCACCATCACTTGAGTAGTCGAGAAGTAGGTTGAGGACAACGAAAGGGTAATATCTGTCGCAAATAAAAACCGCACCATAACCTAAGAGGTATACAAAGAACAAAGGCCTACGTCATAGTCAATGAGTACTCTTAAACAGAAGCGCTACAGACGCGTTCCGTGGAAATAATTATTTCACTGCAATACAATAAAAACTGCATAATTCTTTTACGGAAGCGAAAACGCTGTAAGTGTCAAGGTAAGCGGGGTTTATGCCTACAGCTGTGCCGATATTGCAGTTATTTTTAAAAACACATCTTTCGTAGCTGCAAATATCTTTAATTTCTTGCGCCAAATTTACATCTCTCTTAGTTCCACCCACTAGTTCAGCATTACCCTGGTTCCCTACTGAAGCCGCGATAGCTCAGTCGATATACTGACTAGATTACGGGCTCGACGTTCCGGTGTTCGAATCCCGATAGAGGTATGAGATTTTTCTCTTCCCCAAAACGTCCAGGGGTCTGGGACCCATACAGTCAACTATTCAACAGGCATCTCCAAGGTTAATGGGTGAAACTATACTTCCACTCTCCCATACCTTCAAGGCGTGCAAGCGTTTTTTAGTTTACATAGTCATACCTGATTTTTTAATAGTACTCTTTCGTTCAGATGTACTACTGCTATAATAACCAGACAGACAGTATTATTCTCTCTATTAATTCTGAGAGTGGAGAAGACTACAAAACGAGGAACTTAACCTTTTAAAGCCTAGCGGTAACTTTACATACCACCAGGTTTAACATTAAAAAATTCTACGTGGTGTCCACATTGCGTTTATGTGTTTTGTACGGATCTCAGAACAAACAGCAACTTTTGCCTTATACAACACTAACAGATTGGTTTTTATAACCGAAGTGGAGAGTGTTTACAGCGCGGTACGCACTGAGTCCTTATATAAAACAGATAAGCTTCGTCTTTAAAGGGTTAATGACCTGTACTCATTACCAAATATTATTCGGGTAATCAAATCTAGAAGAATGAGACGGGTGGGACATGTAGCACGTACCGGGGAAAAGTGAGGTGCATACAGGATTTTGGTGGGGAGACCTGAGGGAAGGCGAACACTTGGGAGACCCAGGCGTAGATGGGAGGATAATATTAAAATGGATCTTCAAGAAGTGGGATGGGGCATGGACTGGATTGAACTGGATCAAGATAGGGACAGGTGGCGGGCTCTTGTGAATGCGGTAATGAACCTCCGAGTTTCATAAAATGCGGGTAATTTATTGACTAGCTGAGAAACTGTTAGCTTGTGAAGAAGGCCTCTGCTCCATGGAGTTAGTCAGTTAATTATTAATTCTGAGATGATTAGTAAGAAAGTACGAAGTAACAATGTATTGCGTATCACTTACATACAGCGGCACGTAACGCCACCCGATCATGCACTTCCACAATTATTCGAACATGAAGTAATGTACATTAAAATTAACTAAAATCAGACACAAAGCCACTGTCACACGTGACAATAGTTTGCGATACCACTTCGTTGAGATTACAGTACAGTAGATACAGGGCGTTCCTTTTATTCTGTCACCGAGCATGGCAGCTTTATCGCAAAGAACGCCTGCAACCGCCAGCGAGAGCCACTGTGCTTATGACAACGATAGAAGACGACACGATACGGGACTCGCACACGGGGCGCGGCACACTGACGATCTGTGCTTCAGTACTGAACATTTCGTCGGAAGAAAAGGACATATTGATCACGTGGCGGATGAGAAGAACATCAAGGGAGGGAATCAAGACGGAAGTACTGGGTTTTCCCATACGTGAACAAAGCAATCACGTGGGAAGTTTTGTTCTAGCCATGCAACTATACCAGGATAATGAGACATCCAGAGTACTTCAGAGGACAACACAAGGAAGTTTCAACTTGTTAGCAGAGCTTGTGGGTGGAGGACGAAACAAATGAGACACTAAAAAAAACCGTGAATGCTGAAAAAGGATTGTAATTCCGTTAAGGTAGAGCGACTTACTCCTGTGTTTTAAAATATCATGTTTATAAAATCAGCACATGAAATAAAAAGAAGGTTGAGATTACACTAAGTCACTGCATTGGTTGTAAGCGTACAGTCCAACTACTTCACTGGGTTTTGTCAGTACTCGGGAGACCAGAGGCTGTTCAGCGTAGCTTCGTTGCTGCTTTCTCAACCTTGTTTCTGCTGAAGAACGCTGCAGTCAGCTGAAATTAACCTTTTAAAGCCTAGCGGTAACTTTACGTACCACCAGGTTTAACATTAAAAAATTCTACGTGGTACCCACATTGCGTTTATGTGTTTTGTACGGATCTCAGAACAAACAGCAACTTTTGCCTTATAAAACATTAAGAGATTGGTTTTTATAACCGAAGTGGAGAGTGTTTACAGCGCGGTACGCACTGAGTCCTTATATAAAACAAATACACTTCGTCTTTAAAGGGTTAAACTTTTTGACGCTTCAGCTGCAACACAGCGAGGGGTCGATTTTGATCACCAGGGCGACGTAGGGGATTCAGACAACCGTCGATAAGTTTCAAAACTTCAATCCTGAATAACCGTTTCTGTCAGACATTCGTAATCGATACCTCTGGCATCAAACTGTGGCGAAATTCTGCCTCAGCTTTCAGCTCATTTCTGAAGGCTGTTCTGGCCTTCATGCACCCTTGATCAGCTCTCTGTCTACTTCATCAACGTTTTAATGTTTCCTTTTTTGGACTGATGTTCTGGCTTTGACAGTAACAGAGGGACGCTGGAAAGATTTACCAGGTCATAGACATGGCAAACTTTTATTAGTAGACCATGTAAGAGAAAAGCTGAAAACCTGCTTAAATTAAGCAGGCATCAAGTAAAAATAGCAGTTGCGGTCCCCACGGGACATGCTCCTGTGAGGAGGCCCCTGTATATTATGGGCCCGTTTGATGGGGATCCAACCTGCAGATTCTGCAGGTTGGAGACTGAAACAGTGCAGCATATTGTTTGTTGCTGCGAGGCGTTGGCTCGTCAGCGCTATAATGTCTTTGGGAAGCTCTTTGCTGAACCAAAAGATATAAGCACAGCTTCAGTAAGGGACCTTTGCCTCTTTATAAGAGGGACAGGGTTATTGAACCGGTGCTGAATGGAGTGTTTAGGGCTGCACAATAAGCCTAAGGCTGCGGTGCAGCCGGGGCATCTGCTGACGGGCCCTAAAGAAGAAGAGGAAGAAGAAGAAGAAGAAGAAGAAGAAGGAGAAGGAGAAGAAGAAGAAGAAGAAGAAGAAGAAGGAGGAGGAGGAGGAGGAGGAGGAGGAAGACAAGGAGAAGAAGAAGGAGAAGGAGAAGAAGAAAAAGAACAGAGGGACAGTTTCAGCATCTTCTGCCTCTAAAATCTTCTCTTTCTTTTGTAGGGATGTTATTGCTTCTACAGGCCAAACAGCTCGTAATTCCAGATTCCTCCATACAAACAAGCTGCAACAATCTCATTACTCTCCTTGTCCAACGGAGATATTTGCTTTTCCTTTCCCTTTGAAGATGTCACATTTAAGTCCTGCTTCTTGCTTGTTTTTATGTGCGCTATGAGAACCGGAATTAGATCTGTTATCATTGTGAGATTTCAAATTCGTGAATAATTCCACCAAGATCACTAAAAATGCTAGTATTATAAATGTGCGTTTTCACATTTTACATAACACACTGTTTCTCCGTATCTTAGAAACAGATCTGCAATCGACCATAATCGATACCTCGCAAACATCGACATATCGTAAACGGTAGTTCTACAATCGACCACGACTGACTGTGAAGTTTAGAAGGTGAAATGGCTCTTCGGTCTCAGCTCGTACCTCACAGAGAACGCACCCTGTCTCCATTATAGACACAAATAACGGCGACATATTTATAATTTTAAGTAGGGTATCACGTTAAGTGTCTGTCATTTCCGTCCGACTTTACACAAAATTGGGATTTGTCGACAATTTCAGTGACAATCCTCAAATACAAAACGTCACTAAAATCCTTCCAGTGGAAGTCGCCCTGTTACATGCTGACAGACATAACGTGGCCAACATTCGCTTTTCGCACCGCTTTGTGAACGAGCCTAAGCACTTCCTAAGCAACGCCAGTGCATACAGACCTCACTGTAACAGTGTAACAAGGGGATCTGCAGCTCTTCTATGCATTCACTTACATAATTTCACGAAGAACATAGGTCAGAATATAAGGAAAGAAAGGACTGTGGACATCTGAAACACTCCTCCAATCAAGAGCGCACATTTTAAAGAAATTGAATTATTCATCCTTGAAGATAGGCCTAATAGTTCGTCCCGAAACGTTGGTAAAGGATTGCCACTAAACGCTGCGTAATATCCCACAACACCGCAGATCTCACCTACATCGCGGCGGAAGCCTGAAATCACGGATAATATAGAATGTTCCGAGGCCGAACACTCACAAGAAAACCTGCATTTACATCCGGAAGTATTGCTATACTATGTCAGTCTTAAATATTTTAATATTATATTTTTAAACTTTTTACTTTTGAACTTCTCATTCTACCACATTTACCGGAAATAGCATGATTTTTTAACCCTTTAAAGGCGAAAGGTAATCTGTTATATACAAAGACAGCTCGTACCGCGCTGTAACCACAGTCCACCTCGGTTACATAAAACCAGTCTCTTAATGTTTTATAAGGCAAAAGTTGCTGTTTGATCTGAGATCCGTACAAAATACATAAATGCAATGTGAGCACCATGCAGAATTCTTGAATGTTGAACCTGGTGGTACGTAAAGTTACCGCTAGGCTTTGACCCTTTAAAGACGAAGCGTATCTGTTTTATATAAGAACTCAGTGCGTACCGCGCTGTAAACACTGTCCACCTCGGTTATAAAAACCAGTCTCTTAATGTTTTATAAGGCAAATTTGCTGTTTGTTCTGAGATCCGTACAAAACACATACACGCAATGTGGGCACCACGTAGAATTTTTTAATGTTAAACCTGGTGGTACACAAAGTTACCGCTAGGCTTTAAAAGGTTAAAAGGTTAATCTGGTTTCAGCTTATCATATATTTTTACGATATTTTTGTGAAGTTTGGACCCCAACCATATTCATGAATGATGTTAAATGGTATTATGCAACTTACACAACAATTTTGCTTTATGTCTTATTTGCCTCATAATGTCTTCTTGTTAAGCCGAAACATGTTGCATTACACCATCCACTAAACAAAAAAAGAGCTGTGATTGACAGCTATTATCCACCTGTGCCTAAAATAGCTGACCTATTCACATACTCATCAATTTATTCCGCACACGTGTTACTGTTGCTCAATCAAATATTTGCCTTCTTACTAAAGCTGATCTGTGGGCCACAGATGTTAGATGTTTGGTCTGTAATTAGGTATCGCTCTAACCCAGAGCCAAGCTGATGACATTTAACGTTATGGTTCAATTTCATTCAATAATTAACATTTACTGCAAACTGTTGATGTTATACTGTCGCCACTTGGTTGTGCTTTTTACTGTTATTATTCTAACAAGCAGTCACTTGAAGCACGCTCCACTCCGCGTTTGATTCAGGGTACTTAAGACTTTACATAAAACCATTAACAGTGTGTATCAAAATAGGCGTAAATTGACTACAAGCAAGCAAACGTGTGAACAATCCCATCTCCTGTAACGGCACATTTTGAAAACATAATGAATTTTGGTGTGGAAACAAACTAGAAAGCAGTCACTTGGAAGTTGCGGAGAAAGACTGGAAGACAGCATTAATACGAATTGTCAAAGAAACAGGTGTGCGACTGGGACAGACAGGCTTTTCGAATCGCGTTCAATGACGGTATACTATCGGTGTTGAACCTACTACTAGAAAATGTTAACACACGGCGTTTCTCTTATCGCTGTCCTGAGCACCGCAGCTGTCACGGGATGTCTCGGCAGATTCCGCCTTTCTATGCGATACAGCTGCCGTGCTAGGTGGCGGGATAAAAGAAACGACGAGCCATTACACTATATTAACTGCTAATTACATCAGCAGGTTGCCGTACATTTGGCTAAGGCAGCATTCGCCACTGGACGGCGTGGCACAGTTCGTCAGACTGCAGCAGTTTACTTCAATGGGACTGAATTAATACAACAAGACAGCCAGTGTACATATAACGTAACATTGAGGCGCGTTCGCGTAACCATTGTTGCAGTGGAAAAGCTACAAGTGTTACGTATTCTGAGTGTGTATTTGTAGCCTTAGTTATCCAGCATGCAAAGCGCATGTATCATATTATACTGTCATCTGTGGCGTGTCTGGCTCTATCATATTTTTCCACATTACCTCATAAACGGCATGATTTTCAGAAAAAAAAAAGTTATTGAACATAAAATGTGTTTTGATTTTCTCTACAACTTTTTTTTCTGAAACAATTTTCATCCTATGAAGAATTCAGCGAGATATTCTCATAAATATATATAAGTCTTCACGTAAAGTACCAGTTATACTTGTCAGATTTTGAATTTTCTCGACACATTTTCAAAAAACACTCAATTACCAAATTTCATGAAAATCCGTCCAGTTGGAGCCGAGTTGTTCCATGCGGACGGATGGGCGGAAATACAGACACGATGAAGCTAACAGTCGCTTTTCGAAATTCTGCGAACGCGCCTAAAAATAGCGGCTTGCTACATATCAGGTCAGCACACCGGTAATGCAGCCGACCTGTACTCTAGATGCACTAGTTTCAAGTTAAGACAACAGTTATACGACTACGTTCCTCCATGCTGAATGCTACAACAGCCACATGGCTATGTTCCTCCATGCTGAATGCGACAACAGCTAAATGACTACGTTCCTCCATGCTGAATGCGACAACAGCTACATGTGTATGTTCTTCATTCCAGATGCTACAACCGTACCTTTAAAACAGACTACGGTAACTTACAATTCATCACTCATAGTCATTCAATACTACATAATCTACGAAGCTGATTAACAGACGTTCAACAAACCAAGAAACCCAGGCAATTATACCTCTGCAGCTGCTAAAATGAAAGCGTCATAAAACAATTGCCAATCTCACGCCCATGTGTCAGTCTGGGTCTGACAATCCTGAGCGAATTCCGTATGGTCGTGGGTGCGAGTTTTGGGCGCTGTTATATAGGCAGGTTACATAGCTGCAGCGGCTATCCCCGCTGTAATCCGCTAGGGATAAACATGCGAGACGCTTCTGCTTCGTGATAAAGGAAAACAATCAATCAGGCCGACTTCTAACACATTTGCTTTGGCCAACCATGCTACGGCGCTTGGACAGCGTACCGCTATAGTGACTAGGCTGCGGGTTGAACGACCGAGGGATCGTGGTTCAATTCCCGGAAGGTTAAGAAAATTTTCTTTACTCCAAAGCATTAAAACGGACTCCTGAAATCTATCCAAGCCTCTTATTAAGGGGGAACGGGGAGATCTGTTCCCGGGCGTAAAACGGTCGAAACGTAAACCTGACCACCCATCTACATCTAGTGCCGAGGTTAAGAATGGGTGGAGCGACACTTCCGCCGCCCCCCTAAACCTTCAAGGTGTGCATAAGGGACACGTTACCTTCACCTACTCTGTGGCAGATTCGTCACAGCACCAATAACGACGACAATGTACAAAAGCATACAAAGGTAGTGTTTTTTTCCACTGTTGGTAAAATGGAGGCCTCTTCCCAAAAAACACACTTCTTTTTATGCTTTTGTAAGACTGCCTGATAACGACCTATCAGGCGGCTGACACATGTGGTAGGAAAATACAATGAATATACAGGGTATACACAAAAGAATGGTGTGGTTTCAAAAGTTAACAAGAAATTTATTTCTCGCCTTACACGGGCACAACGTACACCGTCCGCAGCGGCAACTGTCCAAGTTTCTCATGCGTTAATCACAATCCTTCAATGTGTGCACCCTGGGTCACACGACACACATTCACACGGTAATCAAATTCATCCCAGACTCGGTGTAGCATGTCCGCTGTAATGGTCTGCAGTGCGTGCGTTATCCGATCACGAAGTTCCTTGAGGGACATGGGCAATGGTGGTACGTAAACGCTGTCTTTAACGAAACCCCAAAGAAAGAAATCGCATGGTGTTAGGTCCGGCGAACGGGGTGGCCAAGGGAGAAGGTGGTTGTCTCCTGTCGCGGCACGTCCGATCCAGCGCTGTTGAAGAACACGATTGAGAAGCACTCGTACATTCCTGTGAAAATAGGGGGGGGGGGGCGAACTGCTGGTAGCGCATGAGAAACTTGGACAGTTGCCGCTGCTGACGGTGTACGTTGTGCCCGTGTAAGGTGAGAAATAAATTTCTTGTTAACTTTTGAAACCGCACCATTCTTTTGTGTATACCCTGTATATAATATCCACAGTGTTGTGTCGCTCGAACCGTATGATCCATATTGATAACCCAATAAACTGCTGTGGACATTTTATAAATATCGGGCAAACAATGTAGAAAATACGGTAGAATTTTCATTTACGCGCCCTCCCCACGTAAATAATGCCTCCTACTCCACCGATTTTCATGAAACTCTTAGCTGCTCAACAGCATTGCATGAAGATATTTGATATGGAATTTCACAAAAATCGGCCACTAAATGTGGGAAAGAAGGGTATAAATTCATGTGAGTCCCCAAGTAAAGTGCAACTGCCACTCAATCTACACGGAACTCACACCTGCTCGGCGACATTCTGTAAATAATTCCTATACCGAATTTCATGAAAATCGGACGAACAGTTCAGTCACTGATACTAGGTCACAGGCGGACGGACGGATGGACGTTGTCTCCACATAAGGCGTTCTTTTTAAATTCGTCCAGCGTGCCTTAAAACCGCACAGTGCGGTGTAATGGTCAGCACGCCGGCTTCACATTCCAATTTTCCAACTCCCAGTCTTGGTACAGTCGTCACACGCTATCATGACAGGTTCTTAGCTGTTGACCTCATTTTCTCCAGTTCGCCAGGTCATCACATTAAGACATGCCACGACCACGAAGTATCACTTGACAACAAATCAACTACTATCATTAAATCGCGGTTACCTTCACGAATCACACAGATCTCAAGGGAAAAAAATCATTAAGTGCGCTCTACGAAGTTTTGGGGCGGGGGGGGGGGGTGAAATTATGGTAAAGGTAAAGGTAAAGTTGTCCCTGTGCACGCCACGAAAGCATACAGCGGGAGTGGAGGCAGAGCTCCATTCGTTCTTAACCTCGGAACCGCATGGAGGTCACTTTCACGCCCCTGCCACTTTAACCCCATCCCCGCGTAACCACTAAATAGCAGGCTTAGTGTGCCCCATAACCGGTCCGGACGTTTAGGAGAAGGAACAGATCTCTTGTCCCTACCGGAAATCGAGCACTGAAACGTCCAGCCCATAGATTAGCCACTACACTGAGTTATCGCGCCTCCCCAACACTAACGAGAAATATTTTTCTTATTGCCGATCCCAGTGGCCGCGCGGTCTAAGGCGTAGGTCTGCGGCCCAGCGCTTGTTGGGATCGTGGGTTCGAATCCCACCGGGAGCATGGATGTTTGTCTCTTGTGAGTGTTTGTGTTATCAGGTAGACGTCTCTGCGACGGGCCGATCCCTCGTCCAGAGGAGTCCTACCGACTGTGGTGTGTGTCTGAGTGTGATCAAGCGAAAATAAACAACCTCGACACCTGCTGTGAGTAGGTAGAAGGGGTAAGGACTACGAAACGAAACTGTTTTTCTTATTAAACATACAAATCCAAATCTTTGTGTTAGAGAAACATACGTCACACGTTTTAGCTGTTTAATAACGATATTATTAAAACTGAGTGTGAACAACTATTGACGGCAATTTCTTTTTCTAAAATGTCATTTAATGCCTTTTTCCGTGCTTAAGCGAAATGTAAATTCCTATTGTTGCCTATCACTAACAACATCCCGATGCACCAGGCTGTAAATCACCCGATTTCGTGGCAGAGAACACATAAACTGAAAAATCCATTATCACTAAATAATGATCTAACACTGAACCACTGTTGGCGTTCCTTAAGAAAACTTACTTGAAGACGGATGAGCAAACGAACTTAAAACAAACAGCACTGCTACCTGATATCACTGCGCACTGCAAGGAACTAATCCGTCCTAACCGGAACTTCTAAAGACTGGCCTCCAGACCCATTAATGTTTCATGCTCAGTGACTGTCTAGCGTCAATCCGTGCCAATCTCCTTCACTTTATTGGGGAACCAATAACAACAGAATGCCCCCACTACTGCAGGCCGCACAACACTGCCACATATCTGAATTCCTGTTGCCGCAGAACTTTCTCCAACTACAACTAGGTACACGTAAAAGATACGATATCCGACAAACAGTCGTGCTCTACATATCCATGGGGCATTTAAAGCTGTTCAGTGAATTACATAAATGAATTTATTTGCTGTTCCACAGGCGGCAGGTGTCACGATTTCGTCTACAGTTCTTCTCCCAATCAGCCTCTTTGTTTCAGGTTAATTAACCCCTTAAAGACGAAGCGTATCTGTTTTATATAAGGATTCAGTGCGTACCGCGCTGTAAACACTCTCTACTTCGGTTATAAAAACCAGTCTCTTAATGTTTTATAAGGCACAAGTTGCTGTTTGTTCTGAGATCCGTACAAAACACATAAACGCAATGTGGGAACCACGTAGAATTTTTAAACCTGGTGGTACGTAAAGTTACCGCTAGGCTTTGAAAGGTTAACAACGCTGTATCAACTGCTTATATTGTTTAACGACACTGTGTAGGGTAAAATGAAAACAACGTAAGGACAGCAGCAGTTGACCAGAGCAAATTAATTAATTTTCCATCCTACAACTTGGAAAGACCGTGGAAAAGCAAAAAAAAAAAAATGCAAGAATGGCTACTAACAGTGACATGAGGTGACAGAAGAAGGTCGTGGCCCACCACATCGTATCCCGACTAACAGTGCCGGCCTTAGCAAACGCGGGGCCCGATCCCCATCCCTGTGGTGGGCCCCTGAAAGTTATTGCCTAGAGCAAAAACAGGATTAACGTTTTAGTATAGTAAAGTGAGTTAGGGCGAAAAATTACAACGGTCCACTTTCATAATTTTTTAATCACATTATTCACTTTTAGTCAAGAAATGCACGAATCCCTTATGAGCGCGGGGCCCAATTGCGTCAAATCGAGCCAGTTGGCCTAACGCCGGCCCTGCTACTAACTACCTAACAAACCTACGAACTCCATGGAAGATACACCTTCTTGAGAAGCTAAAAATTCCTCAGCTATTCAAGAAATTCCCCGCATTTTACGGAACCCAACGGTTCATAACCCTTTAAAGACGAAGCGTGTCTGTTTTATATAAGGACTCAGAGCGTACTGCGCTGTAAACACTCTCCACTTCGGTTATACAAAACCAGTCTCTGAATGTTTTATAAGGCAAAAGTTGTTGTTTGTTCTGAGATCCGTACAAAACACATAAACGCAATGTGGTCACCGTGTAGAATTTTTTAATGTTAAACCTGGTGGTACGTAAAGTTACCGCTAGGCTTTAAAAGGATAACCGTGTTCACAACAGCCCGCCACTTGTCCCTATGCTGAACCAAATTAATCCAGTCCGCGTCTTCCATCCTGTTTCTGGAAGATCTATTTTAATATCATCCTCTCATCTACGCCTAGGTCTTTCAAGTGACCTCCTTCCCTCAGATACCCCCCACCAAAACCCTGTATGCACCACTCCTCTCCTCCATACGTGCCACATGTCCCGCCCATCTCATCCTACTTCATATGATCATCCGAAAAATATTCTGTTAGGAGTACAAATTATGAAGTTCCTCATTATGTAATTTTCTCCAGTCTCCTATCTCTTCCTCCCTCTTATCCACAAATATCTCCCTCAGCACCCTACTCTTAAACACTCTCAGCTTATATTAGGGTTACCATACGTCCGGGTCTTCCCGGACATGTCCTCTTTTTCAGGTTTCAGAATTGTGTCCGAGAGGATTTTTTAATTCCACAAAAATGTCCGAGTTTTGTCGATAGTCACACTCAGTTTCTCGGTGGTCGTTACGTACATTACAGCTCGTAGTTCTCGCAGGCAACGTTTCAACTTCAGAACTTATCTTCACAGCCACTTCGGGCTGTTCCGATAGCATGGTCGCACAGCCCGGTTCCGGGCTTTCATATTGAATTGTGTGCAGTGCAGTGGAGGACGTGCTGTGCCCTGTTTAGTTCGTGTCGCTTTTATCGCGTTCTTACAACGGGGAAAAGACCATGCAAATTCACGGAAGAACTAAAAAACAAGTATTCGTGTTTCCCAAATGGTCGCGACGCCGAATGCTTGTTATGTAAACCAGGAACTCACGAGTCTGTGGCGAACAAGGGTGCTCTGGATCTTCGAGCCCACGTGGAATCCTCTTTTTCGACCAAAATTTGGAAACCCCCTTCGCCACTGGCATTTCCTCTTTTTCATGATCGATAAGTGGGAAATGTCCTCTTTTCCTGTGATAGAGATACGGTAACCCTACCTCACGTTCTTCCCTTAAAGTGAGAGACCAAGTCTCACACCCACATAAAACAGGCAACATTATGGTTCTGTCCTCAGCAGCAAATGGGACAGCAAAAGACTGTCAGCGGTTCCCAGATTTTTATATGTGTGACCCTAAAGTAGCAAATGGTATGCGACCCGCGACCCTACCATGGAAACGGCAATAGTCGGTGATATTTACTACAAATAAACTAATACTAATGCCTTTCCTTGAACACTACATAACATTTTCACTTATTAAAGAACTACTGAATGAACATTAGAAATACTATGGCTATAAGCACAACTACGGTGTACAGTAAAATAACAAAGTGTGTTCATTAGTTATTTAAAATGTAATTGCTCCAGTGTGTTTGAAACAAACAAACAAACAAACAAACAAACAAACAAACAAACAAACAAACACAGATTGAATAGTCACATTTTATCGATCATTCTGTTTGAATTTACAAATTTTGATTTTCTTTATAATTGTCGAGTTATCCATAAAACACTCTCGCGACCCTACGTCAGACCCCGGCCCCCCCCCCCCCCCGCAACCCTGATTTTGGTCACGACCTGAGGTTGCGAACAACTGGTCTATATGGACACTTCAAAGCTGCACCTTGCCACTCTTACAACACCTGTGTATAGTACGGGTTTACAGTGCCGACATCTGAGGATCTCACAGCGGTACAGCTGGGTCCATTCTCCTGGGACATGACGCTGTGTCAATGGGTAACCGGATTCCGACGTTTCAAGGCAACCTACTGTTCTCATCTTCAAGGGTCCAAATGTCCAAGATGAATGATATTGGACATTTGGACCCATGAAGATGAGGACATGAGGTTGCATCGCAACGTCGGGAAACTACCCAGCGACGCAACGTCGTATCCCAGAAGAACGGAATCTTTGAGATCACTGATTTGTAAGAAATCAAAATCAAACGGCCATGTAGATGCGAGATCCACAAAAATGTATCATTACTGTAAGTTTATTAGGAGTGACTATCCTTCGGGTCGAACAGCTTTAGACGTTTCGCGCACTAATGATGTTATACAAAGAATCTGAGGCATTTATGTGTTATAAAAAGACATCCTTCTCACCGACGTAATTTCCTGAAACATCCTATTCAGCAAGGTCTGTCACCTGTCCTGCTTTGTTATATACCAGTGTTTGGTGTTCACACTCCTTCCTTACATGTCACACGTGTCCCTTCCGCAACAAACAGCTGACAGCCATGTGTGCCAACAGTGCCACCGTACTGCATTCACAATGTACAGCTGAACTCGGCTATAACGTCACAAAAGGCACTGAATATTCCGTGTCGTTACAACCGAGAAGTACAATGTTATGGTTAACAGTGACCAATTAATTGGTACCACAGAATATCTGACGCTATAAGCGAGGTGTCGTATAAACCGATGTCGTTATAACCGGGTTCGACTATACTTAGAAATGGGCAAGTGTCAACAACGTGCTCCAGTTGCAGTCAATGTCCTGTAGAGTGGGTACTGGGCTTCTTTCCCGGAAGTAAAGCGGCCGGGGCGTGATATTAACCACTCACCTCCACCTACTGCCGAGGGTAAGAATCAGCGGAGCTATACCTCCACTCACCCTATATGCCTATGTGTGTGGACAGGGAAAACGTTACTTTCCAACACGTTTCGGCCTACTGGCCGGCTTCAGGGACATCTTGCATCCTCTTACTCTATTATATGACATCCCTGAAGATGGCCTATAGGCCGAAACATTTTGAAACGTTTAAATAAATAATTTTGGTATTTGTATAAAGTGTACCTTATTCGATTGAATTACAATTTACTCTTGATGCAATTAAAATGAAAGTAAACTGTTATATATACTCATAGAATGGTCACAATAAACAATAACTCATTATTACAGGCAATTTAAGTACCATTTCTCTCATCTGAATAGATGCATATAGACACAGCATCGTCACAATAAATAATCGTTTATTTCCGAACACCCTATGAGCACGTTTGGTAATTTTCCTTCCCGTCATTACTCGTAATATCGTTAAACTAAGTAAGCAATCTTATTACTCTCACAGACCTTAAGAAAAATCCCAGAAAAATCCACTCGCAGATCTCCTACCACACACTCACCACTCTAAATCCACAGCTGAACGTTTACGTTATATATGGGTCCTGAATTTACATAAATTTTATGCTTAAAAAACGTGTTTTCAAGATCGTATATGACACTTGAGGGTCTCAAGGTGAACGTATCAAGATTTTCTGTACCTGACACCATGTAGTTCGACAGGCATATACATCCCCAAAGACCAGAGACACCATAACAGCTGTAATGCAGTAGTTAACATCTACCAGACTACATGATGCCAACCCAAAAACCTACAGTTTTTATATATACATATATGTGTATATATATATATATAATTTCTTGAAATTAAGATTAGCCAGTAATTAATTAAAGTTGTTAAGGAACTTTCCGTAGCTACTAAGATGCAGTATCTGAATACTTACTCCAGTTCATCCGGAATCAAGATGTACTTGTAGTTGTGTCGAATTTTCAGGTCAAACTTCATTTTTAATCGGAATGTTTGGAATGTCTGTTGAGCACAACAATTCACAGTCACAAGGCACTTAATTCCGTGAAGACTAACAAAACCCAATGCTCCTACATAGGAAAATACAGCAATCAGAACAGAAATGTGAGAGTCACTTTCAATATTTAATTTATGCTGCTCCAACAGGAAACTTTTTCATGCTTAAGTTAATCAGAATATGAAACATGTGTTTGGTATGGGGGGTTAGATGTCTTAACTTTTTTGGGAGGGCGGGGGGGGATTAGCAATCTCTATCTTCCATCTAACTCTGCACACCTGGCAACACCCCCTCCCAAACACAAACACAAACACACACACACACCCACACCCACAAACACACAAACACACACACACACACACACACACACACACACACACACACACACACACACACAAGCACAGTGTCATGAACCAAAAAAATGACTACACACATTTCAACACACTAAAATGAATGCCTTAACAATTCAACTAATTAAACACTGTTTATAAAACATCTGTGGCATAACACTCCCTGCTTTTTATACTGAAATGGATACCACATAAAACAGTCAAAATGTTGCTGCATTATGAAACACATAAAACACACTGTTTCCAGTTTTTTTACAAATGTGATTCCTTTATAAAAACTTCCACATTGCATTTACACATACTGCATTAAATTATTTATATCCTCAATTAATAAACAGCTGTCAAGTTTTGCCTCAAATTCAAACCCACATTGGCACAATCCTAGCCAGTATTTTAAACCATTTTACCAAACCACTGCACAGTGGTTATCAGTCCTGCTGAGTATTCAGAAAATACGGGTCTGAATTATGGTCAGACATCGGCTTGTTCTAAATCAGTCTTGTTGAGAATCTCCTCAGACTTTCAAAGCAAATGATATTACATTGTTTTAAGACAGATTATATCCACATGCTCCTTTTCCATTAACTGTAACTGCCAATGCAAGTCACATGACAGTACACAACCTCTACAGTTGATACCAACCAACATTACACGCCCTGCAATATGCGTATCTTCCAGTTCAACATGACTCACTAAGTATGAATTTGACATACGCAAATCAGAGACTTGCCGACTAACTCTACTATAGAGAGTGTTACTTCAGCAGCTGATGGATATTCAGCTAATAAATAAATACCTGAAGGTTCACCACCACGTCACACAAAAGCCTTCCACTGTCCCAAACTATGTACCTTACTCTACTCTTACCTTCAGAGCAACATTAATACTAACTTCCGACATATGTATAAGTCTCTAAAGGAGATTCCCTGCATTAGTTTTACAGCAAAAATTATTCATGCATTTCTTGTTTTTCAGTGCGCCAAAGTCCCACAAATCCCATCCTCAATCACCTAATTACCATACATTCACTAGCCGGTGGGCCATATGATGTAGTCGATACACTGACTGGCTATGAACTGGATGGTCCTGGCACCGTATCCTGGTGGGGGCGAGATTTCCTACACCTGTCCAACCAGCCCTGGGGCCCACCCAGCCTCCTGTACAATGGGTATTGTACCATTCCCAGGGGTCAAGTGGCCGGGGTGTGGCACTGACCACCCACCCCCACCTAGCATGGAGGTTAAAGAAAAGAGTAGAGAAATACCACTACTCCCCCTCCGGGCCTTCATGGCCTGTTCTACAGTGAACTTTACCTTTGTTTCCCTTGTGTTTTGTGAACCACATAAAAATATGTTTCAAACAAAATTTGTGGTTCTTAATAAAACATACATTTTATACCAATTTTATAAAAACTATTACATAATAAGTTATTTTCGAAAAAATGGGTATGTCTGATTTAGCTGCCCTACAAATGAGGCTTTATATTAAACTGATACACCCTAAAATTAGAATGCCTGATAACTTTCAGCGCAGATTCCCAGAACAAACTTCCGTAAATGGACAGACAGGCACAGGTCCTGCACTATGGGTTCATTTTATGCAATTTGTGAAAAGAATGCACAAACTCATTTATTACAAAGAACAAATGAAAGTTCAAGTGCCTCAAATTCACATGCAATATCACATGTATTTTTAACATTTATCAGCCACAGACTCACGCGTTTATCAACAGGCTGATATTTTTACAGAAAAAAACATATTTGGGCATAAAATGTTTCATTATTTTCTACAATATCTCCTTGAAAAACTCTTCACTCAAACAATTATTTAGTGAAACACTCATAAAGTGTGTTTTGCAATGTATGTATGCTTTGATATACATTGCTTACTTGTTTTTACATGAATAATCAAAACTGGAATTGGGTGACAAGGTAGAGTAATATTCCCCACTATAAAAGTCATGAAAATATATCACACAATGCTCAAAGTGAAACATACACATGGTGACAGGTGACACACAGTATTCTAATCTCATGCATTCTGTGCTAATAACACATAAACATTATACCACTCTAATGAATGTCTGACAAAATGTGAAAAGAAATAAGAATTTTGTAGCAACTATTACTGCTGTGAGAACTTCTTAACATTTCCATAACACCTAACTCACTCTTGATGCTTTGCACACTACACCTGTACCAAGTTCAACATGTTTTGCTACTACATCCATCACACCTCCCTACAAACTGCGTTTGTATTAACAGATGTGGCCATAACAAATGTATTCACTATATTCTGTCTGTACCATCTGACTAGCACACATGCTTCAATTGTATCAACAACCCTGTCAATACAAACATACGTAGCCCACACGCTTCTACGTAAGAATGCAGCATAGCACATATGCTAACACAAAAGTCAGCACGCATTGCATGTGCAAAGCTGTGTCTTCAGGAAGAGACAGGCTGACAGACAACCAGTGTTATTTAGCAACTAAGACATGTTCTTACAAAGGTAAGTGTTCCAGAATTGTTCGACAATTCTTAAACCCAATTTCTCATATCTGGAAATAATTATGTTTCACTAAATTTTATGAATTGTTTTTGGTTACTTAACAACACATTATGTACATCCTGAAAAGCAAAAGAAACTGTGTACAGCAGTGCAAAATTTGTACAAACAAACACACAAATATATACAGACAGATCTAACAGTTTGACTTAAAATCTTTCATCTGTCACACCAATCTCAATTCAATTTAACAGTTAAAGAACTAAATACTTTTTTATATTACTGTATTTTTCTCAAGGCGTTTAATTTGACTACAGATATACTGCCTACTGTCATTTTTTTATCCAGTCAGTATACTGTCACATATTAGGGCCACAGTTCAAAACCTGGCTGCAACATAGACTATCCTGACTCACATTTAACATGGTTTCCCCCCAGTTCTTCCAGACAAATGCCAGGATCGTAACTTCACTCAGGCCAAGGCCTCTCCATTAATATAATTTCCACTCAATTACTGACTATCATCTTTAACACTACACAGCCTAAGTAACTGACAGTACACTTAGTAAATTACATAGTATTAGTGCCCATGCCAACATCTGTGTCTAACCAAAATCAGTGCCTACATGAAGGAGTGAATTAATGGGTAATGTTCATGTCTTATTCCCTGCATACAGCTCACTGTATTAATGAATGATACAGAATATTAAAAATTCATCCTACTAAAGAAATCCAAAATGTCTATAAAAACTGTAAGCAGTATAAATTAATATCTCAATTATTGAAATCTTCATTTAGGCCTTCATATAACTAAACTGAATTTTCAATATGCAGTAACAGATCACTGATAAAAGATGTTTTACAATTCCACTGTCATATATTGGAATATAGTGGTAGTAATACATTTTAGAGAAACAAATACAAAATTTTGTCATCACTTACATCAAACCTTTGTAAATAACAGTTTGAATTGTGGACTAGTATTCAGACTGTTCACTAGCTGAATGATTGACTAATGCTGGTATCAGGATAAAATGAATCAACAACACACACAAATTTATTGGTCCTTTTCAAAACACAGCATATTCCATTGCAAAGTTTCATCCAATTATCTTTGGGTCAAGACAAAAACTGCTCATGCAATTGCTCCCTCTCTTTCTCTCTCTCTCTCTCTCTCTCTCACACACACACACACACACACACACACACACACATGCACACTCAGCCATTAAACTATTCACTTCATGCTTTAACTTTCCTGCCATACTGTGGCTGAGCGAACTGCATTCACACTAGCAGATGCACCCATCCTTCGTGGAAATGCTTTCCATTCACAATGTTACGTCGAACATTGCCCACTATCGAGACAACACCTGACCTCAATTGGGATAATGATGTATTTTTCACTGTGTGAATGGACTATTTTAACATTACACCATAAATTCCATTGCTTGAAGCTTTGTGTTTCTATTCTTGGGTGAAATGACACTATATCTCTTCAAACTGGAGCCTCTAATAAACCCACTGTCCATCCTCAGATGACACATGAATGAATGTGGAACATTTGTGGAATAATGATTGCCAGATAAAAAGAAGAAATTAGTTCAGGGACGCTTTGTCTACCACAAATCCCACATGGGCCACCACAGGCGTAAAGTCATGTTTTGACAATGAAAAGCTACACCACAGTCAATGGATGAAATTACAGAAGAAAAAGGAAAGCAAGGGCAGACAGAATGAGATTTGATAGGGTACTTTTAAACAAATCTTAAAATGTAAACCAGAACAAAAAGAAATTGGGAAGACCTCTGAAATGATAAGAAGGATCCTTGTTTTGTATGGTTAATAGCCACAACAGGTCTCAGCAGGCCGAATAGGTAAGGATGATGGTGATGACGATGGTGGCCACAGAAACGGTGACGACGACAACACAGAAACTGGAGAAATATATGTACTCTTCTGTTCACATGTCTCTAACTTCTTACAACAGCACAAAGCCTACTAAAGTAGCAAAATAAAAATACCCTGCATCATAGCTACAGTACTACCCATAAATCACACCTCAACTTGAACCCAAAAGACTTTTAAATATTTTCATTCTCATAACATCAGTTGCACACATAACAGACTTACAGGCAGAAATCGAAGTCAGGCCAGTCATTGACAAGTTGTAAGAAAATAAATGGGCACATGTATACACTGTTTTATATGGTCAGGCATATGACATACTACGCTTTAGATCTTAACGTGCCAATACATTTGACACATCTATAAAAAGAAAAGAAATACATTTTGGCACAGCTCTCTTCCAAACAAAGCAAGAAATATACATTCTTGGACTACACAATCACTGTTTATGAAACACTGATAATAAATGCTTAACAATGCCAAGAAATTTGTAATTTGGCAGATCCACAACAATTGGCATTGCAGATTTGATTTCTGACATAATCTTTCACATTAAAACCAAACAGGAGGTTAACAAAACGACATCATATTAAATGGAAGGGTGTGAATGGCTGGAATATGCAGAGACACAATGTACACCAACGCATAGAACCTATCACCAGCACACAGAACACAGTTCCAACAGACTGAACATGACAGACTGAACATGTAATATCCAGTGATAACATCCAACCTTTAACCTTAGCCAGATAAACTGATCTTCTTGTCCCCTCATTACCATAAATCTAAAATATCATAAAGCAACGTGCACTCTGATCACAAACACAACTGTGGGTGCTCTGATAAAGCACAGAACACACACTGCGCCTGCTTAAAAGTGACTTCAGGATACTCTGACACTATCTATCCAACCATCCAGCCATCCATCTAGTCACCAGTATTCACAATCATATTCCAAGTGCCTACCACAGCACATCGTCATCACTTCCCTTCCAAGTGGCAATGCTCCTTATATAGTAATCAGTGCAAAACCTTGCAGTTATAATTGCAATCCTGAAAAATCTTATCATTTTTACTTTTGATTTTCCCAATCTTTCACTGATGACTTAAATACATTCAAGCAATTACATACAACTATGATGTAACGACCATAACATCGACAAAATGTGCTCACACACACACACGTGCATGTGTGTGTGCGCGTGCGTGCGTGTGCATGCGCGCGCATGTGTGTGGTGTAGGTTACATGCTTGTATTTATAGAAGCAGTTCCGGGTTACATAATATGCGCCTTAAGCATACATGGACTTAAAATTTTTTTATTAATTATTATTAATTAATATTATATATAATATAATATACTATATTATATATAATATAATATTAATACTGTAATTATGATATGTATTTTACTTTGTGTGTTTCATATAAAAACACCAGTAGCAATAACATTTTAAATGTATATACTGACATTGTAAAAACATATACATAGATGTGATAAATACGTGGGAGTGGGGTCAATTCTGACTTACATACATGTCGGGTTATGTAAAAGTTTCAGTAATGGAACCTTTATGTAAATCGAAAACTGTATATACAAAGAGAGAAAGAGAAACACGAACACACACACACACATCCATATCTGCGTATCTCTATTTCATAAAACCTAACAAAAGGCAAAGTTGTCCCTTTGCAGGCCATGAAGATGTGAAACAGCAATCTTGAAGTATCAATTTTTGTGCTTTTCCATCAGATACCTCTGTATGCAGCATGAACATACTTTGTGGTATCCAAGTTCTTAACGGACAATGTTATGTACAGTTCCAACCGACAATTCCAGTTCAACAGACAAATCTCAAATTGTGACTCATCTGTCTTCCCAAACCAGTTCCTCCTCATGTGTTGTGTTCACAGCGCTCATCATCATGGATGTCTGACCATCTTTGAACACTCTACACCATTTTCTGATATGCTGCACTCTCATTATGCCGTCACCATATACTCTATCACATGGTGGTTAATTCTGCTGCGGAAACATTTTTTGCCCATAAGAACTGAATCACACTACAAACTTCTCTGCAGGACCAAGCTTCTAATTCTGTTGCTTATTGCACATCAACTTATCTCTGAACAGCATCTGACTGACTGACTGACTTTGATTGACGGACCGACCAACCAAATGACTGACTGACTCCTGCGCCATCTGTTGCACGTTACCCCCACTAAAGCGCTACCTTCACAATATACTGTTGTTTCCATAAAAATAAACAAAATTCATATAGTTTTCTAACACAGAATAATTATTTTATACAACAAATACTGTCCCTTCCTGTCAGCTCACTTATTGTACTTACATACTCCACTTAGCCAAGCACCTGCATATGTAGTGGAATAGTGGCAGAAACAAACAAATGATGTTTGCCAGATAAAATAAAGACCTTGTATACCACTACAACAAATTTTTTACTCCACAATTCATCAGCTATCAGCATAAAACGTGTTAGTTTACACCGCACACAAAAGTAACCATAAAAATGTTAAATTTCTGACTCACATTGCTTGAATCTCAGTCATATTCATGGTGTCTGTGTTGACAATTCTACAGAAACACAGCATCATAGTAACAGCAAACACAATTGGTCAATTACTTCAGAGGTGTGGTTTGCAACAAACACACTGTTTCCAAAATTACTCTGTGTCAAATCTTCACTGATGTGAAAACCTCAAATCTTATACTTAAAAGCAAATGGATGAGAGATTGATAACACACATGAGAATGGTACTGCATGCTCTGTTGCCTTACACAGAGTGTATCTTTAATCTTTTGCCTCAGGATGGTAGCTGTCACAAGACCTCTACTGCACATTGAGCTTACACCTGCCTTGAATTTACAGTCCATTTCTCTCCTGCAATTCACCTTCCCTTATTTTAAACAAGAGTGTCAAGGTGGTGATGTCCAGCTTCTGGGCAGCCCTTGCCACTTCTGAGCATATTTTTCAGCACATGATGGTGCTCTAGTCTTGAAAAATCAACAAATTATGTTCGAAAAAGGTTGGGTTCTTGGAAAGAAAGTGGCTGTCCTACAGTTTCTCTTCTCCTGTTAATTCCCTGAATACTAGTGTCAGGATTAATTTAACGAAACAGTCAGAATTTGTTTCTTTGAAAAACATGGACCCTGTTATTTTGTGTGTACACACTGCACATAGGACTCAGACTTTAAAAAATATTAAAGAAGTTGATAAACAACAAGAGAATTTTAGTAACAGCAACATTTGTTATTTTGACTTTTAGGTTCACACTTAAAGTAAACCTTGCAACATCCAGGAAGATGTGGGATTTTTCTTTTACACAAATACCAGTAATATTTTTTGCTTCCATTACAGACATGTAGTTCACAGAAGTATTGCAAATAAACACTCATTTCCCAACAGAAAACATTTCTCACAGGCACAGAGCTGCTCTGTATGAGGCACAACACACAAATAGGTGAATGTCTCACATTCCAAGCACAGATAAGACGATGTGACTTTCAGCCAACTCATCTTCTCTAAGGGAGCTTTTACTTCCCCATGCTTCAAGAACTAATTAAGCTTTTAAAGCCTAGCGGTAACTTTACGTACCACCAGGTTTAACATTAAAAAATTATATGTGGTGCCCACATTGCGTTTATGTGTTTTGTACTGATCTCAGAACAAACAGCAACTTTTGCCTTATAAAACGTTACGAGACTGGTTTTTATAACCGAAGTGGAGAGTGTTTACAGGGCGGTACGCACTGAGTCCTTATACAAAACAGATACGTACCGTCTTTAAAGGGTTAAAGATACACTCTGTACATAAAGACGCATTCTACCGTTTCATAAAGAATAAGATACTGAACTTACCTCAGGGCATCTGGCAGTAATTCCTTCAGTGTTACAGTAACAGAATCCAGGCCGGATGAAATGATGACACTCTCCACACCATCTATACCTCCTAACTTTTGTTTCAGCAGTTCAGTATCCACCTTTGACTTGGCACCATCTGACACAAAATGCATATAGTAAATAGCATATCAAAACAGCCCTTATGTCAATACAAAAATGCGAAACCTGATTAATCTGTACATTAGAGCCACATATTTTTAATTAATGTTTATAATGGAAGGAGAACAAGGAAAGTGGCATGCTTGGTTGGTTGGACAGATGAATGCAGACATATTGAATACATCAGCACTGACTGCATTACATGAATGTAGACATACTGAAAACAGAAATACATATATTAAACAAAAATTAAGCAAACAATTTACATTTGTCAATCAAGCTCTTAAACATTATGTCAAAACAAGAGGCAAAATGTGATTCATTTTTCTTAGCCATACACATTTTCACTGATGTCTGTGATGGAAGAATTCAAGGAGGGTAGCATCAAGGCTGGGAAGAGAAAGTATGCATACTGCAAATATCAACACATATATTAACTGCTGACTGTTTTCTAAGAATATACAGAAATGACAGACTACTTCCACTTCAGGTAAATGATGAGCTCTTATGTGGTTATGATATTTTCTTGCACCTGTACATACCATTGTTTAGAATGAATGCAGTAACACTAGGTAGGGGCATTAGCCATTAGCGCATCAGTTATTTGGCATAAAGGATAGCCTGATGCCTGAGAGAAGTACCAAAGAAGAGTTTAGAAACAAAGGTCAATTACTGGTCTATTATGAGGTGGGAGTTCCAGTGGAGAGGAATATTGTGGAAGGTTGTGACCTAAGACTTGACTGTTGGTGTTTGGATGCAGAGGACGAATTTTGTTACAGGGGAAGTACAACTGTGGTGTTATAGCGACTAAGCCACATCCGATACAGAGCATAGAGATTACACGCAGTTAGAACTTGCAGGAGGAGACTGAACTGTACAGTCAATCATGAGCCTTAGTCTTGCGGAACCATACCCTCAGTCTCTCCTAACGTTTGGCACTACACGGAAGTGAGTGTTTGGCATTATGCCCCAGGATATACTTTGGAAAAATTAAATTCTAAAGCAGCAGTACAAGACTAAAACACATGTAGAAGTGTAAGAAATGTTTGTTTCATGATGTTGTCAATTTCTAAGACTATACAGTGTCTATGGTAGATGAAGGAATGAGTATGAAGCATTGGTGAAATCATACTGACTGGGGAAACTCAGGTACTTACAGAAAACCTATCCTAATGCCAATTTGTCAACTACATATTCCATATGAACTGGCCTGTGATCAAACCCAGGCCTTCATGTTGTGAGATCAATGACCAACAACCTGCGCTGTGGCACAGCCAAAACAAACACGCCTCTCATGGATTTTAAAAATGGAGTACTGTATTCATGTCAGGTGTCAAATACAGGGTTCTGGTCACTACCTGTTGTTGAAGGCATGGATCTCAGTGTTGCCATTACATACCTTTAGAATAGAAAACCACTTCTTGAGTTCCAGTTGATTGTTTTACAGATGCTTCAAAACCCATGCCAGAGATTTTCTCTGCAAGAATCCCTGGAGACAGCTCTGATTGCGGTGCAAATGCCACATACACTTCACCCTTTTCTAGTGATATCCCAACATCTGTTACTCCCTCAAGTTGCCTAATCCTTGATTCTATTGTTGATGTGCATGTCATTTCCTGAACAGACAGAATGGCTGTATTCAAAGCCATTCTGACACCTTGCAGCCACTTCTCTTAAAATCAAGGTGTGTTAAATTAAATTTTTATCTCACATGGTCTACAGTCAAAAGATATAGACCCAAACCTGTAACAGAAAAATAAAAGTTCAAAGAAATGATGGTGATGGCAATATCCAGTTGGTCAAAGTACACAACCTATTATCAGGACTACCTTAGATAAGAACACATGGTATGAATACTGCATGTCAGACTTCACATGGTGTCTCCCCTTTTAGCAAAACAATAACAAAATTTTGTCAGATCTCCATAAAATAAGGTGAGGAAGGAAGACCAACACATGACAAATAATAAACTAAAGCCATATAACTTAATTACAATAAGTTTTGTGTATAATACAATAACAAAATTTTGTCAGATCTCCATAAAATAAGGTGAGGAAGGAAGACCAACACATGACAAATAAGAAACTAAAGCCATACAACTTAATTACAGTAAGTTTTGTGTATAATAATCTTACTTTTCAGAAGTAAGTACATGCTAAATGTACTGTAATTACCTATTCACAGTGTCACAGCAAAACATGTCACATGTAAATTATTGTACACAGCAGAAGATGTGAAATAACAGATACTGGCTTCAGTACTTTTACATTGTAATTCACACTTTTTGTGCTTGCCGGAAGGTTAATGAATAACTTGGTCCCTGCTTAATACACTCCTTTTTTATACCACCTGACATTAGGTATTGTCTGAAGACAAGCCATTTGGCTTGTCTTCTGACAGCTGGTTTTAAATTTGGCATTACGTGCTCCCTGAAGACGGTATTCTGAACTCCGAAACATGTCAGAGCAATATATGTAATATACACAAACGTTGTGTGCATTTAGTTGGTGCAATAAATTGACTATGATTCATCATAACAATGTACAGAATATAGAGCCTTAAAATAATTAGTTAACCCTGTCTAATGCAGTGTCAACATGCCACAAGGACTGGCACATTGGGCACCTATTAGCACTGAATAATACACTAAAGTGGTGCACAAAGTGTTCAAAATTTACAGATATAAACTCCCAGTATTCTCTACTGCACCTTCAAAACCTAATATATAAACAATACAACTGCATTCAACGGATTTGACAGTAACACCCTGTGTCCTTATAAGGTCCAAGCCAGAAACAACTGTTTTAAAAAATGTAGTAAATGTGAGAATTAAATTATGTAACAAATTATCAAATCACATTAAAAATTAGAAAAGAACTAGTTTGTTGTGGCAGCTGAGAATCTTGCTCTCAGAATATACATTTTATACAGCTGAGAAATTACAGTCGAACCCGGTTATAATGACACTGATTTATATGATACCTCACCTACAGCATCAAATATTCTGCACTGCCAGTTAATTCGTCACTGTTAACCATAACATTACACTCCTCGGTTATAACGACACAAAATATTCAGTCCCTTTCACGACTTATAACCGAGTGCGATTGTATATGTCTCGTAAATATGGCTGATATTAGTTCCTGAGTGAATGATGATCTATCATGTATTTTGTATCTAATGTTAATACAAATTTATTTATGTAATTTTGATGTTCTTATGTGTAGTTATGTATTTCAGACTGTCAACTGTAACAGACTGAAGCTGACATGTTCTATGTCAGGTGTTTCAACTGGAATGAACGAATAATTGCTAAACTAACTCACATTCCAGTTGAATAATTTTCCACAGATTTTTACTTTAAACTGCAATTTAACATAAGGCCATAATGAAAAGTGTACATACTGTAACATGTACTACCCATCAGATGAACAGCATTATCACACTCACAGATAAAGCCAATGAATGTAATCAATACAGCATATCACTACATGATGACTAAGATAATATTGCTGAGATAACTTGGTAATGTTAAAGACATCCACATGCCAGTGAACCTACACACACTATACATAACTTACACTACTTACAATTAACAGAATCATCATCAGTTCCAGTTAAATTACACTCTTATGGCATCTGAAGAGCAAGTACAAATTGGTTCAGGTTCTATTTAACCAACATAAAACAGAACGTTGAAATAAAATCATCTAATGCAACTCATAAGTTTCTCTCTGAGTGGGGTATATTAAAATATGGAGTTCTCCAAGGGTTAATTCTAGGGACCTTCCCCTGAGAATAAATTCCTAATCAGAACCCACAACATTTGCTGATGACACTAGTGTCATAATTTCTTGTAAAAACTTTTATGATTTCTGCATAGTGTCAAATTTAACTCTGTCTCATAAGAGTACAAGGTTTGGTCCTAATAAGTTGGTCCTAAATCTAGATAAAACAACTATAACAAAATTTATCATGAGTAATTCACCACACTGTGCAGTAAGTATTGGTTATAAAGAAAAGTACATAAAAGATACTGTATATACAAAATTTCTTGGTTTACAAATTGATAACAACATAAAATGGAAGAATCATATTGATCAAATGATTCCTAAGTTAACTGCAGCATGTTATGATGCGAAGTTGACATCCCATATCAGCAATATTATCCCAATCAAATTAATTTATTTAGCTTCTTTTCTTTATATGATGAAGTATGGAACAATATGCTGGGGTAATTCATTCAACAGTGGAAAGATATTTACTTTACAAAAGAAAATTGTTACTATTATTGTTGATGCAAAACCTATAACTGCCAATATATATTTTAATGAACTTCACTGTAAACAACCAAGAAAATTTTCAAACAAATTCATCTGTATATAGTCTTAATATGAGGGAAAGCACCATCTTCAAAGACCAAATGTCAACCTTCAATGTTTTGGAAAAGTGCATTCTATGCTGGCATCAAAATTTTCAAAAAATTACCATTTAGTCTCATATCTCTTAGGAATAAAAAAAGCACAATTTAAAGTAGCAATAATAAGGCACTTACATACACATTCCTTTTACTCTGTTGATGAATATTTTATGTTTAAGAATGGCTCATAATATTGTGTATGAAATTGTTACAGTATTCAGTATTGTAACAATTCTGTATATTTTGCACACTTTGCATAATCGTAATTCATGACATAACTTATTCCACACCTATTGTCATTTTGACAAGCTTCTGCGTCCCATGAATGTACGTAAGTATGCATGTTGGCATGTAATGAATGTCTAGGCTGTAACATACAGTACCAACAAAGGCTGTCATTACTTACTGCACGGTGCTTGCACAAACCTAACCTAAATATACATGATCAACAACAGTACCAAAATTTAACTGCAACACCATTCCGTTCCATATGTTTTACAATTGTAAGTACAAAGACGCATCTTACCTTTTCATGTACTAGGCTCCATAGTCTGAAGACAACAAACCCATAAACGGGTGAAAGCTATGCCAAGTGTCCTACTTAAATGTCACAGAAACTAATGCTCTGAATTTCTATTGTAACTACACACATAATGTAGTTTTAAAATTCACTCAAAAAACGCGTATGACGCAGCACTTGTCGTCCACACGCCTACATACCTTTTCATGACATGCACCACACATTCAAACTCCACAGACACACAATAGCTACACAATACACCACGCGAAGAATATGCAGCTCTTTCCGAAACTTCCGTGCTAACTAGCAAGCCAGCTGCACATGACATTAAATTTAGTTGCAACTTCAATGCAATTTATGCAGAGCATTCGATGCTTATTTTACTAATACACATTACACATTGACTGAATGAGGCGATTTCGATGTCGTTTATTATCGTGTTCTTGTCTTTGAATACATCAGTATCACACAGCTGATTCACAAATGTCGGGGTACACTTGTGTCAATGCCTCGTGTTCGTGCTACGTGGAGTAAATCGAGGGGAGTGCAGCTTCCGTTGTTATAACCATGAGTTTGTGTTGTTGGATGTAAGTACATCAAAATAGTTATCCAAGGAAATTACGTTGAAACAGCAAAAATGTTTATTATTATAGTTTCTGGTGTTTTTAATTACAGGCCAATAATGCTAAAACTCACCATTCCTGCTGGAATAGCACTTTTATTTATCGTAATTGTTGGACTTCCATTGCTTATTATTACTGCAAGAAACGTAAGTATATTAATTGTCTTAGAAGACAGAAAGGAAACTGACACATAGCATTATATTTTTAGCAGGCACTAGAACTTACTGCAGAACTCTTCAAAAGGTCTGGAATATGGTGAGCCCACACATCTTCAAAATTTTGTAGTGCCTTGTTTCGCTTTTGGATCCATTAATTGGGGTGTTCCTTGTATAATTGTAGCATGGTTCAGTGGTTCAGATCCTGTCTTACTGGTATAAAACAGAAAGTGATAACAAAACCATCAAATGCAGCTCAAAATTTGTTTTGACTGGTAAAGTGTAAATCAGACTTCCTCAATGGCAACTGTTGGACCTTTGCTTTTCGTAACATATGTAAATTATCATCCTCCAACTCTAACTGCTGTAGCATAACTCGTAAAAGCCTTCCTGATATTTGTTTTTCAGTTACGTTGCTTTTGTACTGTACTTGTCAAATCCCCAAACCATGTCATCCACATTCCAGCAAGTTCATCTTTTGGTATTCTTTATTCCCTGTGTCCAAAATCTAATTTGCATGTCATTGGATACAGCCATCATCCATTTTGAGAAGCTAACAGTTCCTCGGGTAGTCAAGAAATTCCCGGCATTCTATGGAACCAGGAAGTCCCTATTCTGAGCCAGATCAATGGCATGCACACCCCCAATCTTATTTCTGGAAGATTCATTTTAATATTATGTTCCCATCTATGCCTGCGTCTTAAAAGTAGTTCTTTCCCTCAGGTTTCCCCATCAAAATCTTGTATGCACCTCTCCTGTCCCACATACATGCTACACACCCTACCCATCTCATCCTTCTTGATTTGATCACCCCAGTAATATCTGGTAAGGAGTACAGACCATGAAACTCCTCATTATGCCGTCTCCTCCATTCCTCTATTACGTCGCCCCTCTTAGGCCCAAATATCTTCCTGAACACCCTACTCTCCACTCCCCACTGATTAAATTTTAAAAATTATCTGTGTGTTCATCAGTGTTATTGGGAGTGCTGAAACCAGTGCAGTAAATTTTTAACATATTTTCTTGTTCTACAGCAGTGGATGAAGTGTGAGGATGGTCAAGCACAATGTACCATACAGTGGTAAATTTTATTACATATTAATATAAGCATTGTTTTTATTACTTGTCGTTAACATGGCTATCAAAAGGAACACTTGATGTCATGTATTTGAGTCCTGTGGAGTTGTTCATTTTGGAGACAGGTTGACTGACTGCATGAACGTTATACCTAAACAACTTGAAATAGGCTGAAGGGTCAAATCTTCCAGGATGTGACTCTGTGTTGCTGAGTGAGTAATGCCTTGACCCTGATTATGAAGGCAGTATGATCCTTCAAAATGCTCTGCCCAGTAACACAGCATCACAACCCAGAATACTTCACTCTTCAGCAACACCCGTGCTGGAACCGCAAATTTCACACTAAAACAAACACTTTATTTCTGGTTGCTCACTCCAAATCACTGTCCCCCTTTCTAATTACAATGTCCATTTTCCATGATTTCAGGCTTCTGACGTGATGTTGATAACTGCGCTTTTCTGGGGTGTATTATGCAGCATCAAATGGTAATCCTTTGCCAACATTTCAGGACAACGTATCGGCCACATCTTCAAGGGTCGAGAAGTTGAAGGCCCTTGAAGATGGGACCAATATGTTGTCCCAAAATGTCAGTAAAGGATTATCATTTTGTGCTGCATAATATCCCAGAAGAGCACAGTTCTCACTGTCCATGTTAATGATCTAAACATTTGTTGTTTGTAGTATTGCAGGAAAAGAAGAGAGTTCTTATCTAAGGATGGAATACTGTCCATTGGATTCTTCCATCCATACTGTAATGCGGGTGGTGGAGGGGAGAGAGTCCTATGGTGCGCAGTCAAGGCAGTGCAGGCTCGGTAAATGCATATATTATAGAGGGGTAAAGCAAGACTGATTTGGAGATCTTTTATGATTTACGCATACATATGCAATATGTTTTAAGCAGGGCTGTGGAGTTGGTACACAAAACCTCCAACTCTAACTCCAACTCCTCAATTTTTAAATCTCCGACTCCTTCACAAAAGCTCGATATGTATTAATAATGGTAAACCTACTAAAATGGTAAATGGTATTTTAAGACATTTCAGCACCACCATGTGAATCATCAGGCTACTTTTTACACTTATAACCTATATTTACAGGTAAGTCTAATGGTTATCGTAGCTAGTATCTATTCAAGATTTTATATCGAGGTCAGATTTGGAGTTGGTACATTTTTACCGACTCCAACTCCATGACTGCTACTCTGACTCCACAGCCCTGGTTTTAAGAAAAAAAAAAAGAGGAAAAGACTTTTTGTCCATTATGTTAATAAAATGTATGAAGTGAGCAACTGTCAGCTACTCAACAAATGCCGCATACCCAACAAACAGTTAAATATGGCATGCTTAAATCTTGTAGATGTTAACCTTGCCACATTTATAGCATTTATGTTCTATACTGCATGTTGCATTGCCTGTAGCACAAAATTCATGTGTGTGTGTTTTCTTTTTCAGTTACACCCATGTCAAGATTGTGATTTATACAGGTGATTTAGATGCTTCACCTGAGGAAATCTTGAAAAGGGCTGAACAGAGATTTAACATAAAATTAACAGATCCTGTTCAGTTTGTATACTTAAGGCGAAGGAGATGGATTGAAGCTGATATGTATCCATATTTCACACTTCTAGGGCAGAGTCTGGGGTCCATTGTACTTGGTGCAGAGGCACTTGCAGCATTTGTTCCAGGTTAGAGTCCAATTTGTGATACTAAACTTTAAATAAAGAATCCATGACCAAACAATATCAGTACATAGTTGTTCAGTGGGGACTACCGAACAAAAATTTTTTTCTAAACATTCAGCATACTGAGAACTATTATGGAACAAATATTATGTTCCATGTGACAGTGGAGGTATTTTTCTCACCAAATAACTCCATGCACCACAATTCTTCTTCAGAAGCAAACATTTCTCAGTTAGTCAACTGTGCATTTTAAGGAATCCAGAGGTTCATTACTGTGTTCACAACAGCCCGTCACATGTCCCTGTCTTGAACCAGATTTATCCAGTACACTCCCATCACATTTCTTTAAGATCCATTTGAACATTATCCTTCCACCTAAAATGAGGTCTTCTAAGTGATCTCTTTCCTTCAGATTTCCCCCCCGTCCTGTGCACATTTCTCCTCCCATGTGCCATATGTCCAACCATCTCATCCTCCTTGACTTGATCACCAAAATAATATTTGGTGAGGGGTACAAATCATGAAGCTACTCAGTATGCAGTTTTCTCCAGTCTCTTGTTACTTCTTCCCTCGTACACCCAAGTATCTTCCTCAGCACCCTATTCCTGAACACCCTCACCAGTTAGTAACGTACAAGTACCTTGTATTTAAAAGTAAACCAACCACAATAAAATCTACAACAAATTATCGGTGTTAACATAACACATTTTTATACGAAACTTCCACTACAGTCCATATAAACTCCAATAAATGGTAGACAGTCCACCCATATAATTGCCTCATTTGTGTGCCATCTGGTTTCTTCTGAATTCTCATAACACACCCTGAAGAGAAAAGAATTGTACATGTGTACGTGCATGCACAGACACACATTTATTCACTTACTTTATTTTCTTCAGTTTCCTACCAAAACTGAATTTTCAAGTGTCCATACATGACACATATTGTTGTGTGTAGTGTGTATATTAACCTTTTAAAGCCTAGCGGTAACTTTACATACGACCAGGTTTAACATTAAAAAATTCTACGTGGTACCCACATTGCGTTTATGTGTTTTGTACGGATCTCAGATCAAACAGCAACTTTTGCCTTATAAAACGTTAAGAGATTGGTTTTTATAACCGAAGTGGAAAGTGTTTACAGCGTGGTACGCACTGAGTCCTTGTATAAAACAGATACGCTTCGTCTTTAAAGGGTTAATCAAGTGGAGTAATGGTAGAGAAACAATTTATGCAGTGCCAGCATGAGTTTAACTGGTTGTCTGTCATTTTGGAATGCATCATGGAAATATCTCCTGGTGCAGGGTGTAAAGAAACCATGCCTGCCATGGGGGGGAAATAAATGTGTAATACATGGATATGCCAAATAAACATAAGCCCAATTCAAAATTCAAAACAAAAAGAGCCCAAGTTTTTTTTATACCAATACGGTTTTAAAATTTTATTCTGAAAACATCAACAAAGTTCAGACCACATGAGACTTAAGGTTCTCACAGCAGTGATGCTGAACAGTGAAGTGAGACTGTGTTGTTGGGTGAGGAGTTCGCACTGTTCTGAACCACCATAGTGCCTTCATGCCACCGCGAACTACTTTCCAGACACCACATCACATGCCAGAAGATTTAAATCTTCAAATTTGCAACTTTTCTTACCTCCTGTTGACAAACACTGTTTCATCATAATCTCTTCACAATATAGTGCCCTGTATGGCCAGACTAAGCATATGTCCATATATGGGATAATACCAGTCTTAATGCACACAAGTAAAGCATTTTGTATCTTTGTTGTAGATCTTTACATCGACACAATGGGCTATGCATTCACATTTCCTGTGTTCAAGTTGGTTGGAGGCTGCAATGTGGCATGTTATGTCCATTACCCAACCATTACTGGTGACATGTTGTCTCGGGTGTCAAGACATGTGATTGCCCATAACAACCGTCCGTATGTTGCCCGCAGTCCATTCCTTACAGCAGGGAAACTCCTATATTACAGGCTTTTCGCATGGGTAATGTAGAAACTAATTAAATCAAACTTTGTTTAATGTTTTGTTTGTTTATTTTTGCTGGTCATTTTAACGTTGTGTTCCTTATACAATACTGAAGTAATAAAACTCACTTGTAATTGGAACACACTTTGACTAAGTTCTCACCACAAGGTCTATTATTTCACATTTCTGTCACTTATGTCTGCATGTTCTGAAAATTTCATTGTTTATGTACATGTCTACCTTTATGTCAGGAAAAATTACCTTGTAGATAACTCTCTCAGTGTTTAAAACCCTTGCTAGATACATATCTGTGTCCTTGTGCATGTTCCTGTAATGTTGAATGCAGTGACTGAGGATGGTATGTCTTTGTACCTGTCCTGTTGTTTGAGTTCCATAGGTTACATAATGTACGATGGATGACGATTGTGAATTGTAAATATGTAAGGATCTGGAAGGAGGTGCATGTAGCCTGTTGCAAAATTGACACTGATCTGAAAATAACAAGGAAACCAACAATAACCTTAGTCAATACAGCTGTTAAATATGGAAATTTTCTATTATAAACCTAGAGCATGGAATAAACATGATAACACATTGTCCCTGAAGACGTTCATACCTGTATGCCAGAGCCATGGCTAGGCAATACCTGAGAACAGAATTAAATATTATTCATGAAATATCATTTTAGATGGCTCATAATGGGGCAATATAATACCTTGTAAACAACATGAGCAGCTTCAGACTTTCAACTTACAAGGAGGTGTGTTACTGCAGATTCAAGTCTTCCGGGAAGTTACACCACATCGACTGGTAAACAGTTACCCACATTTTGATGATCCTTTGAAACATCAGTAACTGTCTACCAGTTGACATGGCATAACATCCTACAAAACCTGAATCTTCAGCAGTGCTGCTGTGAGAACCTCAAATCTTAAAGAGATGGGTTACACAAAGGTGGAAGGTGTGGTATTTTGGAGTCCCAGCATTCTTAGGAGTTTGATGGTTCAAGTGCTAATCCTGTCATTCCTGCCTTCAGCTTTATGGTTGGGTTGGTCGGTGCGCGGACATTGTGATGGTGAATTCTAGTTGGACAGAAGAGCACATCAATGAGATCTGGCAGTGTTCTCTGAAGACGCATCGTGTCTACCCTCCGTGTGATGTGGAAGAACTGAAACAGATGCCACTCTTGTCAGAAGGCAGTAAGTAATACACAAAATAGTAAGGAAATCATTAAACTTCGTCTCTAAAACATGTTTTGAGGATATGTGTGACCTTCTGTACATGAGTAGGCAATGTTATGCAAGAAAGTTCCTGCATGTTCAGTGTGATACTTGGTATAGCAGTTTTGGTACCCACAGTTTCAAAATTTAGGAACTAGTATCAAACCTTGTGAAACCAGGAACATATTTGTACCTGTGAGTAGCATTGCTGTATACTGCTTTATAGTGAAGGAACTTCTGTTGTCAGTAATCATGGATCAAGGAATAGTTTGTGTGTGTATGTGTGTGTGTGTTCTGATTAGTTGTGTGCTCTTACCATTAAACCCATAGGTTCAGACCAGGAAGAGCCACTGAAAATGCCAAATGATACCAAGAAGGCAGGCAATATTATAAAAATTGTATCTGTTGGCCAGTTTAGACCTGAGAAGGATCACCCACTACAGCTAAGGGCAATGTATGAGTTACGACAGCTTGTTCCAGAAGATGTGTGGGATAAAGTGAGTAAATTATTGAAAATAATGAGTTGCCTATGAATACAATAAATTACAAGTTCAGGACATTTCAAGTATCTGAAGAAAGAAAATTTTTCTTATCGAACACTTTTGTGTAATAGACATTCATTTATTATCACCCCTGTTTTATAAAAACGAGCTAACTACTATATTCATTTAGCTTCTTTTTACAAAACAGGGGTGATATCATGAACCATATCCAATACTTTGTCAGTGAATCTACCATGTGCTTGCTGTGATCACATCCATCATACTTATAAGTCAATAAAATTATCCTATTCTCAATTCTGTTCTCACTTTTTACTGTACGCCGATAGATAAGGCTGATATTCGTGGGGTCCTGCCGGAACAAAGAAGATCAGCAAAGGGTCGGAGATATGCAAGACTTGTGTATGCATCTGTCTTTGGAGAATAATGTCCAGTTCAAAGTTAATGTGAGCTATGATGAGTTGAAGAAAGAACTACAGGAGGGCACAGTCGGTCTGCATGCTATGTGGAATGAACACTTTGGCATTGGTGAGAACTTTGTTCATTAAAATTGTTAAATGCAGTAATAGAGACTGCTGTTGTAGTACTTTACACGAACCTATAACATAAATATGAAAACTGCCATATTTGAGCCTCTCGCTGTACTAGATAAAGTAAAGGTAAAGCTGTCCCCGTCTATGCCACAAAGACATATGTGGAGTGGAGGTATACCTCCACCCATTCTCAGCCTCTGCACAAATTGAGCTGAGCAGTCATCTTCATGCCCCCCCCCCCCCACCCCCCAGCACCCATTGAGTGGGAGTCTGGGTGGGCTACAGGACTGGTCTGGGCATTTATTGGGGGAGCGAAAAAGTCTCTTGTCCCTGCCGGGCTTCAAACCCTGTATGTCCACCCTGTAGCCTAGTACTGAATCTGCAACCTGGCTCACCCTTACGATAGTAAGGTAAAGTGTTCTGGTGCATGCCATTAAGGCATATGCGCAAGTAAAGGTATAGCTCCTCTCATTCTTAGCCTCAGCACTAGATGGGTGTGTGCAGTCAGCATCATGCCCTGGCCGCTTTACTCCCAGGGAAAGCACCATCTGGCACACATTGAATAGAAGGCTTGGTGGGTCCCAGACATAGTCTGGACACTTCAGAGGAGAAAAAAGTGTCTTGCCCCTGCCAGGAATTGAACCATGATTCCTCAGGTGTCCAGCCTGTAGCCGTCTCAGAAAGATGCTTAAAAATGTCTGATATGCACTATACTTGCTCTACAGTATGCTGTTTATATTTTGTAATAGTGAGATGGTTCTGATGGTAGTCATGCTGCACAACTGATATGGTATTGCAGGTATAGTGGAATGTATGGCTGCAGGACTTGTTATGGTGGCACATCGATCGGGTGGGCCACTTATGGATATTATTGTTGAATCAGAAGGAAGTCAGAATGGCTTCCTGGCAGCAGACGAGACTGAATATGCTCAGGCTATTGCCACCATATTGAAATTATCTCCACATACAAGGAAAGCAATTCAGGATGCTGCAAGGTATGTGAAACCTCAGTGCTGCAGTACTGTTTTACCCAAGGCATTTATTTGTTTATATTAATTTCAGTTTCTCCACAGGTATAATCAAAGACATTTCTCTCACATTAAAAATGTAGTAATTTTCGTAAGTTATGAGGAACTGGTTCCTTTCCTTGTTAATGTTACTGTCAAATGTTTCAGGGCATCGGTGGATCGTTTTTCTGTAAAAGAATTTGAAAAGGGTTTCGTAAGAGCTGTGGACCCTTTTATCCAAAGAAGAACATCACATACTGAAACACGATAACATGCTCGTGCAGTTCCTTATTAATCCCACCATTTCCAACTCATTCCTTTGTTCCTGTATACCTTCTCATTTGTCTCAATGTTTCTGGCCCTTACGTATATATACTGTACAGTTGTATGTTCAAAATTTTACAGCTTGTGTTGGCTTTTATGTAAGCAACAGTGATGTCATAAGACTGCAGGGAGTGTCTTGTTTCTGGAAAAGCATACTGTCTGGTATCAGTTTACCGGTATAAATATGGATTACTGTTAACAGAGGGAAATACAGTGCAGTGTGTTTTTATAAGAGAATAAAAATTCTATACTACAGTAGCATGACATTTTTTCCTGTACTCCAATTCCCATACTGATAACACAGGGCTGTATTTCACTCAAGGGAACTTCATTTACGTAATTTAACTTTTCACGTTGAAACAAAATCACAAAGTCAGGTCCCTGTTTACTGGGGTAGAATTTTGGAACTCATACCTCTGAAACATGAAACAGAGACATGTTATAGAATTTGGTTACATCAGACTGCTCAACAGCAGAGCATTTACTTCGCCTATATGCATTTTTTGTGGTTTATTTTGCAATTCTGTGTATCTTGGATATGCCAATGGTAGGATTAATGGTAAATTATGTATTGTAAATAATTTGGAAAGAAGCAGTCATGGAATAGTTGAGTTAGTACTCTTGGCATGTACATGGAGAGGCTGAGAAAAGCCATAAGAAAACATCAGGCTAGCCAATGTCCCAGATGAGATTCAAATCAGATACCTCCAGAATAAAACTAAAAGTCTAAAATATTATCATTACACTAGCCAGCTCAGTAAATAATGTAATCATCACTGCTGCCTTAGCCTTGAAATTTAGTTTTCTTTTATTCAGTTTTAAAACTCCTTTCCCCTGAAATGAAATTTTCAATATCACACCAGTAAATATAAATAATCTAGTTTGCTGTGGTTACATGTTGCAGTTCATCTGCTGCTGATGTTAACGCTGACTTGCTATTATTCCTACACAAGGTTGGATACACAGGCAGAACGGTACACAAAATGTTCATGCACTTGTACATTATACAGAATCTGGATTTACTACAAATATCAGAAGCCCAAGCAAAGAAACAAAGTTTTTCTCAGCACACAGCACAGTCATTATGTTCTGTAGTCTACTTTATGACCTCCTCAAGGCAAACCCAGGAACCTGTGTGACACACTGATATCATTGTGGTTCTGAATTCAGTTGGTGAACCCAGTTTCCCTGTATAAAGTTTCTCCTTCATGAAACCCCAAAGAAGGAAGTCACTCATTAATATCTGGGCTAAGGAATGGCCAGACCTGTCCACAACTGTAGTGACCCATAAAATACAGACATAAGTCATTCAAAGACCAAAAAATTTTTTTTTGCAGAAAATGGGAATTCATATTAGCTTTGTGTGATCTGGCTTAAACTTGCATAAACCACAGGCAAGTAAGTTGCACAGGAAACAGAGAATATTGACTATAGCACGGGGCCGGGGCCGGAGCAGAAAAAAAAGGAGAGAGAGAGAATGGCCTGATTATTCCATGCACTGGTACAGCAATCCATACAGTAATTTTTTTTGGCTGTAATTGCCTGTCACATAAAACTAATGTAAAGGCATATTGGCCCAGATCTGAACATTTGCATTTGCCTATTTTTTTTACATTTCACATCACTGCTGTAGTTATCAGCTTTTCTGCATAAAAGATAAAGGGATAAAGAAACAAACCACAATACTACAAGATATTAAACAGTCTACAAAAACACTAATCACCAACAAATGCACAAAGAGAGTTTTATCATCAATCGTAACACACTCCTACATGTTTTGACCCTGCTGGGTCATCTTCAGGGAGAACTTTTTGTTATTGTTACACTAAGGTTGCACTTTATAGTTGAGTGAGAATGTGCTGTTGACTGTGTACTGGAGGCGTGAACTCTGTGGTCCCGGCCTGCAGGCTGGGACCGCAGAGAGTTCATGCCTCCAAAAACAACGCAGTACACAGTCAACAGCACATTCTCACTCAGCTATAAAATGCAACCTTAGTGTAACGACAACAAAAAGTTCTCCCTGAAGATGACCCAGCAGGGTCGAAACATGTAGGAGTGTGTTACGATTGATGATAAAACTCTCTTTGTGCATTTGTTGGTGATTAGTGTTTCTGTATAATATAGTGCATGGACATGGAACACATTAAATATTAAACAGTGTACAACAATGTTGCAGATCTGTCCCATATATGAATCTCCAACACATAGTGATGAGCTACATGATGTACTTGTTGTACAGAATCATTGCAGAAGAGAATATCATGTATGGACCACTACTATTGTTGCCCCAACTTTCCTCATTTCTTATCCAATACTATTACCTAATAAAATAAACAGTTGTGTTCACATTTTCCATTCTGTGCATTATAACATGATTTTTTACTATTAACCAACAAATACACACAACTCTCACAGTTTCACAGCAATAGTTTTAAAACACGTTTCGGACCTTACTGTTCCATCATCAGGGAGTACATCCATTGTTGCTGCATAAAACAATGACCTAATATTTTGGTCTCTTCTATATGTAGAACTGATGGAAATTCTCTGTGTCATGACTATGTATAGCAGACAGAACTGTTACACATGCTCACTACATGGAGAATTTCCATCAGTTCTACATATACAAGAGACCAATAGATTGTTAAGTAATTGTTTTATGCAAAACAACTGATGCCCTCCCTGACAATGGACCAGTAAGGTCTGAAAAATGTAAAAGTATAGTGTTTTAAAAATATTATCGTGAATCTGTGACAAGTGTGTGTATTTGTTAGTTAATAGCAAAAAAAAAAACAGCCAACACTATTAAACAAGAGCAAAAAATCTTCAGTAACATCTGTGTGGCAATGGTCCACCAGCTTGAAGTATGAGGAGAAGGAATTTATTTGAAGTTTGTCTCAGTCATTATATGTTAGAACAATTTTTAGAAAATAGTTACAATGATAACAGGATTATTAATTAAATTAGAATCTTGAATTTTCTTTTAATCCATTACATTCTACTGTCAACGTCAACCAGTTCATCCTTTCAGTGTACAGTACCTTCTGGGTATGTGAGCATGTATTTTTGTATCACTGTGATAAAAGAATGTGATTACAGGGAAGGTGAGTCACAGCCAGATCGAGTAAATTTTATGGAGAAGAACATCTGTTTGAATCTAACAAAATCTGTTTTGTTATTAGATGTTTTATGACATAAAATTTTTAGCTTTTTAATCATAAAAGCTAAAATTTTACTTACATACCTCCTCCAATATTGGCACCACTACAGTTAGTGCTGTTACTTGAAATGAAGAAATCATTATCATCCATCATGTTCATAATGGCAACTGTAACATTTATACATACATACATACATACATACATACATACATACATACATATATATATCTGTATTTCAGTGTACAGTATATTCAGTCAACATCAACTTCAATTCTGACCTGTAAGTCAAGTTTGAATTCAATAATTCGTGTGCATGTTCCATATCAACTAGGACAGTACTGTACCTTGGTGTAGGCGGTCAATATGGATATGTGTAGGTAGGTCACAGCAGCACGTTGGTTGAACAACTTTCTCCTGGACTTGTTCCCATTTCAGTAACTTTAGCCAGTGCAAGGCTGTGTTATGTGAAGCTAGCATCAGTCATTGAGTCTGACTGCTAAGAGATAAAAACAACACAGCATGAAACGTTTGTTAGTTTGTATGTTATTTTGTGGTACTCTCTTGATAGCATTTGTACATTCAAAGCCCACAATCTACAAGATAAATGAAAATGATAAACTGGAGCCAGGTAGGAAGTGAACTCAGTATCATCATTTTTAGATTCTATTATTACACACATCATATTGTATTCCCCTTATACATAATTAACAAACTCTGCAGAAAATGTGTTATGCAGATGTGCAGTTTTTTGCATTATAATTTACCAAGGCTGCATTCAAAAGTGATGACTGAGATACCTTCATCTTGAATAACAGATCTTACTCAGCTAGCATGTAATAATTAAAAGTTTTAGCAAATCCTCCTTGCACTTACATATGAGATAATACACCATACAAAATATTAATGTACCTATTAAGCCTATGAATAAGTACTAAAAAGCAATAGAATGCTTTGTGTGCAAACACGCAAAATAATGTGAGATGCCCTCACTGGTTTCTGGTCAGAAGAATTAATATCCAATTTTATTTTATGCAATTCTGAAGTTGCAGTTCATTGTAAATCTGCTCTCTAGACCATTTTAGTAGCTAGAATGTTACACATGAGTTATTTTCCCCTGAATTTAAATAAAGAATTCATAGTTTACTTAAAATACGGAACTATAATATCTCTATAAAGCATCTTTGTATAATTAGGCAGTGTTCACCACTCCACATAAAATGATAATGCTGTATTTTAGGCATTATAAGATATCCAAATTCATGCTACATCAGATCTCAAACTGCTAAGAAAATGAAAGGGCCTCTTGTAACATGGCCAGATGGATTTTACCTGTGGCACACACCAACACACAATCACTCTTAATGCTGGTACAGTGAATGTATCTATGTGTGTAACAGTACTGTAATGACATGAAATATAGCTCTAGACAAACAATTATTTACATACAACTTTTTAACATCTGGAAGAAATGTTGGAGAAAGTTTTATGGAAAATTTCCAGAGCAACAATTGATAGGTGAGTTTTCATGTAATGGGATCAGCTCTGTACAAAAGGAAAATACAAAGAAGACATGCAGAAGCCAAAGGAAAACTTGATACGTTCAGGTGCTCAATTAGAGGCAAGCCTGAAAAATCTGTTTTTTCACCCCCCCATGTGAGATGTTAATAAGTACAGTCTGCATTGCAACAAAACTGTTATAAATTATGACCCAAAAACATGAGAGCTGCACAGTCTTCTGCAACCACACCATGAAGCAAGAATTTGATACTGCAGAAGTTTCCAACAGTTGCTATTTAAAGTCCTTCTTGACTTCGAAACACAGATTATGTTTAATTCTGATGAAGCATAGTTTACACTGAGCTGGTATCTAAACAGTCTAAATAATAAATATTGGCCCACAGGTAAGACTCATGCTGTTCATAAAGTGCCTTCATTTCAGGGGTTCACAAATTTAAAAGAAAAAAACTGGGAGCCACCAGAAGAGTAGCATGACACAACTGAGAGCTCATAATACTGGGGACAACCTGGTGCCCTGGATGTGTGCACCGTTGCTTTACACAATTTGAAAGAGCATGGTATGCAACCTAGCGCCATTTTGATAAATGAAATTCCAAACTGATGTCAGATTAATTTCAATGCCCTTTTTTGTTCAACTGACTAAAGACAAAAGAAATGTACGGGTATTTCTTGTAGGACAATGCTAAGGCCCACACAGCTATTAATTCTATGAAGAGGTTAGTGAAGTTTTTGGTAAACAAATAATAAGCCAAGGGTTGTGGGCCTGTCCATTAACCCAATTTAAATCTTTGTGTCTCTTATTTCTGGGGCACACTAAAAGATAAAGTGTATGTGCACAATCCTCATTCCAAATCAGAAGCAAACTATTGGCAGGAAATTTATTTCCTTAGAGCGCAACTTCACCATGTGTCTAGGGACACTTTTTCAAAAGGTGAAGACTGCAGAGCCACACATCAACATTTTGAGACTACTTTTGACAGAGGTCGGTCGCACCGTACAGCAAACAATCAGCTTGTCCTGCTCCACTATGCACACAGGCTGCTGTAACACTCTGCAGGACCCACAGTCATGACAAACTGGATACTGGTTATGACCACCCAGGCCCGCAGACAGCCTGAACACTGAGGGGCCACAAAAATATACAAGGGTGCTAGAGGCCTAATTACCTAATCTTCAGACCACTTCAAAAACAACATTTATAATATCACTGACTAAACTAAGTATTTTGGTGAGGCTGCATTCATCTTGCATGTCTGCTGGGCCAACTCTGAATACATGCATTTATTTCTATTTTTTTATACCAATTTTAATACAATGTGGCATGATGTTCTTCATTCAGATGTTTAAATTTTTGCACCTATTCAAACGATATAATGTGAAGGCACACTCAAGAGAATAATAGGAAACTTGGCAGAACATGAAATATCAATTCCAATATTTGCAAAATACTCTGGTCTGGAGGTTATGTTCAAATGCAAAGGTTATACCTGCCAATAAAACAGGCTAATAATCTTTAAGAAACTGCCTATGTGTTACAGTACTGGTGCCAGTCTCCTCCACAGTGATACCTTTACCCGTATACAAAGTTGGATTTGGAGTGGGCGTTAATGGGGGAGGGAAGAAGCCCATGAAACCAGACGAAGCTACCAAACTCCTCACAGGTATTTTATAGTCCAGGATGTTCACACTTTTGCTGTTTTACAAACAAAGCAAGACTACAGAGTGACTCTTTCTGCCTAATTTAACAAACATGGTACAGCATTTTCAACCTTTCTTCTTTTAAATAAGAAGGTGCAAGGCAAGACTTTAAGGTTAGTCATTTTATAACAAATGTAGAATATCTTTCATGCAGTAGTGAAATATGTTACTTCTCTTTCAGCTCATAAAAAGAAAACAGCAAATAAAGACAACGATGATGATGAATCCATTAACATCAAAGAAATATCAAAAGATGAGTATGAGAAACGCACATAAATACTGTGTCTCTAATGCTACTTGAGACAATAACATGTAATATATGTCAGTTATTAATGTAACAGCAACAGTACTCTCAATAATTAATCGTCTTCTGTTGAATTTGTATTTGATAATAATTCAAAATGTCCTGTAAATCACACTTGGAAGGATAGATAAATAAATAATGTTTTCCTACATGGTCAAACACATTTACACCTTGTGCAAAGTTTGACTATTTAATCTTTGTCACATGGGGTTCTTAGTTTCCTTTCTGCATTCAAAAAAAAAAAATGCAATTTAACTGAGGTGGAAAAACCCATAGACACAGATGATCTTGCTGTGAAGGCTTCTTCATGGCCAGCCAGAACATAAAAAACAGACTTCCATTTCTCAAAAAGCTGATAGCCCAAAAAGACCTCATTCCATTTGCTCGTCACAGGAGCAAATAACATCTTTGTGAATGTGACAGCACTATTTCTCACGAATGACTATACAGCAGAATGAAACTATGGGTATTTGGAAACAATCCCAGTCGCACAGAACTGACGTGGTTAAATCAACACTGTATTTACTCACATAATTTATACCCTCTTGAAGAAATTATACAAAAATTAATACCACAGTTTGAACCGTAACTTTTGGCCAAAAATGTTTGAATGGCTAAACATAAATATAAGTAATTAGCCATGTAATCTGTGACATCACATACTGCAAGCCCCCTGTTTATATATCATCAGTTTGAACAGACATATGTTTGGGCTTCTGAAGTGACACTGCACACTCACAAAGCCTGGACACAATAACCCAGCACAAGCCTGCCAGTGTCCACTGCCTCATGGGATAAGGCAGTCAGATTCTGATATTCCTCAAGCAGGCAATGTTCACTGTCAAATATGGGTGTCATAAAACTGCAATAAATACGTCCTATATTAGAGGACAGAAATATAAATTACAGAAGTATTAACCTTACTTAAATATTAATGTGCCTTCTTGAACAGCCAGCAGTTCCTCAGCCAGTCAAGAAATTCACCACCTTTGACGGAACCAAAAGTTTCATTACCATGTTCACAACCTCAGCCAGAAGAATCGAGTCCACAAATCTGCATCACATTTAAGATCCATTTTAATATTGTTCTCCCACCTACATGCATCATCTGCCATGTGTTCTATTCCTTCAGGTTTTCCTACCTAAACCCGTACACCTTTCTCTTCTCCCCCCTTTGTGCTGCCAGTACCACATCAGTGAACAATTCCTCGCAGCTTCCGCAAAATGCAATGATACCCAAGATTCAGTAAGTGTCATTAGGAAGGGTGTGTGATGGAGATCAACCCCATTATGTGAGAAAAGTCTGCTCATATCTTCATGAGAAGTTTTCACATGAAGACAACATCACGGTACCACAGAGATGCCTCTACCATCCCCTGGCATTATGGCGTGTCATATATCATGTGTATCAACATGAAGTATACAGTAACGAATGCTTAAAAAGAGCAGCATTCATCAGCTTACATTTGTTTTAAAACAAATAACTTGATGTCAGTAAAACTGATTCACTGCTCAGTACAGGAGGGGAAAACAGAATTCATAATAATTTAATAATGACCAAAACATATGCTGCAAGTCTTTAAACACACCATTCCCTCAAAAATTTCAGAACTCGCTTTTCTGAAAATCACTAATTGAAGAACTGAAATTGGCTTACATGCAACTAGAGGTTATGGGAACCGCAGCAACTGTCAATCCACATCAAAGCGTAATCAGAGTTGCCTGTTAGATGACTGAACACAGAAACCATGAAATAATGTTACGCACAAAACGTAAGTGCCACAAGAAGATGCACCACAGCAATGACCTGAAGGCTAGAATACTAGTACTGGGTGGCACTGCAGTCCTTAGCCCTGCAAATGTGGAAGTCACTGATATCTTCTCCATATCAAAAATGAAAAGCAACATACATAAAATTAAATAGCTTGCTTAGTAACACTAGACACAAATGGAAAACCAAGAGTACCTGAAATCTGTGGTTGGCAAAGGACTGATGCAGTTTATGTCAATTTGAAACAAGTACGTACCACCATCACACCATTCTGACTTCCTATGCCTCAGATCATATGGCTTGAACTACCACAGTTAATGTTGAAATGGCCCCAAATTTGTTCCAACTTTTGCACAACTGTTACAGAGGGCACAAATATTACAGCAACATCATGAATTATAAGGAAGAATGTGAAGCATGAATTCAGGGTAACAAGTAAATTGTTAGTGCTTCTAACATGTAGGGTAAGGACTTGACTGCGGACTGTAAATGTCAGTCAAATGTTACTAAAGATCCTGAGGTACCACCAGTGCAAAATGCTCAAACTTAGAAACTTTCTTTACCAGTCTCACACATGACTTACACGACAGCTTACAGATGACAATACAGATTACTACGCCACGTTTCAACTGTTCTCTATGAAACATCAATTACGATGCTAGATAATAAAGGGAAGGTGTGGGACTTGGGAGGTTGTCACAGCAGTGAGTACAAAGATTATAATTTTCTGTGCTGTGATGCCCGTTATTCTGGTAGAAATTTAACAAGGTGTCAACAGACCATATTGCTGCTTACATCTGGAAAACAGAGGCAGCAGGTTCTCTGAACTGTCAGTAAATTTTTACCAGGCCATACAGCTTCTCATCCCAGAGGACAGAATTCTTCAATAATGGGACTGGTAATAAGTATAATAACTTGTTAAAATATGAAAACTAAAGAAAATTAATTTCAGTACAAAAACTCTCAAAATGTTATTTTAACAAATAAACTCAATTGTACATCCCAAATATTACTCTGTCACTGGTACGAACATGTTCATGCAATGACGCCTTTGCTCCTCTGGAATGTTATGTAGCACAGGTTGGTAATCGGTTACTGATGTTTTGGGGCAAACCTACCAGTTCCATATCCAGGGGTCAAGCAGCCTAGTCTTTCTTTTTTGACTGCTTGGCCCTTGAAGATGGGACCAATAGGCTGTCCAATTACATCTGTAACTGACTACCAACCTATGCCACATAACATCCCACAACAGTGAAGGCCTCAACTATAGCACACAGAAGCATGAAATCTTGCACATTCATAATAACTGAACAAACACTGAACGGCTGAACAGAACTAAGTGCATCAAGCCAAACATCATCACATAGACATGTGCCAGCAACATGTCCACACAGTCAATTGATAAGATCTTCACTGAGGCAGAACACTGCAACCAGATTATTCTTCAAGCTGCTACTTCCATTGATTCTTCTTCTGCAAAAGAAACATAATTTGCACAAATACTAGGCAGAATGAACCCTGACATGCATCAGCACTTCCACACAAGCAAGTAGCACTGGTGGCAGGTTGAAACACTGCTCAGGGTTAACAAGCACATGCTGGAAATTTTCACTTGAAACCCACCAAAATTAATGACATGTTTTACTTTTCCACAAATCCAACAAATATGGCTTTTGCCGAGCTGTACTAATGGCATCCATTACAAAATAAAACTTCAAATATACGCTTAAATTCTGTAATAATGGAAACTATCAAGTTGCAAAGATATGCTCTAATTTCATGATAATGGAAACTGTTAAATTGCAAAGATATGCTCTTATTGCATGATAACGGAAAATGATATATGTAAAAGCAGTTTATCCTGTTATATTATTATATGTCAGATTGATTCATTATACTCTTGTAGTAACCACAGAAATGTTCTTACCCATTTCATTAAACATAAATTCATCTTGGTATTCTTTAAGAAATTGTGTGGATCTGCTCTCATCCAAAAATAGTGAGTAAACCCTCTTCACATCCTCAATATTAACCTGTAACAGTTGCACAGTGATCCAGTTTCACTCTGGTCAGTGACACTTCTTGGTAAGCAAAGTAAAAGAATCAACAAACTATTAAAAAACACAACACTGAAAATTTCTTACAAGACTAAAAATGCCATTAAAAACAACTGACAGTACAGACAAAAACACAAACATGTATTACATATGCAGTATATACCAAATGAAATGCCCATTTTATGTACACATAAAATCAATATCAAGTACTAAACCCAATTCAAGCAACACAATTACTTCTTTAGCTTATGATATTAGTGGTTATGGCAATTTCTCCCTAGGTATTTTTGCCGTCTATAGGTATTAACTTCAGGTATGTACTAATACTTCTCTGTCTTCCATATGAAAGTGAAAGAAAATGAATTAATATGTTTCACAAGAACAGCACCATACAAGAAGCAGTATGTAAATTTATTTGTGCAGAAGGCCCAACAAAAAAATAAAAAAAAAATCAGTAGTACATGAGAGTAAACCTAGCAAAATTATTTCAAACCAATGTACACAGATACACTTTCATTACACCAGTCTTCATGTAACAAATCACATATAAAGACAGCTTAAAATTATTGCGATTCCAAACAATAACTACAATCTACGCCAAGCATACCTCAGTGCTCTTTCTTTTTCGACAGACAAGACTGGCTGTTGTGATCAGCTGAATAGCATAACGAAGAGAGGTTTCAAGAGCAATGCGTGTCAACACGGTGAGAGCATCGTCTGACATTTCACAGTCTTCCTCCTCGCACCTGGAAAACAGTTCACACTCCTTCACCAGAACTTAAACTGTAAAAAAAAACTACCACTTTCTGTTATGGCTATAGTTTAAAACTACTAAAACAAATTATGTTGCTGTTATACCTTATCTTTAAAATTTCTTTGAGGTCCTTCTCTTGGTAAGGGGATGTAGAAACTATAATCATCCTGTCCAAAAGATCTATTGGAATACCATGTGGTGATTTGTAGTTGGTGCCCCTAATGCGTGTAATGCCACGATTGGTAGCCATGATCACAACTGGGGCCATCTCATTCTCAAGGGCTCGGTTCAAAAATGAGAAACACTCGATGTCCAACATATGAACCTGCAAATGATGAATAAATGGACTTGAACTGTGACCTTCTGGTACATGACACAATGTAGCTCAGTACATGGTTAGCAATGTTTAAGAGGATCCTGCTACCTCCATCTTCGGATCCTCCAAAACATTGCTATCCACGCACCAGATTACCGATGTCATTGGTCGGGAGATCGCAATCCACATCTTCAACACCATGAAACCTGCATCACCACTAGCACTTCTTTGGAAGTCTAAGGTCTTTTCATTCACCTAGACAGCATAAACTAGGTGCATTTTGATAGTTCGATTTTATTTACTTTAACCTTTTAAAGCCTAGTGGTAACTTTACGTACCACCAGGTTTAAAATTAAAAAATTCTACGTGGTGCCCACATTGCGTTTATGTGTTTTGTACGGATCTCAGAACAAACAGCAACTTTTGCCTTATAAAACATTAAGAGATTGGTTTTTATAACCGAAGTGGAGAGTGTTTACAGTGTGGTACGCACTGAGTCCTTATATAAAACAGATACGCTTCGTCTTTAAAGGGTTAATTAACTAGCAGGGTTCTACTTGAGAAGCTAACTACTCAAGAAATCACTTGCCTTTCTTGGAACGTGGAAGTTCATCACCACGTTCACAAAAGCTGGTTACTGCACCCTACCTTGAATCAGTCTACAACGTTACACGCTATTTATTTAAGACCTACTTTAACATTACTTTCCCATCTACACCTACAGCTTCCACAAGACTTCTTCCCTTAGCGCTGCTGACCAAAATTTTGTATGCACTTCTGGTTCCTGCCACGAGTGCTAGAAACAACATCCTCCTCACTTACTTGAACTGATCGTCATAACAATGTCCGGCGAACAGTATAAATTATGAGGCTCTCGTTGCGCACTTTTTGGCAACCTCTTCATTCTTCTGTCTTACATTGCAATGCCTTCATGTTCAGTGTCACGCAGTCTCACTGCCTGACCCTGAAGGCACTACAATCCTCCAAAATGTTTGTAACTGGCTGCCAAGCAACATAGTGTAACAACTCAGAAACTTGAATCTTCAGCAACTGCACTGTGAGAAGCTCAAACTTCACTCTCCAACCTTCAATTGTACCATTCCATTCTCACAGCACATCTTGAGCTATTACATGTGACGGAGAACATAATACAGCTAAAACACACCTCATCAATGAAAAGCACTCCTGGAACAATTTCTGCTTTGCCTTCCTCTCTCCACTCAGCCACTTTTGCATTAATTTGCTCCCGCACTTCAGCCTTGATTTCCCCTGTGTCACCTACAGACGGAAGAGACATCTCACGTTACTTTCAGGAACATAATAACTCACGTTGACATCACACAAGGGCCCTGTAATACACTCTTTCAGGCCACACAAGATGGGACAGAACTAGAATATTCACGAACAACAGAATTTACAGAGTAATACTGAAGAAACTGAAAATACCATATTGAAAATACAAGGTCTAACATGAAACCAAAGAAGGTTCTAAATATGAACCAAGAGGAAAATGGTTATGAAGACCTCTACAGTGATGGAACGATGTGCATGCTCTATATGCAATGATGGCTTGCTTCCGCTAATGAGGAGAAGTTATGCGTAAACGCCCACACAACTGTAGCAACACGGGAGAACACAACAGCTTCCCACGTGAAATATAAGACTGCGGGCCAGTCACCTCTTCATCAGGTGGATAAAACAGCCCACAATAAACTAGGTCTGTCGAGTGCTTTACAACAGCCTATGACTACTTCCCAGTCTTTTCAGTTCAATGTTCATAACTGCCAGTATACTAGGAAATATGTCATATAGGTGGGATGGGAACAGCCATACATTATAAAAATTGAAAACCTTGATATCACTGTGATTGTGCTGTGGCAACACTGATAAAAATGAAGACCTTTTACCAGCCTTCTGAAATTAACATCAACATGAAAAACACGAATGATCTACGCTCTGTGTTAATTATACATGGGTGTATTGCATTATTAGTAAGTGTATTTGTCAAAACAATACCTGTTAGAAATGTATTACCCACAGACCATAGCTGAACATGAAGATTAAAAATACAAGTATACAAACCAGTTTTATGTCAAGAATTCAATGACAACAAATTCTAATTCTATTAAACCGCAAGGTTTCAAAAGAATGTATTTCCCAGGCATGCTCATCTTAAAGCACATTTGCCTGAATGGACTAATTCTTTAATCCCTTCATTTGAATAGCCCACATCTCAGCCATAAAATAACCTGGGACCCCTTGAATATGAAGCAGAAAAGCTAACCACTACAACACCTGCTGACCACACACTGACCTATCTCTGTCAAGACAGAAAATATGAATCTGATAATATAACTTGCTCTCAACACTAATAACCATGAAACACAATGTATTATCTGTGATGGTTCATTAACTCTAGGATTCAACTTTTACATTCTCCAGCCATGGAATAAGTATAAAAATGGCAAACTTAAAAGAGTGTGCTTTACATTTTCCTACAGCTAAACTCTTGTAAACTTGTTTTGTAAAGAAGAGAACCTGAAAAAAGTGCCAGGAAGCCATGAGTTCGACTGTTGATGACATCAACTTCATGCAGTGTGACTGTATGAACCACCTCTTTTCGTTTTTGCAACTCCCCCTCTGGACATTGCACAAATCTTGTCTGGGGACCTGTCGCATCATAGTCCCTTGCACGTGTGAAAGAACGACCAAGTCTGCTGATTTTGCCTGTTGCTTTGTCAATTGTCACAACATCTCCTGCCTGAACCTGAAAATTTAAGTTTGCAAATGAACAGCAGCATGTAGATAAAACAGGTACAGCAATACAGAAGACTTCGTGAAATGGCGTTAAATGCTGATGCCAAAGCCACTAACAATGATCCCTTTAAATCAATAGAAATTAAAACTATTAACACATTATCACTTTTGCTACATCCAATTCCTAAGACAGCCGCTCCCTTCCCCAAAAATATCAACAAAAACTTCGAATTATGCATGTTACAGTGACAAAATAACCTATATGCCGAGCCTCACTACTTAACAGAAATGCCTGGACAGAGTGTGTCTGATTCTACGCACTGCATAAATACAGCAGTTACATGGTAAAAAGAAATGATGTTACACGCCTTAGTAAAGCTGTTCTCAACAGTATGGACAGCCAGGTTAAATACCTGCCTAAGTGAACAATCTACAGACTGCGAACATAAAAGAACACATTTTCCTGGTATTAACAAGGTGACTAGCAGCGTGCACACACACACACACACACACACACACACACACACACACGCGCGCGCGCGCGCGCGCGCGCACACACAATTACTTTGTTGCGGAACACATTTTGAGTTAAAAAGTGCACATAAATGGAGTTTACTCAAACAAGTCTTATGACCTTCTTTGATATGTGAATTCAAGCAGTTGCAAATACAGCCACGATAATACAGGGTGGCGCAGAGCCGACAAACACATTTCAGAATTCTCTCCAGTCCGACTGGTGAGGGTTAGGATGTGCAACATCACAGCAAGCAAGAGAGGACTTGATGCCATTTTAACACCAGTTTAGTCACAATGGGGAGGTGGAGTGTAATGCCCAGAACTGCAGCCATTCGTTTTTATTGCAATGCAAAGTCCGTCATTCAGACACAGCATTGCTTGAGGCAGCAGTTTAGTGTCCCTAGGCATGGTGCGATTCCTTCAAGCAACAGGATTTTGCTGTGGATACGTAAGTTTGAAGAGACTAGCAGCGTAAGGGACAGGCCTCATGGTGCTTCAAGAAGTGTGCGTACTGAAATGTTCACAAAACAAGGGAATCATTTCAGCACAGTCCACATTGCTCAGATCTGCAACATTCATGCATCCTGGGCATATGCAGCAGTTTTGGATGAATCTTGCAAGAAAATCATACTGCGGCATGGATGTGATCCACAATCTCTTCCACAAGGTTATTTCACGTTTTGGAGACGCCCCGTGGTCAGCACGTTCGCCAGACATCAAGGTACCAGACTTTTTTCTGGGCGGATATCTGAAAGAATGAGTATACAGAACTCCCCCCACACAACACAGGACCTGAAATATGCAATTCAAGATGAAATTGCTTTCATCAATCAAGACCAAAATTTGTTTCATTGGGTTTTTGATGATTTTGTTGGTCATCTAACACAGGACACTCTACACCAAGAAGCCAACTTCATGAGTTATCCACTATAAATAATAAAATTGCATTCTGTGAACACATAACTGGTGTATGTCATTTCAATGTTCTCCAGCTATTAAAAAAATTATTACATATCAAAATGTGTCCGTTGGCTCTGTGCCACCCTGTATACACACATGAAGCGTCTGCCTGGTTGCACATAACAACACTCACACTGGTCTATATGGACATACATCAGGTGCCTGTGCTGAAAGAAAACATATTCTACATCTTAACAATCTAATTTACATTCCACAATAAATACTAACTACATTTCACATACCCACAACCAAATATTATCAACGGAAAAAAGAGAATGAAAGAAAAGGCTGCGTAACTTGGGAGTCCCATAAAGGTGCTCATTGGTTGGTGGTTCTTGTTCTGTAACTATCTACCAAACAATGCAGTGTCTTCACCCAAAAAACTTGGATCTTCAAAGAAAAGACTGTTCACTTGTTCATGAACTACTACATATGTACTTTTTCTTGGGTTCTCATTTCGAGACATGTGATGAACTGTCCGTGTCTCCTCCAAACTGAATGTGGAGGCCAATATATAATAGCATACATGAGACAAATTACTCAAAAAGCACACTCTTTCACCATCTAACTGATCAGTCATACTACTGTCAGCAGTGCTGTTAGAGGAGCATCCTTATGATTTTTCAGTATCACCACATATAAAGCAAATAAATACTTACTTTCTCTTTCATGAGTGATTCAATCATCTTGTTACCAAGATCATATATAGTCTCCATTTCTGTTGTCTTCAGTGTCAGTTTCCCAACCTTTGCCCCCACTCCAGTAGCCGGTCTGTCCACTTGGATCTCTACAACCTCTCCCTCAATAATTTCGGTCTCCTCTCTGTGATAATGAAATACCAGACTTAGTGTGTTCAAAATCAAAGTTAACACTGCCATATCAAATAAACTCTCATTTTAACAATTTTCAGTGACTTCTGATATTCAATCATTACCACATTTACCTGAAAGAAAGACAACTGTAATCTACAATGACCACCCCAAACAATACATGTCTGCCAAGGGAAATTGTATTTATCAAAATCTAAGATGACTCCTAAAAAGTCACATGCCTCCTAAGGAAAAATATTTTACTATTAATTTTACACACACAATACAAAAAGCATGTCAGATTCTAGCTACCTTTACCAACCAGTGTCACTGTCTCCACCTTCGCAGTCGGTGCCTTTATCTTCCTCACACCTATGCCTAACGTTTCCCATCCTCTTCACTGTCATTCCACAACATATCATCATCCATCCCACCCACTGCATTGTATACACAGCACTTCTTACAACCCTTCACAATCACTGCTGGTGAGATGTGCTGCCATGCCATTATGATCCACACTGACTAATACATTTAAATATCTTGGTTTATAAACTTGTTCGAACCCATGAAGAAGATTCACAATTTTCTCCACAGATGGTGTTAATGGCATTAAGAAATTTATATATGTGTGTTCTGGATTTTTGTGTGTTGTGTCTGTGGTCTGATCAGACACAGTTCGGTGCTCTTTTTATGGTTTTGAACTTGTGGATTATTTGAGGTTTTATTTCTGAGCATTGTACTCAATTCTTAATTCTGCAATAGCCATTTCCCTGTTACTACCCTTGGACTAGATTTGTTCTCATGTGCATATCTTAATAACTTCACTGTTTGTATGGTACCCAATGACTAAGAATAGCTTGAACTAAAGGGTCCACCAGGTTGGGTGCTTCTTTGCCTGATAGCGGAAACAGAGCCAACTTCCGAAACGCTGTGCTTCTTTAAAGAAATTAGACAATGGACAAAATCCAAAAAAAAAGAAGACTGTGTCAGTTAACTTTAGTCATGCCACATTCTCTCTTTTGTCTGCACATGACAATTTGGCAATGCAAGCCTTGGTTTGGCTCCGCCAAGGTCCCGTTCAGAGCAATCCAGTTTGGCACAGTTTCGTTAAGCTCTTCATACGCGAACTTAAGATGACCTCACATATTTAAGCACCAAATTTAAGGGAAAAACCCAGTCTTGCATTCGAGTAAATGTGGTTATTCTGAAGCTCAATATAATGAAAGCAGACAACTCAGCTGAGAAATACAACATGTGCAAAAGAAGTAGCATCAGTTATGTGATAATATTTTGCATTACACACCTAGAAAGGTCTATTGTACAAGACAGTGCCACAGTTATCAAAGCTTCAGACTCAGATTGTCACCTGTCACGTTTTACATCCCTTCCAGCCACACCACACCCCAAGGCAGTGATTATGGTGCTGATGTCACGAACTACACAGATTACTAGCTCACTTGTAATAATTATTCCCAGTGTTAAAATTACTGATATCAGTATTAATGGCATTAAAAATGGTTTATACGATAAAGATCATGTGTTTCACTCTCGGAATAAAAGGCCAATCAACTGAAAATAAAGCTGTATAAAAAGTGTTCCTGAAGGATAAAACAGTACCATGTTTTCACGAAATAGTAACACTGGTAAATAAGGTCTTAACAGATCACTGGATGGCACAGATATGTGACTAGCTACCATGACCCTTCCACAAGTGCAAAACAAAGTCTACAGCACAGCTGTTTAACCTCTGATAGCCAGGAACTGCATTATTGCAGTGGCAAATGTACAGTGCAGCTGGAAGAATATTACATTTGTTCAACTACAAATACAATCACCCCACTTAAAATACTGCTGTCACCACCAGTCCCAGGAGTTTCAAATTATCTTTTCTTTGACAATACAGTATACATGCCCCCCCCCCCCCCCCCCCAACCCAAATTAAAATCCACTCTGTAGACTTTAAACCCCCCATAACCCGCATTCTTGGACAACAAAGAAACAATCGCACTTCATCAGCTAAAATGTGGCACAGCAATGAGTAATTTATTTATATGAAGTAACACGTGGATTAATAGTGAATTAGCGTAACATGGTGCAATAACTTCTGGACAACATGTAGCTTCACACGTGATCATCAACATTTCAGACAGACTTCTTACGACCATCTTCAGTGCAGACACAATGAAGGGAGCTACAACCACCATAGTGTCAGTTGCCACATACGAAAGAACATACTAGTGTAACCCAGAAGCCCATAATCTTAATCTTCATCACTGTGGGAATCTCAAATATCATCAATAACTTCACAAATCTGCCTTTCAGAAGGCATCCATTTAATGCAAACATTATTACACTTCTCTCATACATAAGTTACAACAGAAATGTTGTTTTGAAACACAGTATTTCTGACAGAGTTAATCACCAACAGTGATGCCAACAGGAAAGTTGTGGAAATATATATCAACAGTATGCAGTCAAACTCACTTGATTCGGACGCCAATTGATTTACGGATTGCTTGCGTCAAAGCTTCAGTCTTGCTCATCTCCAGACTGTAGATTTCCGAGCCTGCCATGCTGGTGAACGGAGTGTCTATTCCTAGAGCTTGAGCCATTCCCATCGCAATTGCAGTCTTCCCTGACACATTAAAATGCAAAGAACACAAAGCTACTCAGTAAAACGGAAAAATTCTGACTCTCGAATACATCAACGGAATGTCAACAAGTTACATGTCTTATGTGTGACAGGTAACAATCAGAAAAGAAAATCATATACAACTGTATTTTCACATAAAAATTCATGGGCACCTTCAGCGAAGCAACAAGAACCATAACATTTACAAACTTTCATCATGTCCGTCATGAATATTTTAAAAATGGTGCTGTATCAGTCACATATGTCAAGTAGTATTTAACGGAATGAAGAGATGAAATATCCTTCATATTATAAATTTTCTGTGCAGTCTTTTACAATATACACCTTTATAATTTTATTATTATTATTTTGTGTGCAGTAGTTGGCATAATAAATGAAGAGATGATATGTTGATTGGAAGGGAAATAAATGAAGCTCAAAGCCCAACTTAGGTCAACAGTAGTCCAACATCATCAGCGGCTTACAGCAGCAAACGCTGCAGTGTTAATACAATGAAATTCCTATCTGAAACTCTGGGGGCACAGTTTTTCTTACACCAAATCAAAAATTTTTCACTAAACAGGGTTTATGTAAAATTACATTGACCTTTAAACAACCTGCATTTGCATTTGCAAACACCGTAAAAATACACCCCTAGAAATTCATTTTATATATTTCGACAACAATAAAACTTATCGCATTTTTCAAACATGCTGCATCATCTGTATTTTATTTTCCACATTATTCCATTTATTTCATAATTTACCCACTCTGTTCAAATAATACTCACATTTTTCATAACCCATGCACTAAAATTTAAATACCAACCCTGCTGTTTAAAGGTAAAGAACCTATTTATCCTCCTACAAGCCTAATGTGTATTACAGTAGAATGGCAAAATAGTCTGTTTACATCTGGCATGTGGCTGTCTGAGCCATACATTCCAGTGTGATACCCACAGTCTTAAAGACTGAAACAAAATTCATACTTAAAAAAACTAACCAGTTCCTGGCTGTCCAGCCAGCAAAATGGCTCTTCCAGCGATCTTTCCTTCCTTAATCATTTCCAGTACAACTCCTGCTGCTCGACGAGCAGATAACTGTCCCACCATGCCCTGAGACACCTGCACACAGACAGAGCACAATGTCATTTTTATATCACAATGGTAAGATGAACTATTACTCTACAATGCAAAAAACACGTAACAGGGAATAAACTGTAAGCAAATACGGCACCTCTTAGCTTTTATTTTGGTATTTATGCCTAAAACCTACGCAAATGTGGTTCACACCATTAAGACAAGCTGCAAGAAATATGCAAGTCACAGACAGCTATTTTTTCTCTCTGATGCAACAGCCCAAGTCAGGCCTAGTCCACCTCTTTGTTCAGGTTTCTGCATGGCACACAATTAGATGCACATACCCAGTAGAATTAGGCCACAGATAGCTATCGGAACCGGACAAATCAGTGGTGGCTGAACACGTATCTAGGCACGGCACTGAATGCAGGGCTGTGGAGTCAGTACACAAAACCTCCAACTCAGACTCCTTCAAAAAAGCTCAATGTCTATTAACAATGGTAAACCTACTAAAATGGTAAAGACACTTCATCACCATCATTTGAATCATCAGGCTACTTTTTAGACTTACAACCTATGTTTAAGTATAAGTCTAATGGTTATTGTAGCTAGTATCTATTTAAGATTTATATCAAGTTTGGAGTCAGAGTTGGTACAGTTTCACCGACTGCGACTCCACACAAAATTCCTTCCAACTTCGACTCTGAATCCACGGCCGACTACATGAACCTCAAAGACACCACAGTACTGGCTAAAACAACAGGCTACAGGGACCACTTAATGAAAGGAGCCACTCAGAGATGTATACATTCCAACAATTTTAATGGAGACGCAGGAGTCCAAGTAAGACAATCAAGGTACTGACCGACATACTGAAACTAGGCCGCCAACAAACAATGGGAAAAAGGCCCCACGACATATGGCACCCCAGATATCCCAAGTTATGCAAGACAGCCTGTGTTGGTTGACCATCTTGTTACTGGGCAGTTTAGGTTTGAGGCCTCGCCGCAGTCTTTACATTACTTGTAATTGCTTCTGGTTACCTTTCTTGGAAAATTAAGGGGTTCACATACCTAGAATAGTAGATTCCCAGCACAAGGTGTGGATTTCTCTGTTATGGTTTGGTTTTTAAGTTTGAATTTCAGCCAATAAGGAGATATTATAGCTAGGTGGGGATAAGGCAGTTTAGTAGGAAGAGGAATTTAAATGCATGGCTTTAACAGCTCATTGTTATTTTGACGCTTGTTGGAACTCAATGTAAAAAAGGCTGGATGAGAAAAGTTGCAGTGCCATGGTCAAGAACAGGTGTGTATTAACACAACTTCGTACAATATTTATTTTGTTAGTGATATTAATAAAAATTAAGCAAGAGTACCAGGTCTTTTGCTCTGAGTAACTGAAGCAACAGAAAGGGGTGTAGTTCCGTTAAGTGGCAACATGTAAATATTCCATGACATTAGGGTTTCTGATCCCGAACCAAGCTACTCTGCCATGTCCAAGAATACAGCAAAAGAAGGATACAACCTGACTCCACTAACTGCTCCCTCAGCAGTTCGCACTCAGATGACACTTGTCTCCAACATGTGTATACAAACAATGTGTCAGTATATGTCAACACCTTGATGCTGCATAGAGTCAGACAGAGAGTTTCTAAATCAGTTGAAACTAACTCTATCGTGCCATGGCTGACTGCCCAAGAAAACTTAACTATAGCCTTAACTCTTCTGCTGTATAACTGAATTTCAAGCTGATTTCCAAATTCTCCACCACAAAATGAAAATGAATTTGTTGCTTGTGTGAATGATTTCCCAACATCTCAAGCACTATTACTTTCCAAACCTATTCCCAAGTATTTATGGAGAAAGAAAAATAATAAAATACATTTTAAAATGCAGAAAATCAAAGAAAAATAAGGGTATGTTATAAATGGTACATAGTAAGTTCCAAATAAGTCTAAACAGAATTACTTCAGTTATTTATGGCACGAAGTAATGCTGATATTACAAAATATAGCATTAGTTCATGATGGTCTTCTATATCTAACTCCTCTGACTCTCTGTTTCTCTTATATCAGCAGTGTCGTTATTGCTGCTCCTGGACAACAGCACCTACTGACTTCTAAACGTCAAGGGACATATTCAAAGTTTGCACTCAAATAATACATTTTTCTGAAGCTGTGCAATAAAGCCACTTGTCACACTGAGGGATAATAAAATGTAGGGTCAATATATTCACTTACGATACCAAAAGAATTCATACCAAACTCAATCTGACTTTTTAAACTTACATGTCTTGGTTCAAGACTATCATCAAGTCCAAGGCCACGAATATGAGAATGAGCACCAATTCTCTCAATCCTCGTGATTTCTCTCACCTCCTGCACTTTTGCTGCAGCGGCTGCCTGTAAATAGAATCACCTTAAGCCTGACAGTAACTCCATTGTACTGAAACTTCCTTTGGAACTTGATTCTTATTTGCCCGGTCACAAAATTCTTTGCTGTTACAGAAGAACACAACAGTTGGCACCTGATATTACAAAAGCCATATATGGGATCCTAAAATCCAATCCAAATTTCCACAACCTATTTTCAAAGGTACACTTTAACGCTATCATCCCATATACCATTAAGCTTCATGAATGTGTTTGACCCTAAGGTTGTATAAATACTTACATCACACATATCACAATATAAATATATAATAAAGCGAAAGTGGATGGAATGTAACGATATGACATCCATGGATGTTACGGTTAGCTCCACATTACTTAATTGGATAACAGCTACATTGACTACGGATGCTTCAAAGAACTGTCCACAGAAACCCATCAAAATGTGAAATTAAAAAGAATAAAAACAAATTTCTGAGTTCCTAACATCCATACAGTATAGGTAACTGATCATGTAGACAATTACAAATGGCCCAAAATTCACTGATCCACTGCATGCCATTCTATGTTTATTAATCAGGGCTTCACAGACTTCAGTACTGATATCATGTGGTTTGTAATCTTGAAGATACACAAGCTTATGAATGAGCTCCCAGTGTTTTTACAAAGTTTCCAAATCCAGCTCCAACCTCTACTCTCAGTTCTGTCAAGTTTACCTTACATCTTGTCCCTTTCTCCAACAATTACACTCATTCGATGATGTGTCTTTTGCCTTACATTCCACTTCTTGTCCACTACAGCACCTTCCATGCCAAGGAGTCATGTGTTTGATCAATAACATAGCTTTATGTCCTTACCTCACTGGTAGGTGTGAACGTAAAACATTACTTAGCAGCTGTATCCTGATTATTTTTAAGCAGTCTCTCATAGGAATGGCTACGTTTCCACAATGTGCGAGCATGAACATACTAAGACTGCCTCTGTGAACGTTCTGATATAGGTACATACAAAATCTCCAATAAATATAATATGCGCAGTGGTTAGATCATAATAAGTTGTGAATTGCCGATGCACAATGATCACTTGCTTCCAAAACATACAAAACATTTTACCACCGGTTACTGCTCACTCCATTCCAAGCCAAAGGCTTGCCAATCGCATAAGGAAACCCCAGACGAAGCAGTGAATTCAAATTAGTAGCGGGGGAAAAATGCGTAGTATATACTTAACCGTGGCATTCAAAACAAAAAGATGTAACGTATCTATTTATAAATACATGCATCACCAACGCTAAACAAACTCAACGAGACAACTCACCGCCATTTCTTTAGATTCTGTCACAGATTTTGCTGTCTTTATCACAGATAAAAACCATGAACAAATTGTAAACTCCGTGGAAATTATACGTACACCGCCTCTTACGGTTCCTTCGTGCGTTACGGCACGCACTGGCGATAAGTAACCCACGCTCAAAGTGGTAACTTATGGAACTATATGGCGTGACGTCGGCAAGCAACCCGGTGCTGTGCCACCTTTACTTATTCATTCATTCATTCTCACAGTTCCATAAATCCAATAAAAGCGTCAGTCAATAAGCATACAACAAAACACCTGTTATAATAAGATAACAATAAGGATAATAATATACAGAATTCCACAGTATTAAGCTATCCAATTAAGACTCTGTAGCAGGTAAAAATTGAAAAAGCTAAAATATATAATATTATAAGTTACATAGTTAAAATGCATTAATGAGAAAAGACACTGAGAAGAAATGAGAACAATAGAATGAAAAGGATAAAAGAATGAAAAGAGTGAAAAAAATTAAAAAGGACTAGAACGGATATCTTATGTATAATTACTATTGGAAAATTCCTCTAGAGAATAGTATTTATTTCTCAATAGAAAATCTTTTACAGTTGATCTAAATTTACATTTATTAGTACAGAATAGATATTTATGTGAGAGGGAGGACCATTCAAAACCTTGGGGTCAAAGTAATGAACTCCTTTTTGGTAGACTTATTTTTGGAAGTGGAAGGTGAAAATTCTTTTTTTGCCTGGTTGTGGGTTACTGTATGCTGCTACTGTGAAATCACAACAACAGTAAACACATTAACGTCAGTCTTTATTCTCGTAGATATGTACAGGTTATTGTTATGTACAGTTGTCCGTGTCGGACGTATTTACAAGTGCTTCTCCTTTGCTATTGTGGCGGCTAAGGGCCGCGTTAGTGAGGTCCGACAAAGTTACTCCTGTGAAGAACGGACTCACTGAAGCAGTGCAGTGAGAGTGAGTTCTGTACAGTGTCAGCCGGTTGCGCGGAGCAGGCTGCGCGGTGGAGAGCCTGGGACAGCTCTGTGGTGCCGAGCAGCGTGTGCTGGTAGACACTGCGGCGCGTTCCGCAGGGTGCGAGCTGTAGATGCTGCTAACGGGCCGAGTGGCGGATGATGCTCGGGAGCCGATCGTGGAGGCTCGTAGCACGTTGAGTCTTGATATTGAACGCTGGATCCGGAATACTGGAATGCACAACTTTTGGCTGGAAATGTAGCCTTTTATACCTGGCCGTCGCTGGGCTGCCCGTCTGGGATTGGCTGGCGTGAAGAGCTTGTTGCAGTGGTGGGGAGACCGACTACCGCTGTACTGCGCGGAAAGGGCCGTTTTGCATTTGTGGGGATGTTCCCACATGGTATTTATGTTACTCACAATAGAATTTGTTATAAACAATCCAGTATTGTATAATAAAAAGGTAATAAAGGGTAAATATATTGGGAATAAAATGGCAAAACTCTTAATTCTTTAAATATTTCTGTGCAAGACTCACTACTTTTAATATTAGTCATAATCCTAAAAACCTTCTTCTGCAATTTAAAAATGTTTATACTATGAGTAGAAATACCCCAAAAAATAATGCCATGAGACATGAGTGTATAAAAATAAGAGAAGTAAATCATTCTCAATGTTGATAATGAAATATATTGTTTGGATATTCTGATTGCGTAACAAGCTATACTTAATTTGACGGTAAGTTTATTTACATGTTCATTCCAGGATAGTGTGTTGTCAATACCTAAAAATGTGTACTTTAAGTATTATTAATATATTTATTATATTTATTTCACTTAATGAAATATTTTTAGTTTTAAATTGAAGAAAATAAGTTTTGTCAAAATTCAAACCTAATAAATTATCACCAAAACATTTATTCAGTTATTCAGAGATGTTGATAACTTCCTTTTTAAAATTTATGAGGCTCTGATTTTTTATAAGAATACTCGTGTCATCAGCAAAGAGAACTGGTTTAGATTTATTTTTTATGACAGTAGGTGGATAGTCGATATAAAAAAGAAAGAGAAGGGGACCAAGTATCGATACTTGTGGAATTCCATTTTTAATCACTACCCAGCTGGAGCAAGTATGACAGCATAACAAATTGTCTTTAATTAAAACTCTTTGACATCTGTTGCTGGTATAAGATTTGATCAATGCATAAGCAGTATCAGCAATACCATAAAATTCCAATTTCAATAAGAAAACATCATGATTTACACAATCAAATACTTTATGTTACTCAAAAAATATATCTCCCACTGCTATTTTGTTATTAAAAGCTTGTTATATATAATTAATTAATCCATATGAAGCCATTTCTGTTGAAAATTTGCTTCTTAACCCAAGCTGTTCATTTGATAATATATTATTCTTATTAATTTAAAGATAAAATCTTACATAGATCACTCTTTCAAAAACCTTAGAAAAGGATGGTAATAAAGATATGGGTCTGTAATTAACATTATTTTTACCTCCCTTTTTAAAAAGGGGCTTAATTTCGGAGTATTTTAATCATGCTGGAAAGATACCAGTTGCAAGTATTTTATTAGACACATAATTTAATGGGGCACTAATAAATGGAAAGCTGGCTTCTAGGACTTTAACAGAAATTTCATCATAGCCATGAGAATTTTTAGTTTTAAGAGAATTAATAATTTCTTCAGTTTCCTTAATAGTTGAATAAGTAATTTTAATCTTAGGAAGGGGTGTTTATAAACCTGAAACAGGTAACTGACAGGATTATTATTTCTACCTGCATTATTACCTATTATATTCCTATCAGATATAATATTTTCAGTTATTGACAAAAAGTGTTTGTTCAAAGAATCAGCAATAGCTTGGTTGTCATGGATTAGGTTGCTTCTACATTTAAACAATGGATATTATCATCATTTTTTTGCTGTTACTGTTTTGACAATATTCCATGTGCTCTTCATTTTATTACTTGAATTTAATATTTGTCTATTGAAGTGAAGATGTTTAGCCTCTTTAATAACACTGGTCAAAATTTTACAATATAATTTATAGTAGTTACTAAGATGAGGGTTATCATTCTTTCCACAGGCTAAATAAAGAACTCTTGTACATTGACACAAGATTTTTATACCCTGATGTGTCCCTACCTTATGTACATAGTTAGTTTTTCATTTCTTAGGGGAAAACATGAATAGAAAATTCTTAAATATGTATTCAAAAAAGAACTAAAAGTGGTATCAACATTGTCATCACACCATTTTAAATTATTATCTAATTTTATGTATCTATACGCAAATTCACATGTCAGGGACATCTCAGAGGCCGTAAATATCAAATTCTTAACTACAGTGAATTGCTTTTTGGCTGGCAGTATTTTAGTAAATTCTGGATCGTTTTACTTTGCTTACATATAATACATCTGAACACAATACTAACTTCCATACAAAATTCACGCTTTGTCACATGATAAATTCTCCTAATCATTTATTAATTATAGAATTTATATGATGGGAAACTTGTTAGCCTACCATTACCATCAAAATTGGCATTTAGAAATGAAATCATAATTTTGAAGATCTGAGTCTGCTCCTCTTTTCAGGAGGAATGTGTCCTGCTTTTGAAAATGTACTTCCTTGAGGAACTTATGTTCACTACAGAGTTGTCTAGGATATGCCTTCCTACTGTTTGGTAACACTTCTTTTCATCCAAACCTGCAAACGGCAAATGCTGATACTGTGCCTTTGTGGCGAACTGAATGGGAGGATCTGTTGGCAACTTCATAAGGTTCTTATGTAAAAAACATCCATTTGGATCATTACATATGGTAGCACTGTAGAGAATACAAATTCTATGCAAAAAATTATTCCAATGGGTAGAGTCGATTATGTTTTTAACTTTTCAGTGTATCATATTTTTTGTTTGCTGTCTAGACCTGGATACGGCATAGAGCAAAGTAAACACAAAGGAGCACTGTAAAATGTAAAGCTTCAACTTAATCATTACAGCCAATACCATACAACATCAGGTGAACCCTGGAAGAAGGTATGATACCTGAAATGATATGCACATGGTTTTATTCGACAGATTTGCACTGATCAAAGAGTAAGTTTATGTTTTGCAAAGTATGCATCTTTAAATTCGATATTCCATAGAACCAGACTGAACATTGTATTTTGAGTGTACTTGTGTGACATTATCTTAATATTAGGCAATACACTTTATGCATTTTATTTTACCATCAACAAGTATGATACAAGAGTTATTTTCTCTCTCCACCATGGTGAGATCACTTTCATTTGGAAATCCTAGTACAAAATTGCACTATATCAGTTTTACAGCATGGTTATTATATCGTACATTAATAACAAAAGAGTTTTAATTGTGGTTGCTGTATTTTATATGCAAAGTGCAAATGATTTTTTTTTAATAATCTCATACACTGGACAAACTCACATCTGGTCTAAATGTATAAATATGCATGTCATTGACACAATGCTAGACACTAGTGACTAGAAAGGCAACAAGCTCTATTCAATTACATTGTTGTGAATTTATTTTAGGAGCTCAAAATAATAAATATATTGGGCTGGTACATGTTTTCAAACAGGCATTTTTTTCTTATTTATTGATCCAACTCTCCAGTGAAAAATTTGTATAGCCTTTGTTCAAGTTGAGCGAATCTTCGAAAACAATCCTATGCATGGATACTGTGATAGAGTCAATAGAATATACCGAATCCTTCCTGTACAGACATGAGAATATGCAGTTTTATAAATATGGCTTTTAGTTTTTACATACACCTTCCATTACTGAAAGCAATGGACTAGATAACGCTGTGATGTGCAAGCTGCAGTTACACCAAACAATAGCAGCTGTCATATAACATGTTTAGGAGCAAGGGGCAAAAACTGAATCATACACATTTCTATAAGATTCTGAGGATGCTATGTCATGTTCAGCACCCTTCACTTTTTAGACCCTCTATATTGTCCAGTGTTTAAAAATAAAAAAAAATAAGCACAACATTTTAGTGACTGACCCTGTCTCTGCCCTCAGCTAAAAGGCTGAGTGAACCCCTACTCATTGGGCCCCACCCATTACAGCAACGAGTTGCAGAGGTCAGTCCAAGACCCTCGTACCTGAGGATGGTGAAACAGCATGTTTCCAAAATATTGTTTTCAATTTCTGTATTTTTAAACACTGGACGATGTATAAAGTCCAAAACCTTAATAATGTTGTTTGACATGCGACTGTACATTACAGAATGAATGGAGAGGAAAGCACGGGGAGTATTCATGTCCTGTTTTAAATTGTGAACCCAGCTACTTGTCTGGAAGAGCTTGGAAAAGCCATAAGACAAGCAGAGGAGTCAGCAACTGGGATATGAAGGGAGTAGCATTTGAACATGAGAACACCACTGACACTTAACTGTGGTGGGGGGATGTGCTGTAAATGAGAAAATTCAGGAATCAGAGAGAGACAATGGAGTAACAAGTGGAACAAAAACACAGGGTAGAGCGAGTTATACTTAAAATAGCTGGTGAAAAAGGGAGAAGACTGACAGACTAACTGCAGAAGTAGATGACAATGGGTGAGCAAGAAGAAGTTACACAGTACTATGTTAAGAGTTTTATAAAAGCTCCATAAAGAGTCCATATTTTTACTGACAATGACAATGTTAAATCTTCACCTCACCTATGAATACAGTTAGTACTTAACTTCTTCAAGTTTATGCTAAATGAGTCCTACAAATGTTTTTGAAACTTCATTTGTAGGTGAAAAATTTCAAACATGGCAACAGCACAAAACTGCAAGACTGTGCCTGACACCTGTCTGATGTGACTGATAATATGTAGAACAAAATGGTATTCAGTCCTACAGTTAGTCACATTTGACTTTCAATATAATGTTTTTACGTTAAGGCAATATGATTTAAGCCTCTTATGAGGGCCAAAAATCGGAAATGAAGTTTCTTTTCTAGTGTTCCCTTGAGGGAATTTGGAAAATGATCAACAATCTATCACAAAGCTGGTCTCAGGAGAGAAGAAATATTCTACAGTTTATATTGCTAACAGCTAATAAGTAAGACAGCAATTCGTGACAGCAGTGGAACAAGTACACATATGTATACGATGAAGAATTCCATGCCGATCATAGATGTTAGAGTAACATTTTATGAAACAATTATTACGGTATAATGATACTGGCATGACATGTTATAAGATTCTGTTCATTGTTTGATGTATTCATCTGTCCAAATGGAAAATACATTAAAGCAATATCCTTTTAATATCAATATAAATGTCACAGATGTAAATCTTATAGATATAACACAACAGATTATAATACAATACAACAAAAACTTTCAAAGTGCAAAAATAATTGTGAGCATTAAACGAATGCTGGTTGTTTTTTGATTGTTTAAATTCATTTCCTTTTAATGAGAGAGCTCTGATCCCTCAAAGACCTCTGATCTGGTGATAATGAAGTGAACCAGTCTTGACATCATACATCAACCAAATGGCACCATTACTTTCATATGCATCTAATTAAGTCTGTAGATTTAGGTTCGTCCATGTGAAGGAAGTCTTCCCATGCACAGAGGATGTAATGTGACTTAAATTCAGCAGATGCTTTTTAAGAAATCCTTTTACAGTAAATAATCTGTTGTACCAAGTGACCAAATAGTTATGCAAACCATTCACATTATAACAGAACTTATTAATTTTGTTTAATTTTACCACAGTTTTTTGCAACACTGTAACAGCTACATTCACATCATGCTGAAAGTGACTTCCTTTGCAACAAAGTTACAACCCAAATCAGCATAATTCAGTTTACTTGGAATCAGCTGGTAAACACATACTTACCTGTTTGCATTCCAACAGTCTGCTTACAGGACTGGTCAAGAATGTACACATAAACACGGGTTCACTTATAGCCTACCATTTTGTGTGTGTGTGTGTGTGTGTGTGTGTGTGTGTGTGTGTGGTGGTGGTGGTGATGATGATGATGATGATGATGATGTAAACTGTACACAATTCAAACAGACAGTAAATGATCCAGCACTCTCCACATCACAAGGTAATAGTTTTGTCACATGCAGTATATAAATACGTTGCATTTTGCTTTGAGTAACGTAGGCTTATAGTATGGCTTTGAATGACCTTTTGATCACCGTGTATAAGGATTACCAGAACACACAATATTGTCACACTGTCTCTTAAGCAGCAATACCATTTTCCATTGTTACAAATCAGTATCAGTAACATTATTTGGATGACCACAAAACATTCGAAAGCCCAAGTCATGACCTTCTCTTGGCAATCAAATGAAAAGAAAAGCACTGTACCAGACACTGAAGCAAAATCAATATATGAAAGAATAATTTGTCAGTAAAATTGTTAAAATGATCTGTTGCGAGTGGTGTCCTCCATTCTGACATACAATGATATAAGTCTTCAAAAATGATAAAGTTGCTTTTCCATCATTTCCTGAATGATAATCTAAGAAATTATTTTGGAACCTTTCTTGCAATATACGAGGCAGACTCGCATGCTGCACTGTACAGACATACATGTTTCCCATGTGAAGTCTTTGCAATTGTTCATACTTCAATGAACTTGGAATTTACTTAATGTAGATGCATGTGCAAGTCTTTATACCATAAAAGGTTTCAGACTCTTACAGCAGTTTTGGCGAAGATTCATGTCTCATGGGACTTTATGTTATGTTCACTGGTAGTATATCAGTCAGCACACTGGTAACCTCCCAGAGGACATAAATTTTCAGACATCATGTTGAATTTGACTGATACAGACAAACAAGAAATCCTTGTAACAACTTTCAATATAGATGCCAATACCAAAATTTTATTTGAATTCTTTTAGTAGTTCCAGAGATGAACGTGCAGAGAAACACAACGTTCCACTGAAGCACATTGTGCCAAGAACATATGAAAGTAGTTTTGCGTACTTTCAACAGAACAGTGAAAAACATTCATCTCGTAGGCTCTATAAAATTTTGATATTATAATTAGTAAACAAAAGCAAGGCCATCACATCACCAAAGTGCAGATATGTGCAACCTTTACTTGTATGTCTGGGAAAATTTAAGCAAAGTTTATGGAAAATTCTATACCTTAGGAAATAAGGTGTGGACAGTGAGGCAGGAATTCACAGAGAATGAATGTGGAATGCAGCATGCTTCATCAGTAGCATTACAGGTGAAGGATACAACTCTCAATCATTACTTGAAACAAACAAAATGTAGGTGGTTTCGCTCACAAATTATTCATTCATTCCCAAATCCTAGTCACTTCTTATGCTACAGTATTCTTTGTCTCTGTATTAGTGGCTGTATTGCATCTGGTGGCAGATACTACATCTGCACATGTGCCATCTTTTGCTTGAACTCATGGTGATATGAACTCAAGTCTTTTCACACAAATTCCCTTATTAATGCTATTTTCTGAGAAGGTAGCAGATGTTAGAACAGTCTTCAATGAAGCTGCAATACTATTGATAACCACACTGCTACATTCTTTTTTCAACTACTACTTGGAAAGCAAAACCTTGAAATCTTCAATCTACACACATTCATTTTATCTTCAACACATGTGCTTCCACACATCTGCACAATGCATTTGGCATTCATTTTGCAAACATGCTTCATTCAAAATAGTCACATTTATTTATCTGTCCTGTGGTTGGGCTTCACTGGGCTCCATCTAGTGACACATTTCTTAAAAATTCCTACAGTTATGGCCTTTCTGACCATACTGGTATTTGCCCCCTGGGCAAGAGTGAAGGGTCCACTTATGACATGTGAGCACCTACAGAGTGGCATTCTACTTACATCCAATTATATGGTGACACTGAACACAGTGCCACGAGGAGGCAACCCACACCTTGTCCACACAACTCGAACCATGATGGGGGCCAGGTATTTTCCACATTTATGAGGTTATGATGATGTTACAGTTAAGATATGGAACAGGCATACAGTCAGTCTCAGATCTAAGGCATTTGGAAGCAGAACCCAGTGTCTTATCTTTAGATCTCAGTATCACTATTATAGAATGGCAAACTGCATGGTTCTGGCTTACAGAAGAGCAGTAGAATAAGTCTGAAAGAACTGTGAATTCCTTTCTTATCTCACAAATGGTTGGACATGGATGCCTAGAGATAATAAATCTTATATGACTGTCAGTTGGATGCAATAATGCATTCAGTAGAACTGACAACATTTTATACCAATGAATATTAATTCTACTGTCCAGGACGAGCGTATGAAGCCCCCTTTGACATTAAATAAGGATACACAGCATCCTTATACTTCCTTTTACGTTATTACAGAAATCAAAACCATTAACCCTTATAAAGACTGGAACTTGTTAACTGTCAAGTTTATTAATTCTTTTCTCCCACTAAATGAAATGTCACACATGTGGCAATTCGGATGATAAATGACTTTTTCCTGTAATGAATATTTCAAGGGAAGGTATAACAATTCCAGCATAACCTGTAGTAGTAAGATCAGCATGTCATGGACTGTAAGTATATCATCATGAGCAAGCTACAATTCTCTTGCAAAAACCGAATACAAAACCACTTTCAGATCTGAACATCATTTAACAGCTGAGATCTTAATAAATGGAACACAAACTTCAATATAAATTGCTAACATCTTTACACACCTTAAGCTTCTTACAATTCTGTCTAAATGGCAACAATGCTGTCAAGTGCACGGAGCATTTGGCCCCAGTTAATTCTTTAGTTTACTGTATTGCACAAGCGATGTTGATGCTTCAATTAAAACACTACTTTTTTTTTGGAATGTTGGTGAGAAATTTACAATACACTTGATATTTAAAGCAATCAACAAAAATTTTCAGTAACTTATTTTTGGAATATATTACATACTATCTTTTTCCCTCCAAAAGATTAAAAATGTTGAAACAATTACCTTAAAAGTTACAATTAAAAATTCACACACCCACATACATACTGCATCATACATAGATCACAAGAATGATATCTTTGGTTTGTAGCTAAAAATATGCTGTGAAAAATATGCATACTTAAAGCTAAGTACTTAAAATTATTAATATTTCACAATATTTTGTGGTTGGGGGAGGGGATGACTAGGTACAACACATTCCAGTCTTTTGCTGCCTCTTTCACAACCTACATCATCTAGAAATTCAACCTGGTCCAGACTTACACACACACAAACACACATGCACACACACACATACATACACACACGCACATACATACATACACACATACATACATATATATATACATACATACATACATACATACATACATACATACATACATACATACATACTGCTTACCCACGGACAGCCCTTCTGTCTTCCCAGTGCAGGAAATCAGTAATAAATCATTTAACTCATAAAACTTGTTCCAATAAAATCTGCACATGACGATAATAACAACAGCTTAAATCAAAATTTTACATTTAACTTGCCAATAGTGCTGACATAATTCAGTATTCTCCCAAATCACTCTCACCCCTCCCTTCCATCCCTGTATAAATATAAACTAACAGTGTCTGCTGTGGCAAGGTTTGAGGTTTTCACAGGGAGTTACTGAGGGCAGAGGTCTTCCAGGATGTTGCAATGTGTCACTGGATGAGTGGCTCCCAACGTTTAGAAGGGGAAAAAGATTGTGCTTTCGAAATATCAGGAACAACTCACCCAATGACCCAACATCGGATCCCAAAAGACCTCTAATCCTCAGCAACAACGCTGTAATAACCTCAAGTTTAACCCTTCTGACTGTGTCACACCCATCACACTTCATAGAAATGGTATGTCCACAAACAATATTGACATGCATGTTTCTAGTCACTGTATATTTTTTAAATATAGGAGCCTTACAACAACACTATCTGATTTAGGCAAGTGTCTGTGTCACCCTCTTCCACGCAGAAACCTGTCCAAAGGATAAGGACTGTAAGAGGTCCCATGTGGTAAGCAGTCCTTATATTCATTTGCATATGAGAAAGTGACAACCATTGTACATTACTCAGGCAACAGCCAATGTCAAAATAAAGTACTTTCATAACAATATCAGGTTCTGACTGAAACACCCACGCATTTTTCTTCCAAACAGTCCTTCTGACACTAGTTTCCAGTATACACTCATAATCATGTGTACAGACACACATTCTGGACCAACACTTTTAGCTGCGGTAAATCTTCAGATGATGCAGAATATAAAATGAAATAACTGTCAATATGTCTAGCAAGCACGGGAATGCCACCAGAACAGAAACAGTGACATACGGATGTAAAAAAATAACACATGAAGGAGTTCTAACTTTGTAACAAACTGAACATATAAAATAACAACCAAACACTCTAAGACTAGATATTAGGCTTAAAAGTTTTCTTTAAAACAGCTGCTTATGTTATAATTTGCTGTTCATCACATGTCATAATAATGAATAACAAACTATTGACAATTCATACCATTATTAACAGTGTAAAAAAGAGGATATAGGGTTTAAGGATATGAAATGTAACACATCTTTCCTTAATATGATATATATATACATAATACAGTAGATTATATAATTCTCAGCTGAGAGGTAATGAGCAGTTGTATTTAAATGACAATCTTAACTTGCTTAAAAGTGAACCACATAGATCATGTTCTTACTTTCCTTGCTGTGTCCACTATTGTACTCCAGTTCACTTCACTTACTGTCACATCATATCACTTACCAGAAAGCTGGAGTATTAGAAGTGCTGGTCATTTAGCAGCAACAATACTCTATAAACTTATTTACATTATCCCTTCTGTGACAATGCATCAAAGGTCATGATAAAGTGGAACTAATCCATGCCCATTTTCAGCATTCTACAGTGATGAAGTTACAGTCTCACAAAACCATTATCTAGTACTGCCAACAGTAGTCAAGGGATGACAACATAACTATTCCACTAAGACACACATACATTGCATTGGACAAATGCCTCTTTTTGAAAGTCTGCTCTCTGTGGTACACCACATGTATATAAAACTTGCCACAGAAGAGGTTAAAAATGAATAAGTTGAGTACAGCACTCCTAGTACATTCAGTATATCTGGCATGGCACATTAAAATTTCATTCTCATTTTATAGTTGTGTTGAAACTGGATCCATGTACTCCACTTATGGTGTGTATGTATATGTGAGACTAGCTCATTAATTGACAGTTATTAATGGTGGCAACTACAGATGGTTTCTATATTACTCATACATATACTGACACCATACTTTATACATGCAATAACATTTGTGAAGTTGTATCAAACGTCACATTTCTACAAGATTCTGATGATAATATACCACACTTCAAATCCTTCAGACCATGAACTTTGTACATCTTTTATTAAGGCAATAATAAAAATTAACAAGACACTATGTTTTGGGTACAGGATTGGTCCTGTCCTGAGGCTAACAATAAGGTCAAGACACGCTCAGTTCGGCCAACAGGCAATGCTGCTCTCACCAGAGTAACTTGAGGACAGGGAGCAACCCTATTCCCACAGACACAGTGTTCTATTATCTTCCCATTATTGGACAAAGTGCACAGAGTGAGTGACTTGAAATATCGCATTGTTTCCTTTTCAGTTACATAACAATTGTGTTTTCTTCTGTGTCAGGAATTGAAGGTGGAATTGTCCATGTAAGTGTCGTACATGTTAAGACTGCTCAGAATTTCCTGACAACATTCTTCTGTCACTTAACTTTATGCTTACCATGTTACAGCATTATTTACTGTATTGAAATTGTGTTCCTACAAAACTTAAGCTGCATCATCATCCTCATTACTGGACATAAACTACATGCACCGCAGGAACATCCCAAATTAGTTTCATATTTTTATCAGGGTGACTAACTTGTGAATAACCACATGCCCAGAAAATACCACACCTTTAAAACTTAGCTGTCTGGGAAATCTGATAAATTGGAAACTTAAACCTCATGGGCATGTGTCAGAGACATGTGTAAATTAAATCAAAGGCAGATACCATACAACTCTTCCTGAAACTGAAAGTGTTTTGCTGCATGATTAAATCCTTCAGGCACAACACTTCTAACACATTATCTCTACAGATTTATTGCAGTACTTTCCCATTGCTGCCTTAATCCACAAGTTCAAAAATTTGTGCAGATATTGTTTATTTATACATATATTATCATTCCTAATCATTTCCTGTAATACTTATAAGTATTGATGCCAGCTGAATCTCATAGCCACACCTTCACATGCGGGTTCTATATGCCAGTCTTCCAAATTGTTTAAAGGGTATAAAGTTATTCACACACAGCAACTGAGTTGGTGTGTGTGTGTAAGTTTACCTACCCCAGTGACTAAAGTCCACACATACCAAAGTGTTGGAGTTTTCATTATTGTTTTTAACATTTTAGCTTTTGAGATCTGCACTCTTCGGGGTTTTTACACAGCACAGAATAGGAGATCCTTACCCACATTTTGGGACAACCTATCGGCCCCATCTTCAAGGGACTGCTTGACACTTGAGGATGGGATACATTTTCCTGAAACATCAGTAACAAACTACCATTCTACACTGTGTAAACTCCCAAAAGAGCAAAGATCTCATTTACACTATGGCAAAGGTAAAGGTAAAGCAGTCCCATTACAGGCCTGGGCAGGCCCTTAGGGTTCCAGGAGGTTGAGGCTCCCAGATTTCTAGACAATCAGCACATGAAGGTGGTAGGTTGTCAGCCATATGCACCAGCCACATTTACCTCCCAGGAAATATTCCTGGTACTCATTCCTGTTAGAGGCTGAGTCGAACCCAGGGCCATAGTGCGACCGACAGGATTATGTCAATGAAAAAATCCACTGACACCATCGGGAATCGAACCTGCACCCTGCCGGTTTGTAGCGCAGTGCCTCAACCAATGCGCCACCGCGGCGCCCATTACACTATGGCAGAAGCCTGAAATAATGTTAGCTTTTGCATCATGTATTACTGTCCATCAAATAATACTGAAACAATTATCACTTAACAGATGAAGGGGATGATGCTGTCCCATTAAATGTACATCCTTTTCACCTGCATGAGAAAACAATGTCCCAGGGTGGGTATTTAAATTGAACAGTGATCTGGCTGCAGCAGCACACTAGAATTTGAAAGGACATATGCTAAAGGTTAATGTAATTTCACATCAGACTGAAAGCTGTCACACTAAATAACATTGCTTTGTCAAAGCCACTTAATATGGTGGCCAAAAAATTTAATGTCTTATGCAGATACATAACTACCACATTAAATATAGCGTATGTAGAAAATCTTACTATGACTGAACAAAAAATCCTGTCATCTAAGGCACAGGTGAGTCCAGAGCACACAGGTTGGAACTTAATCATATGTTGCAAGCATGACTTTTCATGTCAACAAAGATAAAACTGCACTTCTGAATGGCTTCCTAACAACAATGTGTATATTTGTTTACAGTGTCTGCCCATTTAAAGCCATCATGTTTAATTACGTTAGTTCACAGACTTCTGTCTTGTTTTACTTAATGACAAAATGTTTTGTGATGCTCTCCTGACTACATTTGTAATTTTGAAATCAACATGAAATGTAGGCAAAAATACACACAGGATTGAAGTTATGTCTTGTCTTTTAAAACAATATGAAATTCTTAAGATTGGCATTCTTTAGTTAGCACGTCTCTACCTAATGCATTTTGGTGTAAAATGATCAAGGGTTAGAAATAGCCTGAAACAGAAAATGAAGAAATAAAAAAGCTAGCAAGATGTCAATTAACTTTGTGCTTGCTTCAGAGTCATACAATTTTGTACAAACATTTACAGAAATTTCACAGCCACCCCTCCAACACATACTGCTTGCTGAATCCAAAACAACAGTATGAACCTCCCACTTGAGCATGAACAAATTTTTATGCACTGAAAAGTTTTGATCTGGAACACAATGCCACTTATTACATGAAGTCTTAAGAAAAATGGATAATCATGCAGAGAGTTCTTTTATGAATGCGTTTGACCATGCCTGTAACCATATGTTACAGCAGTGATGATACATAACTGGCATGTTACATGGCCTGCAAAGTAAATATGACTCTGCTGACACAAGTGCTATTAATTTATGTGGCATATAGTTCATCAACAGCACCACAACTTCTTTTGTCTTCTGTCATCATTATTTACACACACACACACACACACATGCACAAACACAACAAGATCTTTTGAAATATCTCTGCAAACTTAATTTAAGTCACAAAACCAGTCTTTTTGGTACACAGAAACATGCTGTGAAAGACCTTGCATTCTTTCTAAGTATTATACACTTGATGTTACTTTTTCAATACAACTGTTCATACCAACTGAGACTCTTCACATAATTGTAAATATCTCTACTTGTGAGGGCACATAATGTGGGTTGGGATTTACATTTGCGCACTGCAAGACACCAGTCTGAGAAGCGGTAATTTGCACTTACTCTACATGATGAACAAATTTTATATTATACGAGTTTAGTCAAGTCTGCGAATTAGCTTTAAATATCCCCAGCAACTGTACAGTGTCTGTACTCAGTTACACGGATGCACAAATCCCGGGTGCCAGGTCCCCATGGCAACTAATACTTTGTAAGCTGGCACCTAACATTTGTGGGTCCTAAATATGGAACTTGCTTTATGTCACCATTCTGGTGCCTAACATTTGTGGTGGCTCCTAGATTTTTTAAATATTTGTGCACACAAGCTCAAATACCTTCTGTAGCTGCCAATTTTTCAAGGAGAATTGAAGTTTTGAAACAAGCCTGCCAATAATACAGTTAGGAGAAAATTTCGCTTGGTCTGGTGAATTATAACTCAGACTTTGTGTGTGTTCATGGCTGTTTCATCAGTGTTCTGCCAGCAGTTATTCAGTGCTGAATACAAAATGTAGAATGAACTGAAAAGGAGATACACTGTTTTATTTCAAGGCACTGTCACCTACTGTCAGTACATCTGGAAAAACTGGGGTAAACAGCGATGACTGGTGCTGCCCTGAACTACCATATTTTTCCTGACTTACAAAGACTTTCAGGAGAAAAATTTAATCACGCATAAAAAATAGAAATCTGTTTCATTGGTTGAAAATATGCCAAAAATGAACAAAAGCAAACAATGTTACTAGTATGTCCTTGGTTCAGTATTTGAACCATCTACTCAAACATTTAAAGCCTAGCAGTTACTTCATATATCACAATTTTCAACATTCAAAAATTCTACATTCTGGAAACAGAACGCATTAATGTTTTCTATGGTTCCAAAAATGAGCAGGAAGTATGTCCCTACACAGCACAAACTGATTGGTTTTATAACCAAGACCGAGAGTGTTTACCACATGGCATGAACTGAATCTTTAGATGTAATTAGGTTAATTTTCATCGTTAAAGGGTTCATAAGTTTCATTACTTAATATTTTAATGCAAGGCTATATTATCATCACAATTGCTTTCTGTCTCTCATGGACAGTACAGTGATGTGTTTTGCACAACTTTTCATACCTCAGCAGTCCCACATTTGAATCGGAGCCCACAGGATTTCTGTGGTTTTCTTCAACCATTCCAGACAAATGTTGAGATGATAACTTAACATCTGCTGTTCCTCCTTCATACCCCAGACTCGTCACTCCTCTTGTCCACTGTTGACTCATTATCCCCATACCATCTACACAGCCTGTTCCTCTGTCAACTGGGCTCACCCTACCCTAAAGATAGCGGCACATTGTTTTCCCATTCAGCACTCCCAACCACATACTAGACTACACAGTAAAATAATCTAGAAACCACAATATTCAACTTCATAAAAACCTGAAATCTCATACAGTATGACACTGTACCTTATCACACAAGACTTCTGTAACACTGGGCAAAATATTTTAGCTTCTTCACCCCTCCAAAAAAAAGTATCTCTTTCTGACTAAACTGAACAGCATACTTCAATGATATTACCCTTGCAGTTGTAACAAACAGTTTTCCTGTTACTGCAAACATTAACTTATTACACTTTTCCCTGCAAATCATCTAAAATTTTCACAAGTTGGGAGTAGAACCTTCAAAAGTGCCTGTTGATTCATGCTGTATCATGAGGACAGTAAATAGCAAATCCTCCTGTTTCCTCTCACACACTTTACCACATTAACACACTGCTGGCTAGTTATCAGTTATTATGTGAAGTACTCGTGCGGTTCTATGAAAGTTGAGATGCAAAGGAAATACGTCACGCAAACCGTGAGGTTATCCAGACTTGGTATCTGTGGCTAGACTGATCAAGAAACCTACTTCTGTTTTGTGTAACCAAAACAATATTCACTAGTGCAATTAAAGAAAATTATGAGGACAATTTGAAGCCATTTCTTTGAAATAATAAATCATTATATCTACAATTACATCCTCTTATTAAAATTAATTCACACATTGCTAAAATCTGGGTCTAGCAATTTCACACAACAAAGACAATTTTAACAACTGGAAAATTAAATACACATTTTATATGGCTACAAAGAGACATATAGTATGAGAATTTTAACAGTAATATGGTATCCTTCAAAAACTTGTTATTACTGGCAGCCATATTCCATCAGAGAATTAAATGGTGTGTTTGTGTTATTGTGTGCATATTTTTAATAATCCCGCTTCATGTTAGTTCCCATGAATGCTCTTCGGTAACGTAACACAGTGTGTCTGCAGGAAACTATTGGCTAAAAAGTAGAGATATTTCAGTGTGTCTGCACGAAACTATTGGCTAAATGGTAGAGATATTTCAATTAAGTCTTTTTGCGCTATATTACGCATCATAGTCAAAAAATCTGGTATTTTAGAACCTCCTGCTACTTTCATTTTTAAAGGTGAATTGGAGAGGCGGCAATTAATTGCATGTAAAAATATGATGTAAGAAAGCATTAATATACAAACAAGTCAGTCACAGTGGAATGGAGGAAGGCTTTACATAAATACAGGTGTTACCCTTAAAGAACAGTGTTACCTATGCTGACTTCAGCAAGTGAAGATGGCGCCTTAAAACAGTAGACAAATGTCAGCAGTCTTTAATCTGACATGTCAGCTTCCATCAAACTTTCGACAGAACCACTACAGGATTCCGTAACATACTAAACTATACACTCAATCCTTACTGAAAATGCTAGGAAAGAGGCAAATTTTGATGGCCATCTTGATATGGCAATATTTTCCTGCTGCAGATATTTCTGTTTGGTGCAATTCTATAATCATTCATCTGTATCAATTATGTAGTCTGGCTGTATTTTAGTCATTCTTAAAATTTTCATACATATATATATATGTATGTACATATATATATAAGCACATAATGTTAGATACATGAAACACGAATACCCCCATGTCCATGCAGCATTGCTCATATACTTGAAATTTCAGTAGTGTGCTAACAGCACACCTTATGTAGGAGGTCTTGTTCATGGTTTCTTAAAATAATTTTCCATCAGACCCAGCACTACCACTGCTGCTGCTGAAGATAAGCACAACTGCTTCATGGTTTTGGGGGGTCTTTCATGACAAATAGGTTCATCTTCTACATCAATCCCCAGTATTTTCATATCCCATTCATATGCGAATACCCAAATACTTGTGCAATTAAAAACCATTTTTAAGATGGTTTGTAAAATATAGCAGCAGGTTCTCTGACTACCTGAACCCTGCACTGCTGCCAAAGAATAACATTTTTGAAGCATTCTTTTGGCTCACACATATATATCGGCCACACTTGAAATCAGTATCCACAACATGACCATGCCCAGCCTCTCTCCAAATGCCATTATTCTGATTATAGTCCGCACCTACCACGCCATTCCTTCCTCACACCCCTCCAATTTAGATACAAGAGCAGCAGGAGCTTCAAAATATTAGGGTTGTAGGTAAGTGTGACAGGACTTGGCCTGAAAACACTTCACAGAGTTATAGGGTTGTGAATGCTGTGAGTCACATGTAGAGACATCTATTTCATGCCATTGACCCTGAAGTCGTTGTCACACCCTTTTCAAGAGTACCTTTGCTCTCACTGTTAGATCTAACTGCCTTGATGGTAGGCGGTGAGGACGAAGTTTCTGCTGCAGCCATAGTCTCTGTAGATGTAGGACAGGAAATGGCCGTGGTGGCAGGTGTTACTGCACTGTTGCACTCAGTTGATGAACCTCCTGCTGTCGTGTTGTTATTGTTGGCACTGGTACAGCTACGACGGCGTCCCACATTGTTACCATTCTCACGTGTTGGAGATTTCACATCAAACACTGATGTATCACTCTCTATGTCTGATTCAACCTGCAACAGTTTGCTTGTACCACAATACTGTCCTGTAACAGTACACATTCCTGAATAAATACTGCAAGCACTTTGCATTCTCAGTCTTATTTTTGTTTAACCCTTCGCTGCCAGCCTCTGTACCTAGTACAGACATTTAACCTTTTAAAGCCTAGCAGTAACTTTACATACGACCAGGTTTAACATTAGAAAATTCTACGTGGTGCCCACATTGTGTTTATGTGTTTTGTACGGATCTCAGAACAAACAGCAACTTTTGCCTTATAAAACACTAAGGGACTGGTTTTTATAACCGAAGTGGAGAGTGTTTACAGCGCGGTACGCACTGAGTCCTTATATAAAACAGATATGCTACGTCTTTAGAGGGTTAATTCTTCATGTGTCACTGGCATCTGTACCCAGAATGGACCTATGCAGCTGTTCATTCAAAATGCTCTCCCACAAACAGTTTTATTGGTATCGTAATGTCACTGCTTTGCTCATAAAGGTGAAAGACTCAGCTTTCTGCAATTATACAAATCTCAAATTTCAATGACTCTTAAGGCTACTGAAATCTAATAACTTTCAGAAAAAGAATACATAGAATATGGGTCATTGCACTCTGAAATATTGGGTCTTTCCTGTACTTTATCATAAAAACGATCACTTTGTTATGCAGTGTGAAGTGTTACATACCTTTAGGCCACTGCTATGATTTGTATATGAATGGCGCCTGTTGTGATGTATTCAGTTGTGTAATGAGAAGAGCACCAAAGTGCACAATTTGGTTATTGGCGCACTGTGTCAGTGACTATTCAACCTATGAAAACACTCTTTGCACAGACTGAAAGTAACATTCTAAGCTATTGAATGGTATATACCAACAAATATAATCCATTCTGATGCTAGTCTCCTCTGCATTTTCTTGACGTAGGCATAATTTTGAGTGTGTGCCATAGGCCATTTTGTCAGTTTATATAAGACACTCAATTAGTCTGTCCATAGTCACGTATCTATATTTAGCTCAAACATTTTTAATGACTAAGGCTTACATATCAGGTATTAGCATACATGCATGTCCACTTCAAGCATTATTTATGAGTATTAGTAGTACACAATGAAGGAACCTGTTCAAAGAAAATTATCTGACCATTATTGCCTTGGTATTTGTTTACACCTTCTGTACTGTAAGCTTTTCTTAGAACAAGGAGATATGGGCTTGTAGATAAAACATATAGCTACAGTTTGGTATATGTATGGTCCCATGTTATTCGCTGTAGCCCAAGTTATTATGTTCACAATTACATTTCACTTTTCTGCTTGGACTGCCTGCTTATACCTTATGTATAAAGTTTTGTGTGACGGTATTAATGGGAAGCCTTTATAATCAAATTCTATGCTCTTTTCTGAATACCCCATAAAGTTTATGCTTGTAAATCCTGCACACGTTTTGATTTAATGGCAATTTTAGTGAAGTATCATACTTATGGACAAACTGGACAAAACTCTCACATGAAACAATTTTACCTAAACCTGTACTCCTTCTTTTGAACCCATTATCAAATTTTTGCTTCTAATGTTTGCATTTCTTCATATTTAGAACATTTTTAGTAAAGTGTGGCAGTTTTGGAGGAAAATTTTTAAATGTCCTCCATCGGCAGGCTAAGTGTTCTTTTAAGTGGCCACCATCACTGAAGAGTTAATACAGCTGAGCACAGTTTGTAGATTATCTCATGCATGGGACAGGATGCTGTAGTGATCAGCTTGCCCTTTTTGTGTTTGAAAGTCCCCAGGTTCTAACATCAGCCCAGACCAGGGATTTGAACGAAAGCTAAAGATCACACTCTTCTAGGATATGACAGTGTACATTGGTAATTTGTTACAGAAGTTTTGGAAGAGCCAGCTGCCTCCATCTTCAAGATAATCATAACAAAATGGTCACAGGAAGCTCTTCTGCAACACTGGTAACAAATTACCAAACAACATGGCATTACATGCCAGAAGATAAGTCTTAATCAACAATGCTGTTATAACCTCAATCTCACAAATGCAAGCTCTTTATACAGTGACTGTATTCTGCACAAATATACATCACTTCACATTTCCAAAATTCAGAATATCTCTGTTTAACTAAAGGCTCTGTTATAAGAACTCTGAAATATTTTCATTCAAATAACTAGTATCAGAAAGTGTTCACAAATACCTAGTTATTACCTGTCTAGTGCCTGGATATGGAGAAAGTCGCTCTGATGTGTCTGATCCACAACTCGAACTCTCACTGAGTTCTGTGGTGAACTTTCTAGTTGCTCGAGGTGATGGAGGTGGGCGACGACTGCACACCTGTGACTGGATGTGTTCACACACACGCCGAAACCGACGAATGTTACCTGCATTTACAAGACAGACAACGAAGCAAGTTCTGTTCAAGACATGAAATGTCACACTCCTACCACAGCATTATACAGTTCTTGCTTAGAATTCACTTGCACTTGGAAGGAAAATTTCAACAGTTACAGTATATACTAATGGCTCTGCATCACAAGACTGCAACACTGAAATTACTTTCAAGTACAAAGACATTTTTACCTGAAAGGAGAGTGAATGTGATGGCATAGAGGTATTCTTTGGGACTGTCACCAGCCTGCTTTGTTATAGTTGACACATCCACCTGGAAGCGAACTTGTCTCTGAAACATAGCTGGTGCTGTTGAACCCCTCTTGTATTCCACTCGAAAAGACATGGGGCTTGACACACTGTGGCTCAGTTCTGCTATCTGCGAAGAAATGGATTCACTTCACTTCCTTCGAAGTAATGACAAAATCTCTGCATTTTACATTCAACTAAAAGCTTGATATTTTTTTTCCCCCTTGGTTCTTAACCTTTTGGCACTGGAATTAAATCCCTGCTGTGATGTGTGGGAGACCAGAATTTAAATGACAGTTGCAAAAGAAGGACACAAAATGGCCATCATCTATACCTGATATTCAGCATTTTAAGCACCACAGCACATGGTGAGTATACCCAACATTAGGCATAAAAGGGTTAATTTATTTTCTGACACTGTATCAATTGCAGGGTTTTATGTTATAATGTATGCTGTATGATGATTTCCAGAAAGTAAATCAGAAGGGATAGGTAAGGAAATGGGTATGTCGTGACATTCACTTGTTGATGCTGACAATAGCCAATGGATACCTTAATCAAGACATTCAGTTGTCAGGCGCATTAATGTTGCTCAAGCACATTTAATTTTACGAAATTTTCCTGTAAGTCAAATGGCAGTTGTGACTAGTGTATTTAAGTGCAAAATTACAGTTGAGACTTTGAAGTCCATTAAGGTGAACCATCTTATGCAGGAACACAACTTGAATTGTGACTTATCCAGCCAGTCTCTGGCAGAGCTCACAAAGCAGAGAAAAATAATAGTGAAAGACAGCAGGAATCAGCTAAGAGAAACACAAATAATTAATGTATTTGCCCTATGCAGGTTCTGAACCCACAGTTCTAGAATATTCTTGGCCTGTGATTGCCCATACCTTAAAATAATATAACTGCCTCTTTCAGCATGGACACTTGCACAAAAATGGATAGCAAAACCAGATACCACACATCAGTTTAAGATCTTACCGAGAGGAAAGCATGAATGAGATCTGCTTTCACAGTTGCTAAGGGCTTTCCTTTCACTAGTATTGTGAAAGTCTCATCTTTTTCTGTTGTCATGAGGCTGCCAAACCAAGACTTTTTGGTGAGCTCAGGTGATGATTCAGGTGTGAGATGCACCTCTTCTGATGAAGCTGTAAAGAAAAGTGCAGGTTTCAATAGGCAGACAGGAAACAGATACCAAAGCTTTGGAGGAATTTCTTTCCTCCATCATCAGGGTTATGTGACTCTCCCACCCTGCAGACTCTTGCAGCAGAGTCCTCTAAACACTGGTACTATCTACCAAACTGTACATTCTGTCTCAGATCATAACCATAATCCAAAACAACACACTGTATTTTACAGTGCTAGTTAATGATCTGGATGTTAGAGGGAAGGCAGCTGCTACCAGCTGTGAAATATGTTACGTAATACAGACAAGGAAGCTCATATGTCTCACTCCTAAAGCAAAAATCATCAAAAGAAAATGCTGCAAAATCTAAAGCATGAGATAACCTCATACATAAAATGTACAAATGTCATAATATAAATACATGACTGACTTTGAAGTTTCCTCCTGTGAAAGCGTGGAGAGCCCAGAAAACTGTTCTTGATAGTTGTCAGTCGTGATCTCCAGTGATGTCCTGTTGTACTAGTATGAGGGGAGCCTGGGGGCGTGCAAGGTGCAATGTTACTTGTACTTAGACCTGAAACAAATATTGGGCATTTACTCTTAAAACAAAAATTATGACATTTATAAAGCAGATTTGCAGAAAGCATATTTTTTTGCCTTTACATCTGCCACATTGCACAAATTTATTCTGCATAACAAAGACCATGATGTGCACACTTGTGCAGAAGGCTGGTGTGATGTGCATGGACTCAATTTACTTTAGCAAAATCATGCATCATCCAATGTCATTTCAAGCTATTAGTAACAAACAATGAGCTAAATTTCTGAAGACTCTTTGCAAACAAAAGGATCACATGATAATTGTGCACATGTCACACAAATATAACACCCACTGACACAATAATGCTTCTGGGAATCATAGAAAAGCCTTAATAGTAATTTCAAAACTACACGACTTCTTGAAGGAAAATAACCTGTGGAAATATCGTTGCTATCAATGGTAGTTCCCCCACTGCTGTTAGCTCGCTGGTGGTGAGGTGAAGAAGGAGCCAATGCCATATGAGCATTAGCAGAACTATGTGTTGGCCGATGGTGGTGATGGTGGTGATGTGATGCTGTATGCTGACTCACTGGTGATAGGATACCTGTAACATAAATAACATGTGAAAGCCAGAAAATGTATCAAAGGTCTTAAAACTAGATTAACATTGTCCGAAACTTCTGTTTTCAATAATGTTCCTTATCTTATATGGAAAAAGTAATGTCAATATATGTCTCCCATAATAAGTTTTGAAATAATAATTGATTGTGATGGAGCTGAGGCTCCCACAGCAGTGCTTCAAAGGATTCAGGTCTTCTTGGATGTGACGCTGTATCCCTAGGTTAGGGTTCCCAACGTTTCAAAGGAATGCAGAGGCTTTACCTCCCATGAGTCTCAGACTGCTTGACCCTAAGACAAGGGGATTTCATCAAAACGTTGGAAACCACCCGCCCCAAACCATAGTGTCACATTCCAGAAGACCTGAATCCATGAAATTATTCACCAATCTTCAATGGAATTCCAACACAAACATCATGCCACTAGAAGCTACCTACCTGTGCATCTTTTAATATCCTATCATTACACTAACACAGTGATAATATGCACGGGTGATATGGGAGGGGCAATAGCAAATAATGTTCAAGCACTAAATTCATGGTGGAGAAAGATATGAAATTAATGTGCAGCTTTTGTTGAGGTAGTTCATTTTGCAGAATATGAAGCTGCAAAACGGTGGCCATGCAAAATCCACATCAAGCTTTAGGTTGGACTTGCATAAATAATAAGCCACTGGAGCTAGGAGTGTGAAATTTTGTACAGAGATAAAACAGTGTTTACATACCAAAGTTACAAACCTACTGACAATGAGAATCTTTATGTATTTGTGGTCTAGTTTAACATATCATCATCAACATTCACATGAAATAAAGAAAAATTAATGACAAACCTCACTTAGAATAGTAAAGATGGAAATAGGTATTGCTTCAAAATAAATCAGATACAGCACCATCAAAACACGATTTATACACATATTTAATGATGCCTTCAATTAACTATGACCAACTGCTTCACGTAATTTATATACATTTTCTTTGATTCTGATAACTCATTCATATACCAAATTGATCAAAATATTGGTTTCACTTATTTGTCTGGAAGTGCTAGGCTTGAAGCATCATCCAAGTCTGTAAACGCAGTTTCGAAATATTTCAGTATCTTACCAGCAAGTGTAGCTGAAGCAGCATTGTTGAAAGTGGTGTGTAGAGGACTAGAAGCAGCAGACGAATTCTGCACATTGGTAGGATGGCTGCCACTGCCACCTCCACTTCCAGGTGACCGCCGATTGTGATGCCTTGTGGCACCACTGCTGCAAAAAATGTAAATCAATTACAGCAGATGACTAAATAAATATGTTTTATTTCTTCAAATATTCTGCATTTTGTGAAATATTAGTGCTTACCACACCCAACATTTTAGAACATATATGTTCTTTGTCACATTTAACCCTTTAAAGATGAAGCCTATCTGTTTTATATAAGGACTGAGTGCGTACCGCGCTGTAAACACTCTCCACTTCGGTTATAAGAACCAGTCTCTTAATGTTTTATAAGGCAAAAGTAGCTGTTTGTTCTGGGATCCGTACAAAACACATAAATGCAATGTGGGCACCACGTAGAATTTTTTAATGTTAACCTGGCGGTACGTAAAGTTACCGCTAGGCTTTAAAAGGTTAATGCATTAAAACATTGTGTAAACAAGGGCACATAGTTTTGGGTTATTCATCATACCATTGTATATGTCAAACATATTAAAATATTTGAGTATGAAGGGCAATTAAATCAACTGACCTAGCAGTATGAGTGTAGAGTCAGTTTAAATGGTGTGACAGTGAACTAACTTCAAATATTAATGCAAGATTTGAGATTTTCACAGAGATGTTTTTGAAGAGTCAAGTCTTCTGGGTTGTGATCCCCTGTAGTTGCAGAGATAGGTACCAATGTTTTGAAAGAACTTTCTACCCATGTCTAATGCTATGCTCAAAATAAAGACAACAGGTTTCTCTGAAACATTAGTGCGTATCTACCACACCATACTGTGTCACACCCCAGAAGCAGTTATCTTCACACGCACATATTTTAAAAAAATATTATGCTATCTGCTGTTGTCGAAAAACATGAAGAATCATGGTTATGTAATTCACTTTGTTGTGACTGGAACTGCGTGGTCATAAAACAAATTTACACTAAAAAATTATCCTCTTATCACCGATTGCCAGGGTCCAATAAATTTTTACTTTCTTTTCCTCATTAATGTGCAGGTTACATACGTAACTGACGTACTTGAACTGTTGTCTGCGTGGTGTCAGTGGAGAGCCCTCACTGATCTGTCCAAACTGATATGTGGCAGTCCCATTCACTTTGCATGTATCAATTCTTTTCCTTGGTGGGTCACTGGATTCTGAACGAACACGGACAATTGCCTCTGTATCATCCTCAAACGCTGGGCGGCGACGCTTTCTCTCCAATAGAAGGAAGTAGATAACCTTTTCTGTGTTATGGCTGTTTGACAAAAATCAGGAATTTCTTATTCATTACAACATACTTACTTTAAACCTTGCATTACAGAGCAACAAAACTTCAAACGTTTACTGTACTGGGTACAGTACTGTACAGAACCTTGACTGTACTTACTTTGGACTGAGCAATTCCTGAATAAGTTTGTCACGATCCTTGAAGCACCCAAGGCTGGAGATAGCCTGTAGCACATCTGGATCCATTGCATCAATGGAGGGAATAATGTGGGTCTGCACTACTTCCATCATTGGAAGCTCCAATTCCAACTCTCCCTTGCCACCAGCAGTCACCCATGGATGGCGATTTATGTCTGCCAGCTGGAGAAATTGATTCAGTGTGTTTATCTCCAAAAATAAAGAAGTGCCCTTCAACTGACAAATCCTCACACATCATACTTTGGTTCAACATGTTGGCTCATATTTAAATAACACTGCACCAAGATGACTTTATTTGTCGTTGTGCTTTACATTTAAAAATCTGGAAGGATGTCATGGTTGGGTCATGCAGAAGATATAAGTACAAGAAAAATTACCTACAAAATTCTTGCCAGACAAACCTAAAATTATACGACCACTTAGGCAACCCTGAAAACATGAAAAGATAATATTGAAATGGATCTCACACAAATATGTTGTAAAGGTAACAACTGGATTAAATTGGCTCAGATTAGGACGAACAATGTAATGAACTCTTATTAGATTTCACAAAGGAGATTTTTAAAGAACAGTTAGCATTTTCATACAGACATCTACTGACAACACTTTGTGTGCTACAACACAGTCTGTACTCCCACATAAACATTAATCGACAATATGTTGTGTGTTGTAACACCATCTATATTCCCATATAAACACTTACTGACAATACTTCGTGTGTTATACACACTTACTGATAACACTTCGTGTGTTACAACCCAGCCTGTAGTCCCCTACAGAAAATTAAAATGCTTTGTGTGTTACTACACAGTCTGGGACATTCTTCCCTGCCACTGAAGGCATGTGATACTTACAGTGAGTCGTTTATCAGGGTTGACTTCTATCATCCCTCTTAGAAGATTCTGGCAGTCAGGTGGTACAAAATGTGGGATATGGAACACACCACGCTTCACTTTCTCAAGCAGCTGCCTCAGGTTGTCATCATCAAATGGGAGTGCTCCCACCAGCAATGCATAGAGAATCACACCACACGACCATACATCAGCTTTACGACCATCATATTTCTCACCCTGAAATTCAACAAAGTTACGTCCCTCACCACTACTGTTGACAACTTCAGTATAGGGTTTCAAACACCTTGTACCTGCAAAAAGAATTCCTGTATAGTGTGCAAGAGTTAACACATACATATCCACAGCTCACATAGCTTTTTATCTACTACTATGTACTCATGGTCAAAAAATTTGCCTGGTGCTGGATCCATCATCAGCTTTAATACTTTACACTACAATCATTGCTCTCACATCATGATTATAACAGAGAAGAGTTCATGAAGAACGTAAAAATAAATCATATTGTTATTTCTTAGTGGGTCCAAAAATAAGACTAATTCATGTTAGGTTACTTGGGTTATGTGATGCTCCAAAGTGTTCTGAATGTATCACCACAAATGGTCTAACCATGTTACCATAAAACTGTCTGAATGTGTCACCATAAGTGGTCTGAACATGTCACCATAAAATTGTCTGAATGTGTCACCATAAAATGGCCTGAACATGTGACCATAACATCACCTGAATGCATCACCATAAAATAGTCTGAACTTTTCACCATAAAATTCTCTGAATATGTCACCACAAAATGGTTTGAACATGTCATCACAAAATGGTATAAATGTGTTACCATAAAGTGGCCTGAATATGTGACCATAAAATAGCCTGAATGTGTCATCATAAAATAGGCTGTGTGTGTCACCACAAAATGGTAAGAATTTTCCACCATAAAATGGTCCACATGTGTTACCATAAAACAGTCTGAACGTGTCACAATAAAATTGTTTGCATGTGTCACCACGAAATAGTCTGAACATGTCACCATAAAATGGTCTCAATGTGCCACCATAAAATGGTCTGTATGTGTCACCATAAAATGGACTGAATGTGTCACCATAAAATGGACTGAATGTGTCATCACAGAATGATTCCTGTCTTCTCTGTACCCTTCAGCCGGGACACTCATATTTACCTCCACTGGTAAGTTTTGACTAAATCAGCTGATGGCAAAAATGATAGACAGAAATTTATAACATGCAGAGTTTTTAGTTTCTTACCCCACATACTTCCATATCCAAGACACATGAACATAAAACAACTAATAACACATTTGCAAGAATGTTATTCAAACAAGAACACAACTTTTATTTATTAATGAAACATGTTTTCAAGGTTGTTCATACCCTGATAACTTCTGGACAGGCATAGTGAGGTGACCCACAACTGGTTTCAAGCATACTGCCAGCTGGTTGCAGTGATGCCATACCGAAGTCTGCAATCTTTATGTTGTTCTTCTCATCCAGCAGCAGATTCTCAGGCTTCAGATCTCTATGACTGAACAACACACACAGTAAAAAGCATGACTCTCTTTAATGTGCATCATGGAAAAGGGTGTACCAACATAACTATATACACACACACACACATACGTAAACAGCAAAACTCAGTTTGTTACACTCCTATGTTATTCAGAGTATGTTCTTGTATGAGTACTAACCAGATTGAGTGACTGTGGCAGAAGTCTAGAGCAGATATAATCTGGCGAAAGAACCGCCGTGCTTCTTTTGGTGTAAGACGACCTTTCTTCACCAAATAGTCAAAGAGCTCGCCTCCAGATACATGCTCCAGTACTAAGTACCTGCACAAAAGGTGGAATAATCTGAGACATAGGTGTATCTGTATCATACATCAGGAAAGCCAAAAGAACAGAGGTGGGGTGGGATGAGGACACAAGGCACTGCCACGGCAGTTACAGTTCTGAGCACAAATCAGCCTCCTATTCGTATATGAAGTGCCTTGTTAAATACTGACACAGTCTCACCTCCTAACTTTTACATCCATGAAACATGATGTTTATTTAGCCCATTCTATCTCGCTTAGTGGTCAGTTCTCACGGTTCACCCAAAATAAATATTTGTGTCCTCTAGAAGAACGCAATGTGAGGTTGCCATATTGGTTTTGTTGAGACTTCAGGTCCTCTAGGAAGACACTGTGTTGCTGTGTTGCTCAACATTTAAAATGAATGCAGGGAGAGACTAGCCCATAAACACAGCATCACATCCCAGAAGAACTGAGTCAAGCTGATATATTATCAGAATACACACTTTATTAGTCTCAACAGGAACTACAATGATAAAATTTCAGTTTTAGTAATACAATATATTAATTGTCTCTTCAAGAGACTAGAAATTGCAAGGTGTTTAAATTTCGAGTCAGTTAACCACTTACCAACTCCTCATTATCCAATACATTAATTGGTTTATTAAAGCACACTTTATCATGAAAAGTACTAGCTAATTTATTAGTACATAAATGTCAAATATGTAATTTGATATTTGAACAGAAAAATTTTTCCTGGTACTTCCAAATTTGGTAACACATTCATGGTCAGAATTTCCAGTGCTATGACATGAACTAAGATTAAAAATTAATAACAATACAAGACACTAGAAAATATATGTGTATAATAAATGCAGAAAATGTATATAAAATTTAAAAATAAATATTTTGTCTGAGCATTGGGTCATGCACATTAAGCATCACTTAATGACTTGACTAAAGACAATGTCCAAAGGAACCAAACTGTGTGTGCATTGAAACCCAGCTACTCACAGGTACTTCTTGTTCTCGTACACATCGGACAGGCCCAGAACATGCGGGTGGTCAATCAGCTTCATGATAGCTATTTCTCTCTCAACCTGTAACAAGGACTCAGCAGCTAGAAAACAATCCACTGTCAAAGACAGGACACTGCTCTACAAGAACAGTGTGTCATACAGTGTTTACACACAATAAACAAGAGTTACCAAGCACAGTAGTGCAGTGATAATGTTCTAGACTTGTACATGACAGGTGCTTGGTGCAAACCTCCACCAGGACACAATATCCTGAGGTTCCTTTCATGGCTTTCCTCACTCCCTGCTGTAAATCTCATGGAATATTATTATGTTTACACAGTGACCAATTCCTCTGAGGTCCTTTTCAAGTCTTCATCAAGTTGATGGTTGCCATGCCATTGTCTCTTCGATATCAACAAACAACCACTTGCATTTTTAGTCTAACCCAATGGTATATTTTTTATGACTTAGCTATAGGTTTTGGTCCCTGAACCATTATCCAGCTACTGTATAAAACCTTTAAAAATAAAGGTACTAGCCTACACAAAATATACACTTTGTAAGATGACTGATTTGTAATTGCGAGATCTCGCAAGCAAAGTGCATGTTTTGTGTATGCTGTTACCTTTAATTTTAAGTTTTATACAACAGCCTGATAATCATCCGAATAGGGACCGAAACATATGGCCAGACAATAACATACAGCTGTGTTTGACTAAAAATTCAAATGCACATTTGTCATCATTCATCAGTCATTGTAACATTCGATGCTGTACACACTGAGACACCTGACAGGAACACAGTTATTGTTGCACAGATTTACAGTTTAAGAGATCTGTTACTATTATTATTGTTATTGATATTTTATTTTTGTAAAAAAAATTTATTATTTGAACACAGATTCTCTGTGTATTAAACTTGTGACATACAACCCAAAAGTCTTGAACTTCCAAACAATACTTCACACATAATTTATAGGTATGTTTAAGATAATCCCTGTAACAAATTGCAACTGTGTAGCCTCAAAAGCTCATTAATTGCATGTTAAGTTGCACTGATGATTTTGATTTGGCACCATCTAAAAGCCTCTTCAAATCCCTTATCAGTGCATTTAAAAGCAGCATTTTATGAAGTCTTTAAAAAGTTGTTCAAAGCAGACTTTTAGTACAGAAGTATGTGCCTGAACACAGGAAATCTTTAATAAAGTAACTTGGAATAAGTTCAAGAAAAGTGCCTGCATGGACAGTCATCAAGTATTTTGGGATGTAAAGAATCTAACCCATTTAGTGTTATCATCAGGAAAATACACATTCTGCAACATTGTCTCACTACAGCCATGAAGATATATGGGGAAGGGAAAGTATGCCCATAGCTCCATGTATTCTTGACAGTAGCACTGCATGCAGGTAAGTGGTCAGCTTAATGCCCTAGTCACCTCATGCCACCAGAAAGGTCCCTTGTAGAAATTGGATAAGGGTGTGGTCCCCACAGTCCGTCTGGCCAATGCGGAGAAAAAGCAGTCTGCCCCCGGAGGCAATCAACACCCAATTCCTGGGCCCTTCAGCCTGTAACCTAGTGTTCTATATGCTGCACATGATTTTCAACATTCAGTGATTGGCCTTTGCAGTGGAGATGGAGTGTATTTGTTGTGAGGTACAAACCAAATTTCTGTATATTATGCAAACGAATGTCACTCTGACTCCCACCTCCTCAAACAGGAGGGACAAAGTGGGAAGAACATGTGTGAATAGAACAAACATGACCCAGCAGCAATGCAACCAGTAGCTGCACCATTCAAAGGGTTACAGTGTACTGGAGAGCATCTGAGAAAGCAACTAATCTAGGGCCAGGCTTTTCTTTAAATCAAATTGCACTAAAGTAATAACATTGTTTAATCTGCTTGTTATGACAATATTACTAATCCTACATAAAGAACGTCTTCAACATGAGGCTTAGGAGCAGGCCATGCTAGTAGTTACTGCACAGCATTGATGTCACATGTTCTATGGTCCACATCTGTTCTATGGTCCATAGTCCCACATTAAATACACCCTGTATATTCTGGTTGTCAAAAAATGATTTGCCAAAGTTATCTTTCTTTTCTTGGAATCTTCTTAAAATCAGCTTCAATGAAAAGACAAAATATTACAAAATCCTCAGACTGATTGCAGCTGGTTTATAAATGTCTCAGACAAAAATCCTGCGTGATATAGTGTACCAAAGTACTGCAAGTATTGTATCAAAGTACTTGCAATTCCTGTGCCTCAGGAACTTGTTCATCTTCCTGAATCTAGGGGCTGCTGGAAATAGACTGGTTCATGTCCCATGATCTATTTACAGTTTTGCGTGATCCAGTGAGGAAGCTTCGGAACATACGTTTATTTAAAAACCATGCCAGTCACCCTACTGCCTTATATTGTTTCTCTTAGTGGTAAAAGGTAACGTTGTCCCTTTCCATACCATAGGACATATACGGGGAGTAGAGGTATAGCTCCACACCTTCTTAATCTTGCTGTTAGATGGATGCAAGTGGTCACCTTCATATCGCGACCTCTTTTTTCACCTGGAGGTAAGGAAACCAAGAACGCATTGAAGGGGAAGATAGGTGGGGCCCAGTACACATTTGGCATTTTGCAAAAGAGAAAAGTCTCTTGCTCCTGCCGCAATCAAAGTTTCTTGTACTGTTCATGCCTATTGTCAGCCTACTTCCATTTCCTAAGGAAAAACTGCTGCTTACCATCAGAAAAAAATCACTGTTGGTAGGAATGAATGGTCAGCAGAGTGCAAAAACACTTGTGCTTACATGTCTGACTCTTTGAGTACTGTGACTTTAAAAAGGAATGAATGTTAGGATTAAACACGAGCATGCACGCGTGTGCATATGTGCGCACGCGTGCACACACACACACACACACACACACACACACACACACACACACACACACACACACACACCAAGAAAATGACGTACATTATACATTACAGAACACTTTAATATATGCTTCACAGTTGTGTTGTATTAGGCCACAACCATAAAAGAAAAAAATAAATCTGATTTAAAATCACTTTAAAGTCAATCAAAACCTTCTTTTCTTCTTTTGTTAACCTTTAAAGCATTGCGGTAATTATATGCACCACTGCTGTAACAGTAAGAAAATTTTCAGTTCCCCACACAGTGTATTTATGTGTTTGAATAATTCTCACAATAAACAAGAGCTATTTCTTTATACAGCCCTAACCAAATGCTTTTGCTAATAAGGTATGGCCTGAAGCTTTGTATATAATGCAGATAAATATCAGCATTCAAAGGGTTGGAACATCGATAACTGTCAACTTTGAAATTTTGTTAAATTTATGTAATGCCCATAATTTTAATACAACCAAGTTATTTTTAAAAATGTATAATAAATATCAGGGCATCCAACACAGCATACAAAAATAGAGGGTTTATCGCACATGTGAAACCAGAGTAACATAACTACAACCAAATGCAACATATATAAAAGAAAATAAGTGATAATATGCATCACATCATATGGTTCTGGTAACCCTCAAAAATGCTTTGCTTTCCTCTTAAAAAGGTAACACAATTCTGGTACAGTCACACCATTTATTGTAATCACCTCAAAGATGTATGACTTACATAAAAAATATATATTGGTCATAAAGATACATTTCTGCTGTAATAATTATGTAGCAGATTATCTCAACATATGCACAGAAATTTGTGTTACTTTGTCATGCAAAATGGCAATTACTGCTATCTCATTTTAACCAAAATTGGAACATATCTGGTGGCATCGCTAACAGAAATTGTGAACTTTAAGAAAATCACAATAATTTATTGAATTTTAAGAAATCAAAATAATTTACTGAATTTCCTTTTATTTTATTTCATAATATACAATTTATTGAGGACACAAAATCAATTTTTTTCACATAAATATTCATTTTGCTGCCCACTGTGCCCCCCCTTGGACTCTGACTCCTCAAGCGGCCACACTACTCTCCCCACCGGAGCAAGGCCACTGCATGTACGAACAAATTTTAATAGGACTCCAAATATGAAATATCATAATCATCCACTTGACAGTTCTCCAGCTGTCACATGTTTGACCTACAGAAAAACAGGCACAGTGAAGCTAAGAGGTGCATTTTGCAATTTTCCATTTCAAAGACACAAAAACTGTCTTTGCAAATGAGACAAAAAACTTACGACCCTTTTCGTTTACATACAATTTGAACGCTACAAAAAAGAGGCTTTTCAGGTATTAAATGTTATAGGCCCATAGCACAGCTGTGAAATATTACTTTATAAACTAACATGAAATGGATGGCTTTTGGAGAAGAAAATACCACATGCTCTTCCCCTGGAGTATAGTGGCCACAGTGTCTAGCTGACCACTCTTCTCCATCTAGCACCAAAGTTAAGACTGTGTTGAGCTACACCTCCATTCCCCCATATGGCACCATGGTATGCAGCACAGGGACATCTTTAACTTGTATATACAATTTCAGCAGTTTTTAATCTGCATCGATAAGTCACTCATTTGAAGGATATTTGTATGATGTGACAAGAAAAATTCCTTGTGTGTGGATTGAAAAAGCCGCAAATTTCTTGCATGTGTTGACTTTTGTTTCACTTCAGTGTGCTGAACAGAAATGCATACAGGGTTTTGGTGGGAAAACCTACAGGAAAAAGACAATTTGAAGAACCTGCACACAGAAGGGTGGAATGTTAACGTGGATCTTAAATAAAAAGAATGAGAGTGTGTGGACTGGATTAACCTGGTAAAGAAGAGTGGCATGTAGCAAGCTGTATGAACGTGCTAATAAAGTTAGAGGTTCAATAACATTTAGGGTATTCCTTGACTAGCTGAGAAACTACACAGCTTTTCAAGAACTCTGCTCCATGCAGTTAGTTATTTCATTTGATGTGTTGACAGTCACAAATAATGTATCAATCAAGTCCACATTTCAGGATTCCACCATGGTGTCAATGAGGCCTTGGCTCTTCTGGGTTGTCACACAGTGCTGATTGGTAGTTGAAGATGGGTCCAACAGGCTCTCCCAAAATGTTGGTAAAAAAAAAAACTACCAACACGCACTGCGTAACAACCCAGAACAGCGAACATCTCAATCAAGGCAACTTTAAACCCCACATTTACTCTGCTTAGCATCATCCCAACACACAACATTCTATTGTCTTTAATAACCCTAATTTCTCAATTGCTGCTCACCTTCATTAAAACAGATTCACTTAACTTCTCTCTGTTAATGATTTTAATGGCCACCTTTCTGCCCATTACACAATGGACTCCCAGCTTCACCAGCCCTGTGAATAAAACATTATATTACTTTTGTTTCCAATTATCAAAAATAATACATGCCTAAATATACATTTTACAGTGGAAAACAATGTGAAAATGCGGTCTTCTCTAGTCCACTGACAGAATATCTTAGTTAGAATGCAGAATTTCACAAAAATTTCTGTTCACTCATGTAACGCTAGGACTCTCTGATGTTTGGCATCCCGTTGTGTTAATTGTATTAATAAACATTATTTATGCACCATTAAACACAACTCTTTATCAGCAAAAAAAGAAATGAACAAGGGAACCTTGACCCTGAGACAGGAGGCAGGGAAATACTCTGAAATACAAAACTGCACGGTGTTACATCCCAGAAGACCCATACCTCATACATATTATTACATCCACCTTAGGCGGTTACAGACAAATTTGAATTTATGGGAGGTTATAAGTCAAGAAAATTCATACATCATTGTCACGTCTATGATTTCAAGGAAAAGAGAAATGTGGTATCCTTCTTCTGACCATGTAAGTCTTAAATGATATCCCCATTCATTAAGTTTTTCATGTGCCCTTTGCAATTTATGTGCCTGCAAAAATAATTACATGTGCATTAAGGCATCACTTGCTCTCTTTAACTACCCAAACTCGCTTGGTTTCCATATTTCACGACGATAAAATTCAAAGGCATTACTTCTCACATGCATTTTAACATTTTCTGTCAATGGAACAATCTTACATGAAATTATTATTTTATATGTACATCTCTCTACAGCCTGCTTCTCTAAATTCTACTCCATTATTTTCATTTTCCACGCCATTTATGTTTTAAGCAACTTTTTCAAGTAACTTAAGAGTCTGCAGTTATTTGCCAATGAGAAGAAAAATTGCGGGTCACTCTAACAGTAAGGAGTTTCATCCCCCGGTTTACAAATGGAGACGTAATCTGTGTCGTTGTACAAGTGAGTGCTTTGTTTATTATTGCGCACCTCGTGGGAAAGGCATAAAAATTTATTTTACCTGTCTGCCCTTTGCCGAGGGTTTTTTCGAGCCTGAAGGGCCCAACATACTGCTGATGCTCGCCCACTGTGGGATTATGTTCCTTCTGCATGGCTCACACGCACAGGCGATTTTTTTGCTTTTTCTTAGTTACCCCCCTGTATCCCTAGCCATAACAACACTTCACACATTACAAAAAAAATATTAAATTATATTTAAGTCCTAACGGTTCCGTCATATTCGTCGTCTAACCATCACTAATAACGTTCGGAATGTCGATGAACAGTTGGTCGTCGCCATATTGCAATCATTTTCATACCCCCTCGTCGTTCCGCCCCTGCCTTCTTCCTTCCTCGTTGCTTACTGCCGGGCAAACGCAGTAGGGTCGTGAAGCAAGCGAGGGAGCGAGTGAGTGAGGAGTCGTATGGGTGAAAAAGTTGGTAGTGCGACTGGGATAGGAGAGAGTGAAAAAGAGTAATAGAGGTTGAAGGTTTAGGACAAATACCGTCTATTGCGCGATTCTGCGCCTACCGGCTGGCTAGCCCCCACCGATCTCCGGTTGCCGGAATACCAATATTCCATAAGCTATAGACCCGTGCTACCGACTGTTCCGAAAGGGAAACATCTGTAAGATAACGTGGGGTTGGAAGCAGATAATGAAACTCAGTGGGAATCCCCTAGTGACATGAGTGCTGCTGACAGACAGAACAGTCAGTGAACAGTAGGGTGGTAATATGACAAGTGACGTGAAAGTCAAATAGTATGTTCACTCCAACTTGCTGCTTATAAAGGCATCTGTTTCTTATCGCGCGGATGCTTTTCGCAAATTTATTTACAGCCGGATTCCACGAACTTTGAAGAATGAATCTGTTATTCCCCATGATCACACAAACCACCAAACGAGTATTCAGGTCTTCTGGGATGTGACATTGTTGCCTTGGATGGCACAATGTCATATCGTACAAAACTTGAATCCTCAGCAAACCTCGCAACCTATAATACCAACTTAAACAGCTTGTCAGAATATTCAGAAAATGTGTGGTTAGACCACCTGATTAGAGACATAAGACAAAACGTAATTTTACCTGCCGTTTTGTGTGGTATGAAAATTTGTCTCTAACATTAAGAGAGTAACATGAACTGAGGGACAATATTATGCTTTAGCTTGGTAAAGGGGCACAAACACCTCCGGGTGAAGTGTAACCCCAAACCTTGTAAAGACAGGGCGTTCGATAACTGGATCCTGAAAATATTTGGACCTAAGTGGGAAGAACTAAACTGAGAACAGAGGACACTGCATAAAGCAGGACCTGATAATTTGCAGGCTATTATTAGAACGATAAAACAAAGGGGAATGAGATGGTCTATGTAGCAGGCATAGAGATGAGAAACGCATATATACAAACAAGCTAACAAACAAACAAACAAACAAACTAACTAACTAACTAATTCCACGGAGCAAAATACTTCTTGAGAAGCTAACAGGTCCTTAGCTAGACAAGAAATTCCCGCATTTTATGGAACCCGAAGCTTCGTGACCGCATTTACAAGCGCCTGCCACCTGTCCCTATCCTAAGCCAGATCAGTCGAGTCTACGCCTTTCCGTCCCACTTCTTGGAGATTCATTTTAGTATTCTGCGTTGAAACTTACCAACAGGGTAACATCGAAAACCTCTGAAATAACCGCTACATTTCATCAATAGTCATCTTCCGTTTAACTGCCCTGTTGATATATGCCTATTAGTGTGACGCATTACGGACATGTGTAGAACATGTGAAGCACAGTCAACACAATACTGCTGTTGAAAGTTTTACTTTGTATTTGCGGTTAATGTTTCGGCTCGTATCAGCCTGTCGTTAACCTGACAATATTTCGCCACACATCCAGAAAGCATACAAATAGCAAACTATTTTGAATACCCCAAAACTGAGGAAAAACTGCCTAAATAAAAAGTTCGGTAAGATATCCGGCCGGGTCGTACACCGTCCAAAATTAATATTTCATCCGATCTCAAAGAATCCAGAGCTTTGTGCCCCACATCCTGTTGCAACAGGGTACGCTGTTGCACGCCACGCCAAGGAGGGTTTACCGCCCTAAAACGGTTTATATAATTGAGCCTCTGAGCTCTTGTGATCTAACAAAGTGATATGTGTGTGTATGTATGTATGTATGTATGTATGTATGTATGTATGTATATATGTGTGTGTATGTATGTATGTATGTATGTGTGTGTATGTATGTATGTGTGTGTGTATGTATGTATGTATGTATGTATGTATGTATGTATGTATGTATATATGTGTGTGTACGTACGTACGCATGTATGTATGTATGTATGTATGCATGGATGTATGCATGTATGTATGTATGCATGTATGTATGTATGTATGTATGTATGTATGTATGTATGTATGTATGTATGTTGGCATTTAGCTAAACTATTGCAGATTTCTAATAAGTATTTTAATAACGGTTTTGACGGAAAAATCGGCTTAAGAACTTGGAACTCTTCTAATACCGAACCATAACATCGAGATCTTACGCCCTATTTTAAACAATAGTTTAACATCCGCAAATTTTTTGGTTTTCTCCCATATAAATTTGTTAGGCCTACCAGCGCCTGATGATGGCTTATTGCAGAATTAAGCTGAAACATGCGGCGCACCTAAGGACAAGAGAAGTAACTTGTCTAAAAACAATTATGGTTGACGATTATAGGTATACCGTGTGTCTTTCTGTGCCTGTTAATGATTAGTGTACACAAGAAACACGAAACGACCGAGTTAGCTATACGAGCCGTAATCACAAGACCAGAAAGCACAGAATAAGAAGTTTTTCGTCGAAATACAACAAATAGTAATGAACGGAGTAAAGACGAATTACTGAAGACGACCACAGGTGAGGAATGGCGTGATGTGGCGAGTTCTGGCACAGGCATTTTATGTAAAGGTCAGATCGAATTTCTAGCATAAAAATTTACAGAAGTCACTTTCAAAATAGTGTCGAAATCGGTTATAACCTCATGAAACGGGCTGAATACTGTGTGTCGTTATAAACGAGTGTTGTTATAACCGAGCAGTAAAATGTTATGGTTAACAGTGAGGAATTAATTGGCACTACAGATTATCTTACTATATAAGCGAAGTGTCTTATAAAGCGATGTCGTTATAACTGGGTCCTACTGTATTTCTAGACCTGAAGATGCTCTTTGTAAAATACTCAGGAATTTTGTGTAAGCCTACAGGAGTTAAAACATCCTTATTGGAACATCCACCTTGTCATATGACTTTCGATGCTTACATTTGCCTCGTCCTCATTGGCCGCGTCTGTTTCGCGAACAAATATATTTGGCAGTTGTAATTCCACTGTCAATTGTATCCATTTGATATTGATGGTGTTATTTGTCAGGCTTTTTTCGCATTTAAAATTTAAAAATTCAGTATCGCATTTGGTCTGTACTGGCCCTGTTAGTTATAAATAACACCCTACACAGATCAGCGTAAGTTATTAAATCGTTTATGAAGTAGCTTAAAATTGTGTCTTGCTTCGTCAGATTTTCCCGGTTCCTTAAATGTGCGGGGCCAGTTTCATCTACATACTGTTTTTGGTTATTCAACCCTTAATACTGCACGATTTGTTAACCACCGCACTGTATGACTGTCGTCTACGGTAACATCACTTGTGTTGCACTTCACGAGGTTTCCGTTCTGCTGTCTCATCACTTTTTCCCCATTAACATTTTAAAGCCTAGCGGTAACTTTACATACGAACAGGTTTAACATTAAAAAATTCTACGTGGTGCCCACATTGCGTTTATGTGTTTTGTACGGATCTCAGAACAAACAGCAACTTTTGCCTCATAAAACATTAAGAGACTGGTTTTTATAACCGAAGTGGAGAGTGTTTACAGCGCGGTACGCACTGAGTCCTTACATAAAGCAGATACGCTTCGTCTTTAAAGGGTTAATATTGAAGTTTGTATCATTTCCATTGTCCAGCATCTGATTTTGGCTCTTTTATTACTGAGTCGGGCAATGTTGTATTTTTTTTTTTATTTCGGTAATACCTTCTTGCACATAATATGTTGCAGTTTTGACTGTGGGCATGCGCCATGTCCACGTTACCGTTGTACGGAACCGCAGGAGCCCACTCACATACAAGTTGTCTCAATCCCAGGATTCCTCCTGTTGATTAATGAATAAAATCGCTGATTTGGGGTTTGTTTTATTCTACTGAACATGTATCTGAAGGCTGTTGTGCTACGCTGTGTCGGACGATTTACTGTACAGTACTCGTCCCCCCACTTATGTCGTTCAGAGCTTACGTCGTTTGCCGCCATATGCAACATAACCTTTTAAAACCTAGCGGTAACTTTACGTACCCCACGGTTTAACACTGAAACATTCTACATTGTACTGACACTGCGTTTATGTGTTTTGCATGGATCTCAGAACAAACAGCAACGTTTACCTTATGCATCATCAAGTGACTAACTTTCGTAACCGTGATGAAGAGTGTTTACAGCGCGGTACGAGCTGAGTCCTTATATGCAGAACAGATTACGTTTCGCCTTTAAACGGGGCCAAGCGCGCAAATCCGTGCATAAGATGCTGAAGACATCTTCGAGTTGTTCAAATTACCATGATCACCATCTTATGCTCCTGTCGAGATCCGGAAGTAAAGCGACGTTGAAGTTCAGCAAACTGAGCCTGTGCCTAAGGAGAGGACCGTGACGGTATCGAAATTGACTGCGGGGCTTGGACTGACTGAAGCTGGCATCAGGGTGTTCGAGGAAAGTGACTGGAACGGGCAGCGAGCAGCCGCAACAGGACAGAGAATCATGTGGATGCTTGCTTGCAGTGAGGAGATTCTTAAGGAGAAGAAGGGGTCTTTGCCTCGCCAGAGTTCAGTCCTTAATTTCTTCAAGTCATCTTCAAGAACTCGTGCACTGTCACCTGTACTGGACATTGGAAATGACGATCCAGATAACTCACCTACAGTTGGACAGGAAGTGCCTTATCCTTAAATTGTCATTTAATATTATATTATATTTAAGATTTAATATTTTTGTAAACTTTTTGTAAGTACAAATGGCTTTTTTTCTTAGCCAAAATGGGTTTTCTGGAACCACCCGCCCATTTTAATACTGCACTTATAGAAAAATCTGTTTTGACTTAAGTCACCAGTCTCGGAACCAATTACAATGTAACTGTGGAAGATGCATGTATTATGCAACCTTTTAAAGACGAAATGTAAGCTGTTTTATATAAGGACTCAGTGCGTACCGCGCTGTAAACACTCTCCACTTCGGTTATAAAAACCAGTCTCTTAATGTCTTATAAGGGAAAAGTTGCTGTTTGTTCTGAGATCCGTACAAAACACATAAACGCAATGTGGGCACCACGTAGAATTTTTTAATGTTAAACCTGGTCGTATGTAAAGTTACCGCTAGGTTTTAAAAGGTTAAAGAGTGTAGTTGGTACAGCAACTCGCTATGGGATGGATGGTCTAGGGATCGAATCCCGGTGGAGGTGAGATTTTCCGCACCCATCCAGACCAGCCCTGGGGACCACCCAGCCTACTGTACAATGGGTACTGAGTCTGCATTCCCAGGAGTAAAGTCACCAGGGCATGGCATTGACCACCCACCCCAACCTAGTGCCAAGGTCAGAGACAGAGTACAGCTACACCCCTACTCCTCCTCCTCTGGGCCTTTGTGGCCTGTTCTAGGGTGAACTTTACCTTATACATATATTAATTAGTGGGGGGCCGCAGTGGCACAGTTGGTTGAGGCACTGCGCTACAAACCGGCAGGTTGCGGGTTTGATTCCCAATGGTGTCAGTGGATTTTTTCATTGGCATGATCCTGTCGGCCGCACTATGGCCCTGGGGTCGACTCAGCCTCTAACAGAAATGAGTACCAGGAATATTTCCTGGGGGGTAAAGGTGGCCGGTGCATATGACTGACAACCTACCACCTTCATGTGCTGACTGTCTAGAAATCTGGGAGCGTGAACCTCCTGGAACCCTCTGGGCCTGTCCAGGCCTGTAATGGGATTGCTTTACCTTTTATATATTAATAAGTAAAATGTAAAAAAAAAGTCTTTGTGCATGCCATGAAGGTATATAGGGAGAGTATAAGTATAGCTCCACTGATTCTTATGTCAGTGTTTGATGAAGGTGCTTGGTTAACATCACACTTTGGCCATTTATGCCCCCCCCCCCCCAACCTGCCAATACCCAACGAATAAAGAGGCTGGGTGGTCCCTGGAGCCCATCTGGTAATTTTGAAGAAAAAATCTCTTGCCCATGCCAGGAATCACAACAGATCATCCAGCCTGTAGCACAGTCATTATACAGAGCACATCACCTCAGCTCCCTGGTGCACACACGCATGCGAGCACACACACAGAACTGCAGCCAACACATCAAGTCTTGGTGCCTGGAATTCTTGCCTGTAGATCATCCACGCAGCCAGGTAAAATGAAAAGTATAGTTTCAGGATTTCGTGGAAATAAACACAAGACAGAGCTGAACACATCAGTTATCCTGCCCTACAAAACTGGCGAATAGTTTTGGAACACACCAGCAAGCAGTTTGTGTGTTAAAAAGTACCTGGAACACACTACAAAGCACTGCAACCCTGAGTTTGTGTGTTTAAGCAATACCTGGAACACACTCTGAAGCACTGTCACCCAAATTAGTGCATTAAAAAATTTAGTGTGTTAAAGCAGGACTGATACTCGGATTTCATGAGATAATGAAACCTGTTGTGCATGAACATTATGCTACAAACAATCTACTCAGCGGTTTGTCATGTGACACATTTTGTTTAGCTCATCTCTTGTAGTACCAAGACAAGACGAAAATTCCAACCTACATTCCCTGACTTAGTTTCTCCACAGGCTACATCTGCCAAGTGCAGCCACACAAATATGCTGCAGACTTATACTCAAAACACAAACTTTTGTTACTCTTCCATTTAGCATTTTACATGTACAGTACATCCCGTATTCAGCATTCCTCCTGACTCCCATCTCAAAATCCATTTTCTGCCACAACCTTCCCCCCATGACTCCCCACATATACAGTCACACACGTGCCCTCCTCCAAACAGATCTTCAAACTAGTATGTATTACAAGTGAACTTTCTTCTCTCACACTGACTTCTGTACTTCGTTTTTTTCTAATATTGACACACCTTTTACTTATTTTCCCCCACATCACCCCCTCTCCCCAAACATCACACACACATTCAGTCTTTCCACTTCCTCTTTTGTTCCATTCATCCAGCTGGTAACCCTTTTTTTTTACTTTGCTGTTCTAGTACACTCCCCTATTTTCCACAGTCTTAAGCAATATTTCTGTTACATATCTGCATTTCTACAAACACTTTCTGTTCCATGGGCCTCAGATTACCATCCTACCACTGCCACTTGATATGAGCCGAAACCGAACGGAAGGCAGCCAAATGAACCAAAGTCAAACAATGAAGAAGGGAAGTGACTGAGGCAGTCAGACAGACCAGAAGAATGGCTGAAAATGGGAATGTTGTAACAGAAGTGTGGGGGGCTGAATGAGAAGCAATGAAATATGTCGACATTTGTAATACTGCTTGGCAACAGCCCAGGTGGTTATGACCATACAGGTGATGGTAATGACAGGGAGTGTTGCATAAGGAGATGCGGAGGGGTCATGTCAATTACCATGGTCATATTGTCATGTTAAGAAATTATTTCTATACTTTATTGTAATTACACATAAAATGTGAAGTATTTATGATGTAACCATAGAATCAAATAATTAAGAAAAATGCAAGTGCTATTCAACTCATATTTTTCTGTGCATAAGTAGGCGCTCACATTATGTTACACGAATCACAGAAGTGCTTTTGGTTGACTAACACGGTCCACTGAGTGCTGCCATCACCAGCAGCTATGGCACAGCCTCAGCATACTTAATAAACTGCAGTTATTCAAATGAACAACACACTACATACCATTGAAACTAACAGTTCTCTTTGCAGTACTCATTAAACTGAAAACTGGGATCACACTTCACTCCACTCATGATGTGTCCCCAACAGACTTACACCACCTAATCTTGGGACGTGTGTACTAAATGACAGTAAACAGACTTCAGTCTATATGGCTGCAGAACCCACAACTTCTCAGGCATGATACATCCGCAGCAGGCAGCTTGTCACAACAGTCATGTAGCGCTCCCACGAGTTCTTTAAGTCTGCCTCCCTGAAGGATGAAACAACAGATTTCCATGCATGCATTAAATTCAATTAACTTACATGCTGCACAAGATTTAAAAAAAAATGTAAAGTAAAGTTTGCCCTAGAAGAAGCCCTGAAGGTCCAGACGGGGAGTAGACATATAGCTTTACTCTTTTGTTAACATTGGCACTAGAAAGGGGTGGGTGGTCAATGTCATCTCATGCTGTACAGAACATGGATTTAATATCTTCGCAAGACATTCAATTCATATTCTGTACTACACATGATTGCATTTTTTCCAAAACATCAAAATACAGTGAAACCCTGTTAAGAAAATTTTGAGAATTCCAAGAAAATCCTACTTCTTAAGCAGGAAATTTCTTAAAAGGGTAATTTTAATGAACTGGGAGAATTTTGGCGCTTTTTATCCTGACTTCTTAGGAGGGAAATTTTATTAACTGGGTTTTTCTTACGCGAGTTTCACTGTATTTTAAATGATAAAATCCGAGGTTCTGGTGTTCTAGGATGTCATACTGCGTAGTGGGTAATTTAACATACCCTAATGTTTTGAAGGAATCCAGCGCCTTCATCTTAAAGGACCCACCAAGCCCAGATGGTGGAGGTGCTATGCTCATTTGAGACGCTGGGATGTTAAATTAACCATACTCGAATAAAATTAACCAAGAAATGCACAATGTTTCTGCAAAAACTTTGAAAAGTAAAAATAGAAGTTAAATAAGCATAAAACAAAAACACTGTGCATTTGTTGGTTAGTTTTATTGAAATAATAGTAAATGCATGGAAATAAATGATGTGAAGCTTGTTAAATTAACCATTACACAGCACAACATACACAAGAGTGGACTCCTCAACACTAACGCAGGAAAAACATCAAATCTTGCATGATCACAGTTGCCTTTTTTGGTAACTTGTTTTCAAGTTTGTGCTGATATTTTGTGCGTGTATGCATTATGACCTGTGCAAGTTTAGTACAGAAACGTGGCACTTTTAATACAGGTTTATCCAACATTCCAAATATTCAGCTCCCCATCCTCTGGACAGACATTAACCTTTACAACAGTCTATACCACTGTTCCATTAATACTGGCTAGTGCTTAATGCATAGACGGTGGACACATACTGTTAAGTTTCAGGTAATGAGCAACATTTTGGCCTTGAAAATGGCAACAGCAACACCCTCTGAAATCTTGGAAATACAGCCTCCTTCTAATGAGTACCATCACCCAAAACAGGACCAACATTATCACTGAATCACCAAGAAAACCTGAACTCACTTAGAGAAAGTACTGTACTCAATCAATGTTTGTTTTAATTATCTGACCATACAGCCGAAATATTTATCAAAAAAATGAATGACAGGAAACAAATGATATAATACAACTGATCAAATTTGTACTACTGGTACATCACTCCAAAATTATCCAGTAATTCTTTGCAGTGGGTGATGTGGTACAAGATAAACAAATTCGATGTCCACTGTGAGAGTTACAGCATTATAAAATGTGTAAAGAACATCCAAACGAAGTGATCTGAAAGCATCTGATAAGAGTGAATACAAACAACAGGTAAAAGAGCTAAATTATATGATGTCATGAAGACTGCAAATGTCACATTGCATGACACATTACACAGATTTTACCAAGGTGTCACTTATTTTGAGAATGTCATACAGTTTTACCATACATGCATAAATGTAATTTCATTTATGCCCAAGAAAAGTACAGCCTCCACCTGCAACAATTTCCATGAATGCTTAACAGCATTATGTGCAGGTATCTTACACCACATTTCACCCAAATTGGACAATAAACATGGAATGCATGGGTTTCATTGCACCGAGTTTTAGAAAACTAATAAAAATTCTTGTGGGTACCTCCTGTAACAAATGTACAAATCTGACACACACACACACACATGCACGCACGCACACAGTAAAACCCTGTTAAGATGTTTTTGGAAATTCCAAGAAAATCTTACTTCTTAAGCGGCAAATTTCTTAAAAGGGTAGAACTGAAAAGTTCTATTTGTTAAATTTTTTGTGAACTTATTACATATGTATGCTGAATTTGTACAATTTGCAGCCGTCTTAACACATTCTCACTTGCATCTTACCATTTAACCATTTTGTCTGTAGTAACCTTTCATTCACAATTTTATTCACCCCTTCAACTACACTGTCACTGACTTTTCATTCACAAGTTCACATTTCATTCCAGATGTTTAATTTTTCTTGAAATCCTTTTCAAATGAGGGTTATCTTGCTCTTTTTTCAAAAACAGTAGCAGTATAAATCTTCAGATTCCACAGTTTCGCTTTTAGGTAGACCATACGGGGTGGTCAGTAGTTCCAGTCACTTTCACTAACTCTGCACTGTCTTGAATTTATTTTCTGGAATTGCTGATGTAACCTACCTGCACACAGTCACCACAAATGTTTCACAATCACGCAACACAACACATTTATATTACCGCTGATAAATTACATTTAAATGGGTTGTCGCAATCGACCACCTACTTATCTTACGTCAAACTGCTGTTCCCCCAGCAATGTGTGACTTCAGCTAGTGCACCTGAACTTCTTCAAAAGTTACTGGCTGCCTTAGTTTCCTCCTAGTCCTGGGCAGTTGTAGCGGCAAGTGAGCTGCCAAATGCCAGCATTGCCAAACGCAGGTTCATGCAGGTCATGGAACAGCTAGGATTGGCTTCTGGCTGCTCAATACAATTTTTCGGTTGTCGTGACAGAGACCGAGTAATGCGGAGTGACTGACTGCAGTCTCTGCATCGCGGAAGAAATAAGACACCCCTGCCTCGGTCGTGAGGTTGCGTCATTCTGCTGTGTGAAACTTGGCGGAAATGGCCTTGGAGATTAACCGATATGAACTGACTGTGCCATTTGAACGCTGCATTTTGGAAACAGAACGAATGGAAACTCGGGGATATTCTTTAAGACTCTGGAAAAGAAAATGTATTAAATGGGCAAAAAAATTGTTTCGTCATCAAATTTGTTACTTCTTAGGTGGGCAATTTCCTTATGTGGGGAAGTATTAAAAGGGCAACATGTAATGTTAATCAAATGGGAGAATTTTGGTGCTTTTTTATGCCAACTTCTTAGGCCAGAAAACGTCTTAACCAAGGGCATCTTAAACAAGTTTTATACTGTGTGAGTGTGTGTGTGTATCATATACAGTGAAACTCACTTAAGACATCCCTGGTTAAGAAAATTTTCCGCCTAAGAAGTCAGGATAAAAAAGCACCAAAATTCTCGCATTTGATTAACATTACAGGTTACCCTTTTAATACATCCCCGCATAAGAAAATTTCCCACCTGAGAAGTAACATATTCCATGATGAAACAATTTTTTTGCCTGTTTAATACATTTTCTGTTTCAAAATCATAAGGAATTTCCCTGAGTTTCCATTCGCTCTGTTTCCAAAACGCAGCATTCAAATGGTGCGCGGTCAAGGTCACTTCTGCCACGTTTCACACAGCAGAATGACACAACCTCACAGCCGTCATGGAGGTGTCATATTTCTTCCGCAATGCAGAGACTACAGTGAGTCACTCCCCGCTACTCGGACTCTTGTCACGACAACTGAAAAACTGTATTGGGTGGCCAGAAGCCGATCCCAGCTGTTTCATGACCTGCATTAGCCTGCGTTTGGCAATGTTTTGCTGCTGCAATAGCCTAGGACTTGGTGGAAACTAAGGCAACCAATAACATTTGAAGAAGTTTACGTGCGCTGGCAGGAGTCACACGTTGCTGGGGGACAGGGGTTTGATGCGAGATAAGTGGGTGATCGATTGCGACAACTTGTTTAAATGTAGTTTTTCGGCAGTAATATAAATGCGTCGTTGTGTTGTGTGATTGTGAAACATCTGTGGTGACTGTGTGCAGATAAGTTACATCAGCAATTCCAGAAAATAAATTCAAGATATTGCACAGTTAGTAAAAGTGATTGGAACTACTGACCACCCCTCATGGTCCTCCTAATAGTGAACCCTGCCTGTCATTTTCCTTAGGCCTCCCTTGATCATGGCAACATCAACAATGGGTATAAAACGCAAGCCACTGTCAATATCTGAAAAGCTGAACATCATAAGCAAAGTGGATGGCACTCCAAATGCACCTTGTACCAAAACTGCTGAAGAACTAGGCATTCCTGTGGCAACATTCCACACAGTCATGTACAACAGAAACAAAATTCTTAAGCAGTCACTAACAGAACAACTGAACAGAAATAAAATAAAAACAGCAAAACATGAGAAGGTGGAAGCAATTCTTATGCAGTGGTTCCGACAAAAAGGGGCACTTAACAGTTGATGGACCCATTCTTAAAAGAAAGGCAGAAGAAATTGCAATGAAACTGAATATTGACTTCAGATCATCCAATGGTTGGAGAGAGAGGTTTAAAAAACGTTCTGGTCTTGTGTACAGAAAAGTGTGTGGTGAGGCAAACAGTGTAAATCCAGAAGAAGTGGTAGCCTGGAAAGACACAACTCTTCTGCATCTCATGGCTAAGTATTCTCCCAAGGACATCTTCAGTGCTGATGAATTTGGCCTGTTCTACAATATGCTGCCTGACAAAACATACACATTCAAAGAAGCAAGCTTCAAAGGCATAAAGGTTAATAAAGAAAGAATCACTGTTCTTGTATGTACGAACTTGGATGGCACAGAGAAATTGCCACTCCTTGTAATAGGAAAATCAAAACAGCCACAATGTTTCACGAACACAAAGCTTTTGCCATGCACCTACCATCACAAGAAGACTGCCTGGATGACATGCAAGATCTTCCAAGAATTTCTGGTATCTCTTGAAGGAGAATGGCACCAAAGAGTAGAAAAATACTCCTATTTGTAGACCACTGTCCTGCTCACCCAAAAGATGTAAGGAACTTTAAAAATGTGCACCTGGAGTTCTTTCCTGCAAACATGACATCAGCCTTGCAACCTATGGACCAGGGTGTCATCAAGGCCCTAAAACAGAAGTTCCATAGAAGCTTTGTTCTGAGATTGCTGCACAGACTTAACTCCAATAAAGACAGCTACAAAATGTCTTTGCTCGATGCAGTATCCATGCTTGCTATGGTCTGGAATTTGATTGGAAAAGATATCATTGCCAACTACTTTAGGAAGGCAGGATTCATCACAAATGCAGAACCTGCAATACAAAACGAAGATCGTGATGGCAAAGTAAGCTGTGATGAATGGCCTAAACTCCAGGAGAAACTAAATATCAGGTCCACTTCTGAAAAGTTTGTGCAAGCAGATGACACCCTTCCATCACATGAGGAGTTCAATATAGACCAGCTATGTGATAATGTCAGTTCCAACCCAAATGGATGGTCCAGTGGTTTATGACTGTCCATCTGTTCCCACATGTTCTGAGGCCGTGGAGCGCTTGGAAAAGTATGAACATTTTCTGTGAAGCAACGCAGATGTCCCAGAGCACGTAGTTCAAAGCCTATGGAATCTGAAGACGTATACGGCAAATGTTTTTGAAAAAAGGGCAAGACAAACCACACTTGACAAATATTTCAAGCAAAAGTAAACATCTGGAAGGAAATGTGAACTTGTGAATGAAAAGTCAGTGGAAGTATAGATAAAGGTGCAAATAAAACTGTGAATGAAAGGTTACAGACAAAATGGTTAAATGGTCAGATACAAGTGAGAATGTGTTAAGACAGCTGCAAATTGTACAAATTCAGCATACACATATAACAAGTTCAAAAAAAAAATTTAAAAAATAGAACTTTTCGGTCCTACCCTTTTAAGAAATTTCCCGCTTAAGAAGTAGGATTTTCTTGGAATTTCCAACAACTTCTTAACAGGGTTTTACTGTATATATATATATATTCCCTTCCGTGCACCAAATTTTACAAAACTCATAATTGCTCCACAGCACTACAATAAGATGATCTATATCAAATGTCACCCACATCAGTCATGACATGTGAAAAGCATTAGTATGAATCCATTTACACCCTTAAGAAAAGCATGACCCTCACCTCAACACATCCATTTCAAGGGCACACTGGAAGTAAGATGCAAGAAAGTTCCGCAGATCTGTGTGGGACCAGGAAACTTGTTTCCAAGGCTCTAAACACCTCTCCACCAATTCCAGAAACAAGGACCGTAGTTCCCGGGACCGATGAAGGTTGCATGCAAGACCCACCAGAGCACGTGTATATGATCTGAAGTTAGCATCCAGTTCTTGGTATGCACGTTCCAGCAGCTGTGGTTTCAGTTTCTGACATACTAAGCTGAAAGCAGAAACACCTAAGTTCTTTATTACTTACACTATTAATTATACAGTTCCTTACCAGGTCAGCTGTAGCAAGCAGTACTGTATCACAGCACATACATCAATTTGAAATGTGGTAAATGGGATGACATGTGATACAATGGAAATATGTTGCCTCGTATTTTATGGTTACACATTTAAGAAAGTGCATAGTTAGCAGCACATGTTAATAACTAATGTGCAATGATGACCTTACACAAATATATTTGACTATATGATACCATAACAGGACACTTAAAAACATACAAAATATGTATCAAGTGCCAAGCATACACAAATACCTTACACTGAAAATAAAATTACAAAATGTGGACAGTAAAAATGTGGACCAGTTCCAAAGTAACAAAAAAGAAAGTCCCACAATACACAGCAATGCAGAAACATGGCAAACTAACAGCCAGTATAAACACTAAACAAGGTGCCCAGCAAATGAGAATTACAATCTTGAAACCAAAATTGAGGCAAGTGTTGTGCTGTGCCGCTTGTGATCACACAAAATGATATGAGCTGTCACATCCCTGTATATGAGACAGGGACAAAAAATCTCTATAAAATACACATATTTAGCACTAAGGTTAGGCTTAAGAGGTAGAGATGCTACAGTCCACTATGAGTGGTGACTTTCTTGAGGTAAAACTGCAGTCTTACTTAACATATAAGACTACATGCAGGTCAGTGATTGGTGTCATGCTACAGTTACTTTACACCTATTAAAATTAATGTCATAATGAATTAATACATTGGTTACTACAAAACGCTTTAAAGAAATATAAGTATGAAAACCTGTAATTCTCAACCACAACACATTTCAGATTCATTAAAATGTACCTGTGGCCAATGCCATGGTCAAGCGGAATCTGCCACCGGCACAGATTAAAATGTTGCTCAGCTGGCCAGATAACAGAGTTGCCTGAGTGGCTAAGTTCCTCTGGACCGAGGAAACAAAGGAAGTAACAGTACTGATCAGTCCAGAACGAGATATTACTGAAGCAGACACACTCTGAGGTGGACAAACAGTGTATCAGACTTGTAAATACATTTTCATTCATTAATTTCAACTTCAGTGTGGTGCTGGTTCATTTCATCCCAACTCCCACACACTGATGTAAACACATAACAAGCACAATTTCCTGACACAACGCCTCCCAGACTATCAAGTTCAGAATGCGTACTGTACACTTACTGTTTGTGCTCCTTTTCTTTGTCAAGTAATACCCTGAGTTCCCTAAGATCCAGCAGGAACTCTCTGTCCAGTTCTGTATCATCATATTCCGGACTACCATTATCCACATACGTCCATGAAGCCATAATGGACTGTGCACAATGATAGAAGTCTGGAAATGTGAGGTACTGAAGTTTCTTCTTGCTGGTTTCAAACTTTATGCAAGCAATGAAAACAACAGCTCCGTAGCGCCTGTAACATATCACAGCATGACACAAAATACTGTGTTCAGAGATAAGAGGAAGCTGAGTGAGTATTCCACTAACACATTTTTTAAACAGCAACTGCTAGGTAAAACAAGATAGCAAATGATGTGCAATGTAACAAAGTACACAAACTTTACCAACACATTCTTTAATTTAAAAATGTCAAATGATTTCACAGACCCACAGAAATGTAATTCTACTTATGCCCATAAGCAAAGTACAGCCTTCGCTATGCCCACTTTCACAAAACTCACAAATGTTCAACTGCATATGTTACACCAAATTTAAACCACAATGGATAATAACTGTCGAAAGTATAGATAAAAATTCATTTACGTCCACAAGTAAAGTACGGCTTTCCCTATGCCACCTTGAATAAAACTTGTAATTACATAATAAGTGGTTATGGACACCTCCTCTACTGAATTTTATCCAAACCAGACAAAGAAATGTTGAAAATATGGACAAAATATCATTTACTTCCTTAAATAAACTACAGCTTCCAATACACCAATTTTCACTAACTCACAACTGCTTTACTGTGTTACGAGAAAATCTTCTACACCAAATTCACCCAAACTGTCAAGAAATGTGGACAGGAAGGGGAGTAATTTGTTTATACCCTTAAGTCAAGTATGGCTCTCACTGTGCAAATTTTCATAAAAACTCATGCTTGCTTGACAACATTTTGTAAATAATTGCTGTGCTGCAGTTCATGAAAATCTGACATGGTTTAGTCACTGACGCTAGATCACAGAAGATGGACAGAGGATCTCTAAATAAGGCAATTCTTTTTTTTTTACTTCATCACGCATGCCTAAGAATATCTTCCTTTGAGATTCCACAGCAATTTCATCCTGTGTTACTGTGGAATAATGCAGCTCCTTCTCAATTGGTAGGAACTTCACTCCTTGCCAGAATTGAGAGCTGGAGTTGACTCACACAGAACTCTATGCCATATCCAAAAAGCCTTGAACATTTGGCACTGGAGACCAGCACCTTATTCAAGGACCAGAAAGTCTCCTCTTCAACAGTGCAGCATTACGATCTACATTAATTCAATCAAATCAGTCAAATATGTGACAGCTGGTGATGAGACACACAAACTGTAGCTGACATGTTTCTTTTCGTAATCCCACAAGGAATATAACTGCGCACGTACAATACTACCTTCAATATCTCCGACAAACAAGTTTTAATAATATTTATTACTCCATAGTCAGTACAAATACCAACAGGTCTTCAACATTACAACACCAATTTTGTACTTGTATGGATGCTCAGCCTTATCACACCCTTCCAAATAACACAGCTTTCTAGACTGACACCACGTGAAGTACAGCAGACCAAAACCCCCCAGCACTTTACATGCATGGGTTACAATATCTCTGACCACTACTTATGACTTTAATGCTACACTTTTACATGATGTGCTGCTACCTTATCAAAGGGTGGTATACGCCATCACATTCACATGACTGGTTCACTAAAACTTCTTGGACAATATGCTTTTATGATATTTATGGACACCAAACCTGACAATTTTTTGACTTCAATCCTGATTAACCTTTAAATGACCAGGTTGGTACTTAAAGTTTAGTGCACGGTTTATGAAAAACACAAACAGAAAAAAAATTATTACATAAACGGCATTCCGAGTAAAATAAAACAGAGACTACACAGCATGTCTTAAAAATACAGTAAATCTCCTTGTTGCCTAAATACATAAGATAACTTTCTGAAGGTTTTTTTTACGTGCACCTGCATATGCAAACATTGGTCATTTAAAGGTTAATATTATTCACAATGTTGCATATTATGTATTTTTATAAAATCCTGTACAGCTTGATAATGGCATAATTAAAAACTAACACCTGTAATCGTTTCTAGGCTCTCTATATTAAACATATGTTGTGGTTCAGGGACACTTATTGGCTGTTTGTATATTTAGTACAACTGGAGGAGTCATATTAAGTTACAGCAGTATATTACTCAGATAATTCCATTACATGTGAACAATAGAACGTATAAAACACAACACTGACTCTACTGCCAGTAGCTGTTCCTACATACCTGGCCAGTTCCTCAGGCAGAAGGAAGTTATTTTTGATGTTCTGTACTACGGAACCTTGCATGTCTTCTACAACTTTAAACACTCTCTTCACATTGTCAAACTGTCTTCTGTAAAAAGAACAATAATGATGAGGATTCCAGGGTGCTGAGCAATCAGTCTATGACTGCTTGACCCTTGAATCCTCAACAAGAAGAAGGCATGACATTCAATCAAACATCAGCAACCATTCACCCCATGGCACAGTGTCACAACCCAAAATACTTTAATTCTCAGTAACACCACTATGAAAAGCTCAGATCTCACACAAAAATGATCACTTCATGTAAAATTAGATGTCTGAAGGTAACCTGTACATCATCAACCTGGATATGCATCATTTGTTTGTCATATGTTCAAGAAGGTGAAAATAGAGGCAAGACTGCCTATTGCTAAGTTATGGAAGTTAACACATTAAACAGACAATGTCTTTCAAGTGCACCTCAAATTGGTGGAAATTTCTCACACCATTACACAAGATGCCTCTGAGGATCATACACTATTCAGTTTTGTTTACATTTATGACAAACCTGCAAGATTTGAGAAGGACACAAGTCTTTTCACTCACTTCATCCAAGTCCTTCCTATGACGTGAGGACAACTTCTTGCCCAACAATTCTCGTATCACAGCATCATCAAACTCATAATACCTGCAAAAATAAACAAACGGTTTCAGCTAAATTTAAGGAACCATGTCTGTCTGATGGTGGGTACAATGTGTCATAAAACTGAAGCATTACCCATGTAGCCAAAGCTGGAGTTCAAAATCCGGAACATCATACGGTGTACAGAGAAAATAATGTCTTCACTTATGATCTACAAAGAATGTGCGACAAGTGGTCAGGCTACAAGTGCTACATGAAATATGAGAATTATGACACATAAATGGAAACAAAAAAAGCAGTGAGTGCATTTTAACATACTTATTTGCAATGAGGGACTCAGGGAAAAATTACATAGAAAAAGAAGATGCAATAAAGAGAGACACAGCTGTGATGGATATAAGTAGGAATCGATACTAGTAGTACATCACAACACCTCACAGAACATATGGAAAACAAAGCACACTCACATTCTATCCACTGTGCATTTTGCCACTAAATGTATTCAAACACTCTTACAATTGTATCGCACTTAGATTTGTTAGGAGGTTGTTGGTTACACGTAAGAGAATTTAACTACATTTAGACGTAAAAAAAAAACCTGAAATTTCAGGAAAACTCATCCATTCAGTAGTAATACTTATCTCCAACCTTTGTGTGTTTTTTCAATACCTTGTGTATAAAAAGCATGGATTGACATAACACTCAGTCACATATCAGACTGTGTCCAAACTAGGGATGCAAAAATCTTGGGCAAGAATTCACCGTGGTAAATGTTGTATGGTGACACATAATATTTGTGAATCCTCACAATGGAACTTGCCTTGTGTCACCTTTCCGGCACCTGAAATTTTGAGATGGCTGCTAGATTTTTGAAAAATTTGTTCACCCTGGCCTAATCTTCATTCTCCCTCAAGAAAGGGTGTGCCCACTTTCCAACACAAGCCAAACGATACCCCTGGTGAAAGTCAATATGAGTTGTATGAAGTGTAGATATAAAATTAGACAAGTGGAAAGAGTAATACATTTCTTGCAATCATTATACTTGTAATCACACAGGAAATAAACTTTTCTCTTCAAAAACCTACTTTCCATATTTGTGTGACAAATGCATGAAGATATGACACTAGATAACCAAAAGAAAGAAAGCTAGATACAGGCCTTACTTTTCTATAAGAAGTCTCCTCGTTTGTGGCTCTATTTGGAATGCAAGCTGTTCAGCAAGCTTCGGTGGATTGTGGAGCAGTCTCTCCAGCAGACTGTAGGTGCGATAGTGGTCAAGCACATCTGAAGCAACCAGCTCCAGTGTTGCCCCAGTCTGCTGCGTCACTCCCCGCTGGTGCAAAGCTGTCACAGCTTCTGAGGCTATCAACAAAACAGTACACATCACTGTATGCCATTCATTTCTAAGATTAAAAGTCAAAGCCCCCACTTCGTCAAAGTATCTCTACTTTGACGAAGTGGTGGGGCTTGTGTGGTCAAATGATCCTGAGAGCTATGTCAGTGGTGGCTGAAGCTACTGGTAGGGCCTCCCATGCCAGACAGCTCAAAGGTGATGACCCAGACAAAAAATAGGTACCTTGTTCCTCCAAGTTGAGGGTTGGGGCATGAGGCTAACAACCTCACCTCTGTAAAAAGTTTTCATTGTTGAGAAGCCCTATTATGGACACCAGATTGATAAAAATGGCGAAAGACCTGGGAGATGAAAGTGAAAAATGGCAACAGAAGGCTGCATATAGAGCGGAGCGGGCATCTGTAATTAAGGAGGCCAAGGTTCTCAGAGGGCTGTAGAGCTGAGGAGTGAGTGAGTGAGTGAGTGAGTGAGTGAGTGAGTGAGTGAGTGAGTGAGTAAGTAGGTTAAGTGTCATGGCCTTACAGTACCTGCAGTAGCCTCAGCAGTTGATACATAATAGCCTTACAAACACATACTACATATTTATATCTTTCGCTTTAAAGTTAATTTTATTACTGCATTACTTCCATCAAAGAACTAGGAGAATTCATTTACACTCTTTTTGACATAATGTGAATGGTTTAACCTTTTAAAGCCTAGCAGTAACTTTACATACCACCAGGTTTAACATTAAAAAATTCTACATGGTGCCCACATTGTGTTTATGTGTTTTGTATGGATCTCAGAACAAACAGCAACTTTTGCCTTATAAAACATTAAGAGACTGGTTTTTATAACTGAAGTGGAAAGTGTTTACAGCGCGGTATGCACTGAGTCCTTATATAAAACAGATACGCTTCGTCTTTAAAGGGTTAAGTATAAACCTTCAGCAAACGTGGCAAAGCTAAATATTTTCGAAAGATGGTAAGAGAAAAAATAAAACAGGCTGCCTGACAATTAAGCATGCCACAACTGACACTGCACAGCACTGTGTGAACTTATCTGAGATTTAGCAATTACACATACCAGTTGCAGCCATCATGCAACCACCCAAGACACAGAAGTTCATTGCATATTTTCCTGTGACATTCTTTCAAAACTTCAAGACAGCAAATGTCTACAACCACAAATCTGTTCAGTCACACGGCCACTTTCTCTCTGTCTGGGCACCTTAACTAACATCACATTAGAAGATGGGGTAGTACCAATCATTCCCTGCCCTTACACCACGTGATTTCTTCCTTTTGAAGTACACAACTGATGCCATTAACACTCTACCATTGCCTACAACTTTGCTGGAACTTTCTGGGAGGATACAACCACCATGCGTACAAATGTGGACTGTACTTCAATCAAGATATGTTATGTGCTTGGCTACTGGAACTGCCCTCACTAAATATCTGTAAATTGTTATGTATATTATGGGAATGACACCAGAAATCATTACAGGCAGACAGGCAAGGTGCAAAGAACTTTACGTTATACTGTATCCTGAAAGCATCAGTCCAATTATCTCCACTGCAGGTGAACAAAATCAGACACACATGATGTCTGTGACACAGGAAGCATATTCAGCAATGGAGTATGGTTGATGTGCACAGCTACCCTCCTGTCCTACCTGAACATACTCTGTGCCTTCTCTCTGGCATGCCCACAATACATTACAAAAACATGACCATACAACATGCCAAAACATGCTTAGTTGTCAGTCCTGCATCTCTTACTTCTTGAGCAATATTACATTAAAACTGTCTACAGTTTGGTGTTCACCCTGTACATATGTTCCCTGCTGTCTCCACACTTGCCGCAACTTACACATTTCAGTCATGTTAGGTCAGGGTTGCCATCACAATACTGTTACCGAGTGTCAAGTATTCACACCAAAGTTACGTAATAAAACCATAAACATTGACTGGAATTACGTTCTGAATTATATTTCAACTGTAAATGCTTCAGAGTTTCAGGTTTCAATACTGACATAACTGAAAGTCAAAAAAAAATATCTATAGCAGCAAGGTTATGTTCTGAGATTTCATTTTACTGAGCACTACAGAGGTTATCTCTTCAGTTTTCACTTAGACATTCAGGCCATCTGCACATGTACAAACCTAGGTTGTCTTGGGTCTGTGTGTATACAAACCATGGTCAGACTATCAGTTTTGTGCGTGTAAACCGAAGACATCCGTTGAGTTTTTGCATGCATAAGCCAAGATCAAGAGTTCAATGTGAATGTGTAAAAACCAATGTTACACTTTGGGTTTGTACGTATAAAACAAGTTTGGCGGAACCAATCCATTATAACGAAGCTACTTACAGACAGCCATAATGCGAATGTACTTTAGAATGAGGCATTATGTTACCTTACAAAAATAAGCGCCTTTTGATGTCGCAATGGAAATAGGCGGTTCCGTTATTCAGGACTAGTTCCCAAAAGCCAAACTTAAATGTATCCTCGTGCGGTAGACTATCTGCAACAATGCTAGTACAGTAACTGCAAGATCTATGAAAATTACTATAAGTTCTCTACTTACAAGAACATCCATCGACCCACAATTGATACACTTCTGGATCAACTAGGGTATAATTGCTTATGAAAACGTCAACTTCTGCGAACATATTTCTGCATTCGAATCCTACGAAATTCAACCCAGTTTAAACTATTGCTTGTAGTTCAAAATGTTGCTTCCAGTTTAATATCCTGTTTTCTCCTCCTCGCTACTTGACCGAACGTTGAATACATTTCAACACTTTACGTCACTTCAATCTGCCACAATCTTCCTCAGCAGCTACTATACGATCTGTCCTCGGTAGCACAGGGCTACTTTTATTAACCTGTGGTACACGGCTTCTACCCCGGAATAGATCATCTGTGCCTGGTGGCTTCTATCCACGGATTATCTACTCCACAGATATCCTAGCCCCATCCATTGCGATTTGAAAACGTATGACGTCATTTTGCGTTGCTGTGGATCCGTTGGATGGGTCGAGAGGTAGTCGTACCTACCAGAGTTGCTCAGTCGGTTGAAGCATTATCATATGCCGGTTGCACACCAAAATTCCGTGTCCCTTCTTCCGAACACCCCATGAATAATTTTAAAACATGGTACTGCAGAGCAACTTAGCCTAGATTATTGGGCTAACAATGAGTATGTAAACAGGTTCAACACTACAGCGTTCCTGTAGCATATTCCAGCAAGCCATAGCCACTTACTGAGTCACTGCATATTCAGAAAGCCGATAATGGTGCAGCTTTAAACCAGGCCTGTAGGCTGGGGGATGTAAGTGGATGCAATGCTGGCCCTATAAATCTGCAGGCACCCACTAGGAATTGGCAAAATATCAAAAGACAAACATACATACATTCTACAGATCCACCAGGATGTCACAAAGACAATGGGATGTGGAACATGCAATAAATACACAAATATACACAATTTTTACAGTGTAAAATACATAAAAATTTACAAAGCAGTACTATGGCATAAATCATCTTCACACATAAAAAATTCATCTACAAAGTACAAAGAGTGTCTATTTAAATATTTTCGTAAGGCTACTTCAAATTTTGCCTGTTCATTCTTAAGGACTGTCAGACTACGTGGTAAAATGTTGAAAATTTTGATGCGAGCATAAAAAGTACATTTTTGAAAACACGATAGGTTGGCAATTGGATTTTGAAGATGGTGCTTATTCCTCATGTTAATACTGTGTATAGAGAAATTTGTTTGAAAATTTTCTTGATTACTGACAATGAAGTTCATTAATGAAAATACACATTGACATGGAACAGGTAAAATTGCTAATTGCTTAAATGGACTTCTACATGAAGTTCTGTGTTGTGCACCAGCCATAGTTCTGACAATTTTCTTTTGTGAAGCGAAATTCTTCCCACTGTTGAAAGAGGTGCCCCAGAAAATTATCCCATATTTTATAATGCAATGAAGTACGCACAGTAAATTGATTTGAGAGCGTTAAATGTTACTGATATGTACATACTGAACAGCCCACTAAGAAAATGCAACGCCCTACTGCATCCATATGTTGCCTCTGTTGAACTGCTGTGTTTGGAAACAACTTAGACCTATTTTCAAAAATGTACATATATACAAGATGTTTTGTACAATGTATAGAAAGCATTATGTACTTAGAGTGTTGATTTTGTGCCCCAGAAAAAGGCGCCTTCCAAGTTTATGCATACATAATATACATTCACAGTATACATTTAATAGAACATTATATTGGTATATAAACATATGTATGTATATATGTATGTATGTTTGTTTGTATATATATGTATGTATGTATGTATGTATGTATGTATGTATGTACGTACATATGTATGTATGTATGTATGTATGTATGTATGTATGTGTGTGTGTGTGCGTGTATGCATGCATGTATGTATGTATGTATGTATGTATGTATGTATGTATGTATGTATGTATGTATGTATGTATGTATGTATGTATGTATATGCAGCTGTACTGGAAGGCACTGTACCCAATATACTTGTGGCATGGCTGTGATGTGCTTTGAACTTTTCTTTGTATAATAGTATTTCTCAGGCTTGCGGTATATTCTAATGTTTTACAAAATGGTCATTGTCTTACCTTGATTGATTGGGACTGGATTCCTAATGTATTTGACACAAGCAATAATATCAGTTTAAGATTCAAGTTCTCTGGGCTGTCATGTGTCAACTTCATGCTTCAGCAACACTACTGTCTCATTTAAATCCATACACTGAAATGGAGACAACTAGCAAATTAATATAATCGAATATGTAATATGTTATCACTATGACATGTAAGAAAGTAATGCTGCTGCAGTGCTTGTTAAATAAAATGATTATTATATCCAGCATAGGAGTCCTTACACTTTCGTTGCTGCGGTTGCTCAAATGGTATCATTCTAGGTTATTACAACATGTGGGATAATATAGTTTGTTCTGTTGCTCTGAAGGAACCTGCTGCCTCCATCAACAGAATGACTAAACTATATCCTGATGTTTGCTGAAGTCAATGGAAGGATGGAATGTGTCAGTTGTATGAGAGGCAGCTGTAAAGGTTGCAGAGACTGTGGCCACAATGACATTTACACCTCCAGCATCCACCCAAAACTAACAAACACACCCTGAAAATGGAAGCAACATGTACCTCTGAAATGTCTGAACAAACCCAGTATAATACATGGTGTGACAACCAATCAGACCTTCATGTAATTTCACACAGGTTTGCTACCAAAGCTGACTTTCTGTCACACCCCTAATTCAAATACTTCTTGCATCAAATTTTAAACGTATTTTTAAAGAAAATGTATTGTTAAAGTTCAGAATGACTTCCTCTGTACAAATTTCACTGGCATTAGCAGTCTAATGCACTATGTAATTAACAGAATGTCAGTAGGTCTATGGGGTTGGTAAAGAGTCTTTGTAGGTGACATCACCAGAGGTGCATAGATTTTCCAAAAATCTACAGACCAATTCAAAATTCTAGACGCCTGAAGGGAGACATGAAACAAGCCCCATACTCAGGGCTCACCAGTATTAGGTGCCAATGTAGAAAATTTAGTGAATTTGGCAACCTGGTACCCTGGATGTGTGCACCGCCCCTATTTACGTATACTGAAACAAAATGCAATTCAGAAAACATTTCTGCCACATCTCGAACATTGACATTTCATTTTCTGTGAACTGTGGCATGGCACATGATAACATTGCTTACCTTTGAATTCAGAACATATTTAAATTACAAATTTGAATAGTTTATGAGTAATGTATCCAGGGTATCTTACAGGAAATATTGAGTACTAAACTTAGCACAATGACTGGAGGTTCATGTACACATGCACGCGCGCGCACGCGCGCGCGCACACACACACACATTATACACTTCATGGACACAAAATTTAGTCAGAGTAAATACTGGATATGGAAAAAGGCATAAAAAATTTATGCTACACAGAAATACAATTCAGAAAACATTTCTGCAACATCTCGAACATTGACATTTCATTTTCTGTGAACTGTGGCATGGCACATGATAACATTGCTTACCTTTGAATTCAGAACATATTTAAATTACAAATTTGAATAGTTTATGAGTAATGTATCCAGGGTATCTTACAGGAAATATTGAGTACTAAACTTAGCACAATGACTGGAGGTTCATGTACACATGCACGCGCGCGCGCACACACACACACATTATACACTTCATGGACACAAAATTTAGTCAGAGTAAATACTGGATATGGAAAAAGGCATAAAAAATTTATGCTACACAGAAATACAATACAGAAATACTATAAGCATTTCAGATGATAAGGTATTGATATGTTACACAAAATCCATTATATAAAGCCAGTAATAAGATTATGAGTCATTTCTAAACATTAGAAACTTGTCAGCACACACAAGAAAAAGAGTGAACACAAACATTCCTCAGAGTGGTGGATATTTCCAACATTTAATGTAACACTGTGTTTGTTTTGTGATTTTGATGTACATTCTTAAACAAAGAGAACATTTTTCAGGGAATGGGTTATATGACTTTTCGTTCATTCTGTACTTTACATTATAACATATGTTTGCTGTTGTTAAAATGTCACAAAAAACAACAACCTTGATATGTCAAATAATAGCATAATATGTTCATTGTCATTAACTGCATCACATCAAAGGGCAGGAAAAAAGAGACTATAAATGGACGATCTTGTTTAAACTTATTTTTGTACAATTTAGAACAGTGCTGTCAGCAATTCAGACAATGGATTATAACATCACATGTGTGGATAATTTGTTAATAAAGAATGAGAATTGCCATAGAAGAAAAGAGTCATGGTCCAGTTTCTTGTGTTATTCCAGCATTGGCCTAGTGCTAGTTAGGAATGTCTCATTCAGCGTGAGTGGCCATCTAGCTAAGGTACAGACAAATATTCCCTGGTGTACGAAACAGGAGCACTGCCTGCATGACCCTGATATTCTGTGTACCATGGCAAAGACAGTGGATTTTTGTCTTACAATATATTCCTACTCACAAAACTTGAGCTATTTTTAGACCATAATCCATTTACAGAAATATGTACTGCAAAACATTATCATTGAATTTGGAATGACACACAAATTAAGTGAATCAAAACATGTTTAAACATGCATACAGGGAAGACAATGATGGAAAGTATTTGTCTTACACCTTCAGTGGTGTCATCCAAATTTATTAATATGCTCATTTCATTCACAACCTTTTTATGAAGCACCATCATTACCCATTTAAAGTCAATGTTATGTCTAGCAAATGTTTTATGGATGTATCACTGTATTTTACCAAACATATGTGATGAAATGTTTAGCCTAATAGATGACAGTACCTTTTTATATTGCCAACATATTAAAAATATTTACACTAGCTCTAAAAACTCATGCCAGACAACTATTGATCCACAGAAATGAAACCATAGAAAGCTATGGAAACTTAAGGTGGCTAAACAAGCAAATGGCATTCTATAATCACCTACTACTACTACTACTACTACTACTACTACTGCTGCTGCTGCTGTTGCTGCTGCTGCCGCTACTACTACTACTGCCACTGGTCCTTTAAGTTTGTATCTGCCAGATGTTTTTCTGACACAGAATCGGCTAAAAGGAGGAGATCACTTCTTCTTCCCCTTCAGCTTTTATGGGTCAGGCCCTCTGTTCTTTTCAGTCCAGCATTAACGTCTGAGACTGTGAAAACATTTTATCTGTGGTGGGAACAATTTGTCACAAACTTGCACTAATTTTTAAATATAATGTCAAAATAAGAATAAAATAATGTAGGATGACTGCTCGGTACTGCAAACCTATGGTAGTGAACATGTGTAATCTACTGCTTTCTTTATAAAAATGGAAAACATGCATAGTAATATAAGTTCTTTCTGAATGTCTTCTTTCAGGACATACTGGCTGTATACATTGCACATGGAACAGCTGCTGCTTCTTTCCCTTGGTTCATGCTCTGCAGTGCACTTGCTTAGAGCACTGTCCTCAGCATGTCCACGTCTGTCAGTAGCTGTTTTCACCTGGGTAGTTAACATGTATGTTATTGTGCAGGGAAGTATATAACAAGAAATCAACATGTATGCAATGGCTCAGGTGGATAGTCACTGGTTTCTCACCATGGAGACCTAGATTCAATCCTGAGTCAACCCATATCCAGTTCGGGTTTGAAATACAGTTGTAAAATACACCTTTTTTATATGCTTGTAATTAGGCCTGATGATGGCTAATTGGCTTCAGCTGAAATTTGTAACCTTCATTCTTTTTGAATACAAATGCTGTGTTGACTGATCAAAAGATTCTATTTGTATTCAACATATTGTTCTTTGTTGTGAACTCCAGCACCCCTCTTTTATACTTAATTAGAAAAGAAATTTAAAATACATTTTTAAAAGTACACCAAACAATGTCATGTTTATTGTTACAATCAGTGCTTTTATATGCACATCTTTCAGTGTTTCATTTTTTACAATAACCTGCATGGCACAGTTGCCTTAGTATTTATTTTTTCATTCATTCACTTCAGAAATAACACACTAACATATATAGTTGCTGCAATCATAGCAATACACTACGTGAGCTTAAGAAAAAGATTACTTGAGAGAAGGTAACAAATTAGAAATGCGGGGTACTGCGAGATTTGAGGTTCTTTTAGTGCGATTGCTGAAGGTGTAGTATATCTGGGGTGTCATGTTGGATCATCAAGTGTAATTCCTGACATTTTTAAGGCACTATGATCCTTTCCAATTTCAGGAACTACTCACATGATGGCACAATGTCACATTGCAGAAGACTTGATTCTTCAAACATTTCATTCTCTAGCAGTGATCTGTAAATATGCATATATATGCTCAGGCTGCCGGTCTCATTGTGGCAATCAAGAAACCTCTGTGCTGAAGAAATGACACAGAAGATTTTGAAAAAAAAAAAATATTTTTCATAGTTGATATCCATTTAAAATATGTCTGAATTACACGTACTACAAAACAGCACCCTAATCAGTGGCACAGATACATCACTGCAGCTCCAGTGAAAGCTGCACCAGGCACAATAATGGTTAAGCAGGAAGTAAGAGCAAATCATAATAAAACCTGCAAATAGAAAAATTAATATCACACAAATTTTGAATTTTGTTCTATACTGAATTCTTTATTTTATGATACAACTTAATTGCTGTATTTGTCTGGGAACAACATCTTTGTGTGTGACATGAGCTTTATTAACAGCAGGTTTTACTGCAGTTATCTACCATCATCAATTGCATGACACCCCCAGCTTTTAAGAAAATCTGGTATTAACGTGAAACTGTGTAATGCATATCTGATTTGAAGGCATTAACCAAAGACAGAAGATGTGAAGATGCCAGACAGGGTAGACTGCAGCAGCGAACTGTGGTACCCCATCCAAAGCAAGAGCATGATGCCAACTACACGAACACTCTTGTCCAGCCAGTACATTCTGCAAAGAGAAGCTTCCTTAGTGCTTACAATACCACACAATAGACGATGGTCATTTTTTGGGTTTTCACACAGCCCAGACAAGGTTTGTTCAGATGTCTGGGAGAAATATACAACCTCCATCTTCAGGGTAACTGAATGTGGTTCATGTGTATGCAGAAGTAATTGGGAGGAATGAATGTGTCATTTACATAGGAAGGATGGAGGCAAATTTGGTAAGTCAGAGCTATGGAAGGCGGAAGAGGGGACAAGGTTTGTGCTGAGCCAGTGGAAGGTCAAAGTTCCACGTGGGGGTCAAGCAGTCCAAGAAATCTGATATCACTAAGAAAAGGGCAATACAATCCCTAAACTGATGGGAACTGCTCGGCCAACATCACAGCATCACATCTCAAAAACTTGTATCTTCAGTAATGTTATTGTCAGGACTCAAATCTCGCATTTCCTCTACTGATAATGCACTATAGGAGGTTTTAAATTACCTTTTGTAATGCCTTCTTGCATGTGGAAATGTATCTGTGTGCTCCTTCAAAAGATACAGTCTTGCTCCGATTGCTGCATTTCTAAGATACATTTTATTATCAACGTTTTCCAGTCCATTCAACTTGAAATGCTTGCTATCACAGGGAGCCAACCGTGTCCTCAGCCACAGAGTTTTATCATTTGTGAAAACCCATGATTTTGTAGTGAAGAAGGACAGTNGAGCTCAGCTAAACCCACAAGTTATCAACTTGAAAATTAAAAATATCATATATGGGTGGATCATTAAGAAAACATGCAGCTTTGTCCTTACAACTGAAACATGAAAATAGTGCAACAATATACATTAACACCAACTCGTACACAATGTTAAATCACAATATGCAGTCACTTTACATAAAGTGTGTTTGAACACTGTGTATGAGTTGGTATTAATATATTGATGTAATATATGCATGTATAGGGTATAGACAATGTTAAAAGAAAATGCTAGTTGTGCAAAGTCTGTATATCTTCTTATTTTCACAAAGATATGTGGAAGGAATGCCCTGGGGTGTCTAGTGTGGCAGGCAAAATGTGTGTATAACCCCATAGGATGAAGAAATATAGAGTGTCCAAGTAAAATATGGCTGATACAATTTCAGTGACTTGGAACAGGATATTGCGAAATCCTTGTTATATTTTCTTCTATGTGTGAGGAACATTTATAGCACGAGATACTGGCTCAATGTCTGAGAATACTGTAAACAATACTGTTCCAATACATTGTAAAAAATCGTAGTTAAATATCTCTTGTATGTCACTATTAAAAGGGAAACATGGGGAATCAGATTTGGTCCCTGTCTAGGCAGCTTACTTTATAAATTAACCTTTTAAACATAAGTTGTTACTTCACATACCACCACGTTTAACATCCAACAATTCTACAGCCTGCCCCACAGCATATTTGTGTATTCTGCATGCATCTCATTATGGATGGCGGTCCCTGCAGATAGGATGGAAAGCTTTATTATGCAAGAAAGACGGAAAATAAATATAAGGAAGTGAGAAGTGAAATAGGTTGTGTAAATAGTGATATGGATGGAAACTTAATGAATATAAATGATGATGTGTATGGAAAAAGCTTAATGGATATTTGTTTCGACTTGGATGAACTAGTGGAGTTGCACAGCATGGCGACCCGTCCGCAGATTAGGCAGATCTTACTGATCTCAATTGCAAAACTAAAACAGTGAATGACATTACAGTGTAAATCACAAAGTGCAGAGTTTTTAAAATCAAAACTAAGTGGTCTGATATTGTGGCAAATAAGTATAATTGGTGTAGCCCACCAAATGGAAACGTGAAATCTACATTGGCGAATGCAGCTACAGATGAAGCGAGTGTATCTATCAATAGTGAAGAGCATATAGGTGCCAAGGACAACTATTCAGGTTTCTGCTATGAAAAATCAAGACTAGAACTTGGTAAAGCAGAGTTAGAATATCTTCTTATGAAGAAATCATTAAACTGTCGCAAGAGGAAAGACATGGTAATGGATCCTGTGCTCAGACAAATATGTTAAATCAATGTATTAATAAAAATGATGACCAATTTTCTTTTACATCGCTAAAAGATAACTGGATTAGGCTTGCTCCACAATCAAATAATAAATCAGAAGTTATGCAAAAAAATTTAATACAACTAATACCACATAAGAAGAAGTTTGAACACCTATCTAACCTCAATGAGGAGAGTGAGTCTAAGAGCATTCCATTGCTGAATATGTAATAGTGAATACAAGAAATCTTCGAAGAAAATCTCAGAAGGAAAAACAAGGAGTAAATAACCAGACACACACGAGGCATAAAATATTGTTAACTGGTGATAGTCATATAAGGAGCTGCACAATATTACTCCAACATAACGTAGGTTCAAATTATGAAGTCTGAGACTTTGTAAAATCAGGAGCTACAATGGAAGCAATTGTAAATGCTGCTAGAGACAAAATTAAGGACATGAATAAGAAAGATGTAGTGGTAATATGGGGAGGGGCAAATGACATAAGCAAGAATAATTCTAAGGACGCTCTAAATGGTGTGTGTAAATTTGTCAGGGAAACAAATATTTATATATTCCTATAACAAAATCCCCACAAAGGTATTGTCTTATTTCATTAAGATGTGTTAATAAGGAAGTTCTGAATTTTAATAGACAGCTTGAAAAGGAACGAAAATTTACAATAATGCAAAAACATTTGGAACAAAGTTAGATAGGAAACACTTTACAAGGCAGGGACAGCATATGAATTTATCTGGGAAAGAGTTAATTTGTTGTAAATTATCTACAATGATTAATGAAATTTTCATCAAGAAACAGTCATCAATGATTTGCATGCAGTGGAGAGATAACAACTCTGAAGAACCTGATAGCAATATAGCAACAGTAGAAAAGAGTGATGAGTTACATGAAAATTTAGATTTTAATAAATCAGATGAATCATGTAAGATTACACTTGCATCTAAAAGATCTAGGAAAAAGGTAGCTTTGAGAGATCCAGATTTTTATGGACATAAATGCCAAAGACAGGCGGAAAGTAAATTCAGATAATAAAGGTACAGGTTATTTAAAAATATATCATCAAAATATAAGGGGAATGAGGAAAAAGACTAATGAATTAGTAAATCACTTGCATCCTAATTTACCGCAGATAATTGTGCCTGATGGAACATCATTTTAAGTATACTGAACTGATTAATGTTTATTTAGAACATTACAAACTAGGTGCTTCTTATTGTAGACAGCATCATGAAAATGAGGTGTAGATATGTGTATTCATAATAGTCTGAATTTCTCAAATATTAATCTGGATAAATATTGTGAAGAACAGGATATAGAAGTTCGTACTCCGCACATTTCTTTTGGGAAATTTTGATTGCTTTATCTCTAATTTAGATACTATTTTACAATTGTTGTATACTCCTAAGCTACATATTATTACTAATGGTGATATAAATATTCATTACCTGCTAGAAAGTGTAAAGGAAAGTCAGTTGGAAAATTTAATACTTTCCTATAATTTAACCAGTATTATTAACTTCCCAACGAGGATTCAAGACAATTCAGCAAAAACAAATGATAATATACTTTTAGATATATCTTCATTTGAAAATTATAATATAACTTCTTTGTTAAATGGTTTATCCCACCATTACACCCAGTTGTTAACAATTAATATTTATCACTCTCATATTCCATCAGATAAATTCAGAATAGTCACAAAATTTAATCTATCAAATTTTATTAATGAATTAAATAATGAATCATGGGATGCTATTTTCAATAATGAGGATGTTAATGTCACGTTTAATTCTTTTTTAAATACTTATCTGCGGATATTCTATTCTTCTTTTCCTATAATAAGAGTTATAAATAGGTATGAAACTCAGTATAAAAAATGGATTACCCAGAGTATCAAAATATCATGTAAACATAAAAGGGAGCTATATTTAAAGTATAGAAATAGTAAAAATATAGATGTGAAAAGGCACTATCAGGCTTATGCAAAAATTTTATCGAATATAATTAAGGAGGCAAAAAGAAAGTATTATGATAAAAAATTGCAAAATCAAGTAATAAATGCAAAATGACTTGGGATATTATTAAACAGCTATCTAATAAACAACATTTGGATCCGGATATACAAGAGTTAATGGTAGGAGGTGAACACTTAGAAGATCAGCAAGATATGGCAGATGCTTTTAATAATTATTATTCATCAGTAATTAACAATATCAGTAATAACAATATAAATACCAAAATCAATGATGAAGGTTCTTTTACTTGTACTTCTTATCTTGAACAAGTTAATGTCAATCTTCCGCCAAGTTTCGTTATTAAATTATTTTCAACCAAGGAATTAACATCTATAATTAAAGAATTAAAATCAAAGGACACCTATGGGTATGATGCAATTTCCACTGAAGTGTTAAAACTTAGTGCTAATTATATATGCTCACAATTAACCTATGTCTGTAATAAATCCATATGGTGTGGACTTTTTCCAGACCATTTAAAATTTTCTGTTGTAGAACCAACACACAAGAATGTTGATAGAACGGATCCAGTCAATTATAGACCAATATCATTGTGGACTTCATTTTCCAAGGTTTTAGAAAAAGCTTTATATATTAGACTATCCCAAAACTTAAATTATATCAAGTTACTTGTAAATAATATATTCGGTTTTAGAAAATGCATGACAGTTAACGATGTAAATTTTAAGATAACAAATGATGTTTTAAATGCTCGAAATAATAAAAAAGTGACTGGCAGTATCTTTTGCAATCTTGATAAAGCCTTCGATTTTGTAAATCAAGACTCAGTGGTATCTAAATTACCATATTTTGGGATAAGTGGGAAGGCTAAATTATTATTGGAATCATATTTAAATAATAGGTATCAAAAAACCAAAATTAAATACTCTCATAACCATTACAACACAATTTCAAAATGGACTAAAATAAAATATGTGGTACAACAGGGCTCGATTTTGGGCCCATTATTGTTTCTCTTATATATCAATGAGTTACTTAAAGCTACTGCAGGTAAAGCTACTTCAATCTTATTTGCGGACGACACTCGCATACTAATTACAAGTCCTAATATTTCCCAATTTCAAAATGATAGTAAAATAGCTTTCGATCAAATAAACAAGTCGTTTAGTGTAAATCAACTTTCCTTAAATTTAGGAAAAACTTATTCTATTCATTATATAAATAAAAATATTGATAATGCAGATATAAAGATAATATTTGGAGACAAACAAATTTATAAAGTAACTACAAAAATTTCTTGGTCTTTATGTAGATAATACATTCTCACGGAATACACATACTAATTATATTGCCTCAAAAATTAGTTCGGCGTGTTATGTCATGCGGTCGATTAAACCGTATGTGTCATTTCACATTTCGAAGATTATTTATTATTCTAACTTTCCTTCGGTAATTACTTATGGTCTATTATTTTGGGGACTTTCTTCTGATAGTATACGGATCTTCAGGTTGCAAAAAAAGTTAGTAAGAGTAATGATGGGCTGTAGAAGAGACGACTCTTGTAGAAAGTTGTTTCCCGTCTTAGAAATATTATCACTTCCCTGCTACCGCTCACCACAGTGACTGGTATTTATTATTGTCGTATTATTGTCCCGGTTATCTAGCGATCACGATAACTTTTCTCAGGGTTTATACGCGGGAGGTCCCTGCAGCGTCCTCTATCCAACTCATTCACCAATTTACAATTAGCGCTCATTATTTATTTGAATGGTTACACATTGTATTACATCAAGAAGATTACAATCACGGAAATGATGACGACACCTGGAATAACTGTCCTATTCCAATCTTAATTTCGCACTTTTTCTCGACCAACTGTCCGAAACTGTATCACACCAAACTTCCGAACTGTCCTCCCCAGCATCCAAGAGCAGAGTCCCCTAACGTCCGTCTCAATTTCAAAGTCAAATTCGCGTTTTCTGTACCAAAATAATCCTATTGGCCGAAACTCAAATTTAGAAAACCCCCATAGGCCGAGTTTAACTTTTTGAATAGCTCAACTTGGTTGGTTGCGCTAAATTAGGCCAGTAGTCCCAAACATACGATTAACGAACCTTTTGGGGTGTTGCCCACTGGCACTTCCCATTCAATGAATTATTTCTTCAAAAGTGTCAAGCCTCGGGTTTCCCTAAGGAACGCCGAGCTGCAAAACTCCGCGCAGCGTGACAGCTGACGGATGTCCTGCTGAGCCTTGGCCGGTTTGAATGCATTAGTCGCACTCACACCCTCTCGCTGTTTTCCCTAGCTACCCTATTCACCGAAACAAGTGCAACTAACAAAAAATTATCTTAGTAAGGCCTGTCCAGGGGTTGAACCTGAATCGCCGGTCCTATCCAGGGTTTGAAACTGAATGGCCGATAACATCCCTTTCAATACATTTTTTCTCTTCTTTGGTTTGTAATAAAACAATATGGAAAACTTTACTGTCAATTCTGAGGTTCATATCAAATGGAAACTAGACAACATGCAAACCTTCATCAACCAACTGTTAATCTGACCAAGTATCAGAAGGTGGTATACTGTATGGGAATAAACGTATATAATGCTCTACTCTCATGTATTAAAAGGGAAAGTAATAATCCTAAAAGATTTAAAAATATTTTAAATGATTTTCAATAAAAATACATTTTATTCGTTAAATGAATACTTTGAGCAACAATTTAGTTAAATTATTAAATTGATTGTACCTAATCATGTATTGATATATGTATTTATTTTGTAATAGTTTCACATGTGTAAGTTACATTTTATTTAAATATGAAATTGTACTGTGATATGTTACGTATCATGTTAGATTTATAGTTCTGTCTTATTTACGTGTTGATATGATGAAGACATTGCTTGTTAGAAGCAGACATCCATTACTATATTGACTAAATCCATATCCTAATGGTTTTTGTAACCCTGCAAGAGATCTAACGGAGTGTGAAATCAATCAATCAATCAACACGGACTTTTGTCCTACGGAACGCTAAGTAACTGGTATTTGTAACGGATATGGCGAGTGTTTACTGCGCGGTACCGGCTCTTCCTTTAAATAAAAGAGGTACCGTTCCATCCTCAAAAGGTTAATTTAATATTAATAACAAGATAGGCAATGTACATACACGTAACGTTCAGGCGCGTTCGCGTAACCACTGTTGCCTTGGAAAAGCAATAAGTATTAATGTTCTGAGTGTGTGTCTGTAGCTACAATTATCCAGCATGCCAAGCGCATGCGCCATATTATATTGTCTTCTGTGACCTGTCTGTCTGCACCATATTTTTCTACATTATCTCACAAAACGCACGACTTTCGGAAACAGTTATTGAGCATAAAATGTGTGTTTTGATTTTCTCTACAACTTTTTTCGGCAACATTTCTCATTCTATGAAGAATTCAGCCAGGTATTATCAGAAATGTACATACGTCTTCATGTGAAGTACCCGTTATTCTTATTATATTTTAATCAAACTTTGGGTTTCTCAACAGATTTTCAAAAAATTTCGAATACCAAGTTTCATGAAAATTCGTCCAGCAGGAGCCCAGTCGTTCCATGCGGACAGGCAGGTAGACAGACGGAGAGACATGACGAATCTAATAGCTGCTCTTTGCAATTTTGCAAACGTGTCTAAAATGAAAATTTTGACAGATGTACGATAGTATTGGTATAAATTACCTGCCGACTGCCTTACACCAAGCAGCCAAAAGCATGAACTGTATGCAGACATCAACTGGGACATAGTCTGCGGTTATATTTGGATCGGAAAACGCTGTGCGGATAAGCCCTTTACCGCCTGCAATCATGAGACCAACTGGACCGTTGAAGTTGTCTATCCATCCCGGGAAAGGTTCAGACAGAGTGGAGATAACTGCATAAAACAGAAAACACATTACATGGAAAATTCTGCAAATTCCATCGCTCAGTTCTAATCGTTATTAGATAAAAAGACATGCAGTGTATGCGCAAACGAAACACAGAGGCACGTTCGCGTAACCACTGTCGCCGTGGAAAAGCAAGAAGTAGGGGAGACCGAGTTTAGTTGGCTACACGGGTAGGTTGGCGCAACGTTAATATCTCGCCTCTCCTTTGTAAGAGAGCAGCACTTGTGAGGCAGTATGAAGAGCTACATCTTTCATTGGAGGGAAGTTAGTTGGCAATCTGCTGCGAGCTTTATCGGAAGCAAAATTTGGTTGTGTGTGTTTTGCACCGCGCCGAGTAATTTTACAACAGTTTGGTAACTACGTATTATTGAGAAGGCTGCTAGGGTTTTATCTGAACCAAAGGTATGTAGTTACGTAGTATTTATGTGGCAATATGACTGATAAGTAACAGTGTTCCTTGTGCATTTAAGTTCAGAGGAAACTAACCTCAAAACTGAAAGTTCGTGTTGGGTCTAGACGGCACACTTGCTGTGGGGCAAGTTCGCTCACTGTTCCAGCTTACGCCGCAGTCAACAATGCAGCTTTCTATACGCTTCTTACTACTTTTGTCATTTCAAATTTGTTTTAGGAAACAATTATGCCACGAACGTATAAAAGGAAAACTGAAAGGGCAAATATTGCCCCAGATACAGTTCTTCAAGCCGTTAGGGCAGTCAGAATAGAAAACAGGTCGATTAGAGTGTCGCAAGGGATTTTGGAATCCCGTTTCGCTCTCTAACGAGATATTGCAGCAGAGCTTCTGAGAATGGTATAAGGGGAATGTCACAGAATCCGACGATCAGTATTGGGTACAAGAAAACTCGCCAGGTGAGTTCAGGTTAATTTTTACTGTGAGGTACAGAGGAAGACCGCCTATATTGGACCCCCTAAGGAAAAAAGCGTTTTGTCGTACTTTTTTTTTATAAATGAGTCGTTACATAATATTAAATGTTCCCACACCTTTTATCGCATGTCTCATAATTTTTAAAAATAGGATACAATGTAATTTCTGCGCAGGTGTTCAGTGATGCTGAGGAAGAGAATTTAGAGAATTGTTTGAAAAGGGCATCAGACATCTACTATGGCTTGTCTGCAAGGGAGGTGAGAAAGTTTGCTTTTGAATGCGCAGTGTCATTAAATATACAGTTCCCTCAACGCCGGAAGGATATGAAAACGGCAGGTGCAGAATGGTTTACAAAGTTCTTGAAAAGGCATAAGACCCTTTCTCTGCGCAAACCTGAGGCAACAAGCATCAGTAGAGCTTCAAGTTTTAACAAGACCAATGTTAACGCTTTTTTTTTCTTTGATAATTTGAAAAACGTACTTGATCGTCTGCGGGTTGGGCCGCGCGACATATGGAACATAGACGAAACGGGTGCAAAAACCGTGCAGACACCGGATAGAGTTATTGCCCGCCGTGGTTGCAAACAAATAGGAAAACTGGTATCCGCTGAACGTGGAAAATTAATAACTTTAGCCCTGGCCGTTTCAGCGACAGGAAACAGTGCCGCCGTTCTTCATTTTCCCCAGGGTGAACTTTCGTGCCCACTTCTTGAATGGTGCTCCTGCAGGTAGTGAAGGTGATGCTAATCCTACTGGATGGATGAAGGCGGAACAATTTTTGAAGTTTGTAAAACATTTTGTTTCCCACGTGAAACCTTCAAAAGAACGGCCAGTAGTTCTTCTCTTGGATAATCATAATTCGCATTTGTCAATTGCAGCACACGATTACTGCAAGGAAAGCGGCCTGACAGTTCTCGCCTTCCCACATCACTGTAGCCACAAGCTGAAACCGCTTGATAGGGGTGTCTCTGGGTCACTAAAAACCTACGTCAATTGTGCATGTGACGCGTGGATCACAAACCACCCAGGACAAACGATGACTATTTATGATTTACCTGGAATTTTCAACATGTCTCTCAACTCTGCAGCTACTCCTGCAAATATCAAGGCTGGATTCCTGGCCACTGGAATTTTTCCCTACAACAGAGATGTCTTTCCTGATGGGGAATTTCTGTCCTCCTACGTAACAGACGGACCAGCTCCAGCTACAGACACTGCAGCATCGAATAACAGTAACGGGAACATTAAACATGATGAGTCTGCAGGACCAGACCCTTCAAGAATTCGTTCTCCCGAACCCGGTCCTTCCAGAAGAAGACCTGCCGAAGCAGATTTTTCTTCAAGCACGCCCTTGAGTCCTGAACTTGTCCATCCTTTCCCTAAAGCTGCAGACAGGAAAGGAAAAGCAAACGCTACAAGAAAGAAAAGAAGTACAGCAATCTTGACTGATAGGCCGGTGAAAGCAGCCCTGCAAGATAAACAGAAATTGACACAAGTGACAAAAGGAAAAACACATCAAAAGGGGAGAACGCGGTGCCTTTTTAATAAGGTTACAAGAGATTCAAGGAAGAAGCAAATAGTGAGGAAAATTCAGAAAGACTGCTCAGATGAAAATGCTTGGGAAACATTTTGTTCGGTTTGCATGGACAGATATTCAAAGTGTTTAGCGGGGGAACTATGCGTTCAATGTACCCAGTGCCAAATGTGGGGCCATGAAAATGCACTTCTGGCGTTTCCTGGGGGTATATTTGCCCCAACTGCAAGTCGGATGTATCAGATGAGGATCTCTGAAGATTTGTGGACCTATATTTCTGTATTGAGTTTCATTTTCCAGTGTAATTTGGAATGTTTATCCTTAGTTTTGTACCTGTTATAAATCAGTTTCAGTATGTTGTTAGCAGCTAAATATTTTAGCGTCATTTATGCTGCCCAAGAATATTTTTGAAAATAATAATAAATCAGGGTGTACTATATGCCAACCGACCCCATGATGTGTGCCAACCTGACCCATATGTGGGGCTAGTTGGCACACGTGCAGAGGTCAGAAGAAGTTCCTTTTTCTTGGATTAGTTATTGGCATAACTTCTTCAATATATTTTCTTGCATAGTCTAAGAATGACACGTGCCACCAGCACCATTTTCTTTTCTGTACCATTTCTACGAAAATGGTAAAAAATTAAGAAGTGAAAAGTGTGCCAACTGAACCCGGTCTCCCCTATTACTTATTCTGAATGTGTGTATGTAGCCTTAGTTATCCAGCAAGAAATGTCTGTACGCCTTATTACACTGTAATACCTCGCTTAACACTCAGAACGTGGAGCGCTAACCGAAAAAACGCAAAACGGGGCCATTTTCACGTTTCGTAAATGGGGATAGGTGAAAATACAAATAGAAATAATGTAGACCCTCGAACAAACGGACTAATAGGGGCAGTGCATAGAAATTCTAAAAAAAGAAAACGATTCCTTGTGCAACACAAGGGCGCAATCAAGGGGGGGGGGCGGGCTGCGAGGTTGCAGCCCTCCCAAAATCCCTCAAAACCGAAACCTAAAAAAACAGAGATTTTGTAGGTATTATGATATCAAAAGTTTTATGTGATTTACCCTTTAGCTGAAATCAGCCACTGAAATCGGCTGATGACTAGTATGTTAGAATTTCGAAAAATAAATTAATAAAATTTAAAAGAAACAAGAATATAGGACACTGATTGAGTCATGGAACATGTAGTTATATTCCTATGTATATAAATGCAGTTGCAAACAATGTTATGTTATATGTACGACATGATTTCTATAACACAATTTTTAAAATCAAGCATAAATTATATATACCTTCACGGTCAGCAACCCCCCCCCCCACACCCGCCAACGAATTAAAAAATTGTGGGTGTGCCCCTGGTGCAATGTTCCACGTTCTTCAAGCACTATTTAAAGACGTACATGGGACAGTACAAGGCTGTGCAAACAGAAATGTTGTCTCCCGACCTGTAGTGTAGCAAGAGCTTCAACATCAACGCTGCCTTAAGATTTCACAGCGTTTGGTGATCACTGGATGGTCGTACTTCGGGCTCCTGCACCGTGTAGCACACAGGCGTTCTGACGTTTCACATGAATGTGCTGCCTCCATCTTCAGAGTGCTTGTTTCTTGATCACTTCAGCAGCCACACCAACAAGTATCAGCCACACTGAAGATGGACGCAGTACTTTCCTGTGACGCATCTGAACACTCATTTACTACGAGTAGACGTAGGAACCCAAAGACAAGGCCGTCAGCTGATTAGTACTGTCACTTTATTGCTTCATCTTCATGACTGTGTTGTTCTAATAATGCCCAACAATGTTCTTTATCTTCTATACAGAATGTTCTGCATAAAGTGTGCCGAAATTCAAGATGTTATTACATGAGTCACTGTGAGTATAAAAGTGATATAACAACATATGTTCGATTCCCGAAATTTACATTGCTACCAACATTTTTGTGTCTCAATATGCTCTACATTACTGCACGGTATCAGCCCATATGAACCGCCTTCACGGTTGCTCCCGCTTTTTCCAGCGTTACTCCCTCCTTCCTTGTATTAGTTTTGGTTCATAGGCCCAGCCTTTGAAGCTGCCAGATTTCACGGCGCCTAACCACTTCGTGTGGGGCACGGGAAGGACATGTGCTATCGGCAAAGATAATAAGAATGTTTGTCGCATCCGTGACATAACGTTCTCAGAAAGGTTCAGACTCATATTCAGCTACATATGAAGAGTAAAACTGAGATGTGATTTGGTAAATGCAACACATTGTTTGAGCTGCAGATACTGTTTTACCATTATGTGTTCACAGTATGCACTTAGTGTTCATTAGCACACAGGATGACAGCTGCACTGATCCCTGCTCACCACTAACAAAATAACATCACTATGAATGAATCACTTACCTATGGACGGTCTAAAGATCACCACTGGAAGATCCTCACCAAGATCTTTGACCACATGCTCTGCTAGTGACTTGGTAAAAGTGTATGTGTTAGGGAGCTTACACAGAATTCTGAAAAATAATATGAAAAGCATACCAGCCAAATTTCCTATCTCCAGGGGTTTTATGCTTGTATAAATAACGCACGTTTTGTGCTTATATTACTGAAATCTACCACGTGCTATAATGTTTGATGTTACATAAAAAAGAATAATATCACAGGTTTCATAACACTTTAATTAAACTCCAAAATGCTTTGATCTGTATGAGACGCTGTCGTCGTCGTCGTCGTCATCATCATCATCGTCATCACATCGTCATCATCACACCATAATAATAATAATAATAATAATAATAATAATAATAATAATAATAATAACGGAGAAGTTTTACAAGTTAACAAGTGGCAACAGCAAACCTCATATATTCTATGCTTTGAACAACACACAATTACAAAAAGATAAACCATATACATGTCTTTCATGCAAAATATAGGCATTCCTTACTTGCCCTGTTTTCAAAAGATGCAATCTGTATTTACCTCTTTATTTATTTATTTATTTTGGAGATTTAAGTGTTGCCAGATGTATTATTGTTTGAAATATTTTTTATTGAAATGTCACTATGTGGTCACTAGTGAAATTTTCATGTTCCACTACAAGCACAAAATACAATTATATCAGTACTATCAAATTTGAACATTGTACATACCAATCACTTTATTTTATTTTTTGATATTCATATGTAACTTTCAAGAAGTGTTGATGTTAATGATAACAATTGTACGTACTTGGGTGTCAGTACGTTCAGGGTGTGTTCATCAACGTGCTCTGCAATGCTGATCATTTCCTTCCAGTCAGCATGAGGTGGATAAACAACCTCGTGCACTACCGGCCTGTCACAGTTACAATATGTAGTGGAGACATGAACAAAAACCTGAAATTAAAAGCCATGATGCAGTGTACACACTTGAAAGCTTTGTAGCAGTATTAGGAATAGATAACTTTGAATTTAAATAGTGGTGTGGCTAGGCTTTTGGCGTCCAGGGACAGCAACCACAATGCCCCCCAACCCAAAATAAATTATGAATTTTAAAAAAGTCAAAATTATTTATTTATTGAATTTTCTTAGATTCAGCTCAGTAATTTAAAGTTTTGAGAGTGATGAAAATTACACTCTTCATTTAAAATATTCGTTTCACTACCCAGTTTGCTGTCCCTTCGAATCTGCTACCCGGAGCAACTGCACCACTCGCCCCCGACCGGCTCCCCGCTACGCCCCTGAACTTAAACATTATACAGAAATCTAAAGTAAAAAGGAAACCCTTACTTGATACCTTGCATGGGTAAGATACTTGATCCAGCAACTGAGGGATGACCATAACTCCAGGGGGTTTTTAAGGAAAGTTGCTAAGAAAAATATTTGGACGCACAATCCGCTCTGCTAGTGTGACCTTAAGGGGACAGAATGTGTAGCACGCATCATCTAGCAAGCGTCGCGTTTCACATCTAGTAAGCGCACGTAAAGGCAGTAGAGAAGACAGGATTTATAACCGAAAATCAATTTTGATTTCTGATTTCCAATTGAAAGTCCCTGAAAGCCAGTAACAGGCCAGCTTATGTGGAATTTGAGTGTATAATCAAAGAAGTGGGTGAGAGAACAAACTCAAATTCAAGGAGTATATACAGTTCCTCTTACAGAAATTTGGAGAGACGGATAAAAACGTACGTAGAAATAAGGAAAACGTGGATTCAAGGAAAGTAAAGTCAAGGTTTCACTGTATACAAATTATCCAAGTGAAAATTTTTACCTCGTGCACCTAAAGTGGGAAGCGTGCCTTTGCTACTAATGCAGCTTTTCTATGAAAATCATTAATCATAAATCATACAGGCCTACATATAAATCACGAGCTGCTGTAACCAATTATTGTTCCTAAATAAGGTTATTCAATGACGTTCCACCATACCTGGCTAGCACATGAAAGGACCGTACATGTTTCATTCTTAAACATCCAGCATACAAACAGCAAAGGGGTTAAAAAAAAGGATGATCAGAGCTGCAATTATGCACATACATTAATTCAGCGCACCTTCAATTTCTTCATGTTCCTCACAATCATCATGATCTCTCTTGTACCTCTTGTATTCATCAGCACAGCCGACTTTAGTGGGTCATCAAACCTGACAGTGGCAGCTGCGTGGATCACAATAGATACCGTCTCCTCTAAGATCTGGCGGTCAGTTGCAGATAGACCGAGACCAAGCTGTGCGCAATCGCCTGCCAAGGGCACTATCTTCTTTACCGCCTCTGGGTTTTCACGCCTGATTATGTCAAATAACTATAAAGATTAACATATTTTACCTTCATGACAACATTAATAGAATAAGATCTATACAAACGTGCACAATGAAAAAATATACAGTAAATTCTCCGACATTACTACCGGAAGTCACAATATCACTAACACAAAAGTCTGCCAGTCGGCCAAATCCAGAATAGTTACACCAATAGACATACTCACAATCGCCTTCCTTACAAACCATTTCAGTATTACCCCTTCGTCTTTGTCTCACTATTGCCAGGGGCCTCGTCCTAGAATATTTCCACACACAAAAAGCCCATGGTTCTTTTATTCTCTCGACCAAACAGTATGTCCAGCCCAATGCAGCATCTTAGCTTTAAGTACACTCATGGTGCAAACACTTCGGTGCAAAATGGAATTCAGAAGCCCGGCCAAGAAAGGGTGGTACCGTCCCTCATGTAATGTGTGCACTACATAAGTCATAAGTCACGGCCTGTTAGAGCAGGTGGTGGAAATAACTTCCTTAACCCTTCAAAGCCTAGCGGTAACTTTACGTACCGCCAGGTTTAACATTAAAAAATTCTACGTGGTGCCCACATTGCGTTTATGTGTTTTGTACGGATCTCAGAACAAACAGCAACTTTTGCCTTATAAAACATTAAGAGACTGGTTTTTATAACCGAAGTGGAGAGTGTTTACAGCGCGGTACGCACTGAGTCCCTATATAAAATATATGCGCTTCGTCTTTAAAGGGGAAAGAACTCTCAGAAATGCTTGACACTTCGTGAAATATTATTAAAAATTATGTTTGAAATTCTTGCCTATAAATTGTTGATCTTCCACTCCTGAAGATTTTTAAAGAATTCCCTCTGTGCGCGCTTGTGTGTGTGTGTGTGTGTGTGTGTGTGTGTGTGTGTTTGTGGACTGACGTACAGGTGTTGTTTTGGTAACTTCGCCATAGATAAAAGGGTCACATGGGGTTAGATTGGGAGAAGGAGGAGGCCACAAAGTACGACTAAACACTCGGTCCCGCAAAACGTTGCGTAATGAGTTGAACTGCAAGCCGTATGGGCGGTTACAGATTCTTGTATCTCCTCCTCTTTTAAATTTTAAGAACCATTGTGCGAGAATTTGTCCAGTGTATCTTTCAGAATTTACTGTGTCCGAAAAGGAGATGGATCCGATTATTTTTTTCGCACTGGTGATTACACATACCGCCAAGTTTAACGCCGTATAACGGTACCTAGTCTATTAGTCCGGGATTACCCGCTGACAAGTGTCTGATATTTTACGCACTTGCATGGCCGTTTAACTGAAACCATGCCTCATCTGTAAGATAAGTTAGCAAAGGAGCTACTTCACCTGTACGCACTCCTTTACAGAACCAGTTACAAAACCGTACACTCGCCGCACAATCTGCCTCCTGGAGTTCTTGCAAAACTGCAGATTTCCATGGTTTCAAAAAAAAAAGTAACTTGTGGCTGCGTAAGTGGATGATTTCGACACACCACTCTCCTGTGATGACCACGTTAAAATTCTTCGTGGATGTGCTAATAATTGCAGTCCAATATCATAAATATTTCTTCTGAAAGCAAATGTCGTTTCTGCTGCCGCGTCTTATTCAACCATGAAACGGTTGAGCAAAAAATTTTCACCATTGGATTTATTATTGTTTTCGAACGAACTGAAACCCAGGGAAAGGGTACTACAAATTTCCTATGACAATTTTCGTGCGACTTCTTCTCTGTATGGCTTTCCACATTGAAAACACTCTGTATTAACCTTTTAAAGCCTAGCGGTAACTTTACGTATGACCAGGTTTAATATTAAAAAATTCTACTTGGTGCCCACATTGCGTTTATGTGTTTGTACGGATCTCAGAACAAACAGCAACTTTTGCCTTATAACAAATTAAGATACTGGTTTTTATAACCGAAGTGGAGAGTGTTTACAGCGCGGTACGCACTGAGTCCTTATATGAAACAGATACGCTTCGTCTTTAAAGGGTTAAACTGTGTACTCAGGAACTAAAGAAATGTACGTTACACTGTGCTTCACATGCCTGTTAGAGACAACAAATTAAACTGGACTGCATGATTTAAGACGTCAGATGATGCAATGTACCGTACACGCGGCGATAAGAAAGACGGCGTGTGAGTTATGTAGTGGCTATTAACCTTGCTGTGTATCTGGGTAAGTTTTCGGTTGGATATGCTGTATTAAGATAATTAATAAACCCTTTATAATTTACCTTTCAGTAACTGCAATGTGCGTATTTTTCCTTTGGGTAAGATACTTATAAAAGCACCAATAAAATATCCAAGGCAGGATGTGTTTACTCCGTGCGCTAAACCTTCTCGTGTAATAAGAGTTACTTTGTAATTACCGGTAAGCTGGTAATGTTCTTGACACGTTCACTGGGTTCCTTGCCTTTCTTTGGCCTTAAAAGCACGAAAATTTTACCCACATCAGGGCACGAACGCAGCAGCATTTCCAGCAACACTTTGCCTAGAAACCCACTTGCTCCAGTCACAAAAATATTCTGTCCTCCAAAGAATTCGATTACACCAGACATCTCTGTTGTTCCTGTAAAAAGTGAAAGAAAACATCAAACGCATATTAGTTTCGCAATCATTTACACAATACGAAGAGCACATTTTACAGGATCTTTCCTTGCAGAATAAGTAAGAAAATACAAAGTAAGTTACAAATCCGTAGTTCTTAAACTTGTAGTGCAATCCTCCACACTCATCTTCACATACTCAGTTATTCAATTCTTCAACTTCAACTTCAGGACTTGAAGCAACTTCAACATTCCAACTCCAACTTCAGTCTTTCAACTCAACTTCATTCTTTCATTTTCCCCTCAGCCTACAGCTTCAGTCTAAACTTTCGGTCTACAAATTCAATTTACACGTACATCACCTAATTTCCAACTCAGTTTAAGTCTTTAATTTACAATTCAAGCCTCCACTTCAACTTCGCCAACATCAACCTCAGACTATACTTGAGAAATTAAACTTCAGCGCCAGTTAGAATTTCAACTTTACTTGCAGTTGTAAGGACAGTTTTAATGCCACCTAACTAAAATGCATTGCATATCTCACAGTTTGTAAGAATACGACAGGCATTTCACCAGAAAGTAACATTTTAGTGCCGAAACATGTTATGAATATGACAAAGTTACAAAATGTACTTATAACCTAACAATAACAGGCTTCCGGATCTTTACGTGACGGACTGCCTCAAATGGCCATAACATTCATTCCACTGTCGTCGCACATTTTTTGTATATAATTCTATTTTTATAGAATATTATTCTTATTATTCAGGTCTCTCGTTACATTCCTTTGAAGAACTTATAATTTATGTGCCTACGTTTATCCTGTTTCTGATAAATTTATCAGTCAAGGACTAACAAATACTTACTAATGCACTATCGGAGAATAGTGCATTAGTTGGCATTTGTTAATCCATGACGAAAATGCACGTTTCTAATAATATAAAATTTATCAGT